>CALNVZ010003425.1:18367822-18396796 GCA_940671915.1 Paracentrotus lividus | reverse complement strand
CAACATTTTTCATGATAAATTTTTGACGCCAGAAGCTATGGCCGTGGTGTTTCATGCGTTTTTTCTTTAAAGACCGAATTTGCGACCCCCGGGTACCCGGTTTGCAAGTTAAGCATAACTTTGTATATGTGCGCCAGACCCAAAATTGCTCAAAAATGTGATTTCATGTACAATGTCAATACAAATTGTATTTTCACCGAAAAATCATAAATTAGGGATTAATTTTGCTTTAACTGATAACAGCCATTTGATTTTTTGCTATTCATCACAGAAACACATTTTTTTTAAAAACAATAAAGTACATAAGAAAGTGATTGCAGTACAAGAAATTTTTGTGAATTACATTTGTTAGTAACATAATGAAGAGTTTTCACACCAGAAATTAGCATTCTGGGAGCTAGTGAATTGGAGCAAAGAGTATGATTTCATTCATAAATCAGCATGTTTAATTAAAACGAAACATTTTTCAGGAAAATTAATGATGCAGTTACGGAGATTACGCAACAGAACATGTGTGTGCCAATTTTCGCTGAGATCTCAAGGGGGCCAAATTAGCTCCCCCCCCCCCCACCCCCGCCCCTCTACGGGCTGTGCATTTTCAAGAGGAGCCCAGGCAGATTAGGGTTAAATATCAAGGTTTAGTCTCACATAGAAATATCAGATTACCTAAATCATATTAAGTGAGTTGAGATTTAGTTGAAATAATATGAATATCTGGAATAGTCTTGGGAATCCCATTTGGCTCTTCATATTAAGAATTGTTCATACAGTTGTTCATAACTCAAGAACAACTTGATAAAACAATTCATGTTTCACAAACTTTGATATGGTTCTGCTATGCTTTTCTATTTGACAAATAGAGAAAAGAACAGACAAATCAGCAGTCTCAGGTGCCATCAGGTTGCATATATCAGTAGAGATCAAGGGAGAAGAGAAAGCAGTGGCCCCTTACCATGTACAATACACCTGTCTTCATGAGGTTAGTATTTGTAGTCTAGTGGTAAGGTTGTTGGACTGAGGGTTACAGGGTTTAGGGTTCAAATCAGCGGTCTCAGGTACCATCAGGTTGCATATATCAGTGGAGATCAAGGGAGAAGAGAAAGCAGTAGCACCTTACCATGTACAATACACCTGTCTTCATGAGGTCAGTATATTGTGGATTAGTGGTTAGGGTGCTGGGCCAAAGCTCAAAAGGTGCAAGGTTCAAATCCTAAGCACAACATTAACCATTGAGGACTATATAAGCCAAAATATATCAGGGATGATCAAGTTGAGAACATTCCTCTTGTTGACTATTTACTAATTTCTACATGGAGAAATAAAAACAAATGATTAAAATTATTAAACATGAACAAATATGGATTTTTTTTTTGTTTACCTGACCTAGGTGAAGTAAATCAAAAACGATAGGAATACATTCTTTGAATGTTCCAATGCCTTATTTTCCATCCTTGAGGAATTCATCCAAAGCCACATGTAGGTGCATTTGGATGGTTTTAAAACGTTAAGAACACTAAAAAGCAACAAGAACTTAATGTTGTCATTATTATCAGGTGACTTGATTGATATGTTAGACATGGGTTTGTATCTGACTGTTGCCATCACTTTTATCATTTAATGTCATTTTTCTACTTTTATTTTTTCTGATAAAAGAGATTCTGAACTTTCCAATGATATCTAACACTTGTAGATAACTAAAGTTTGATAACAGGTTACGGTATATACATGAAAGCTATTAACTGTAGGAACAACCTGCTTTTCCTGCTTGTTACTAATCTGTGTAAGGTTTCTTTTATGTAAAAAAAAAATGAGGTGGGAGGGATCCATGGACATGTAATTATTTATAAAGTACACATAGGTATTTGCTTTGTATTGAAAGGGAATTACATGTAACTATTACAAAATAATGAGAAAGAATAATATTATTTTCATTATTATAGTTATTTTGCTTATTATTCTATTTCAGTTCCAGGCAAAAAACAAGAATATGTACATGAGGAGGAAATTTACACCGACTAGTGCCTGAGGATGACTAAAAGAAAACCTAGTTTCTATTATGAAGCTCTCCTCATTATTCAGGGTTTTATTATTATTTATTATTACTATCGATTATTGATTCTTGTTTCTAGAATCTCTTCCACTTCTTGAGCATGAAGGAAGGGGGTCAGGTTAAGCTTCCATCAGCAAAGGGGGACGATGCTTGGAAGATTTACTTTGACGAGACAGCCCAGGAGGTGGTGGATGAATTTGCCATGAGATACGGCATCGAGTCTATCTACCAAGCTATGACGTAAGTCTTCAAGTTACAACTTGATTTAAAGATAGTCCTGAGGTCTGTTGATAAATCCACTATCACATATTGAAACAAAATCTACAGTTAATATTTGAAACTGCAAATATAAAATATATGTAACTGCCAAATAGCTGAGTAATAAACATAAAAAATATATAGACATGTATTTTACCATTTTAAATCATATGCTTAAGATTGGTTTGGAACAACAAGTTAAACAATAATTAGAAAGTTGCCATTTTAAAAGCTTATTATGGGACTGCAGAAAGATAGGGGGTTTTATAAACTTTAATTTTGGTTGAAGATGATCCGTATCTTTTGTTCTCCATGCAGACATTTTTCCTGTCTTTCATCTAAGTACATGTGCTCGGGCGTACCGGCCGTCATGAGTACATTACTAGCCAACATCAATGCCTTCTACGCACATACCACAGCATCTTCAGCTGTATCTGCTAGTGACAGATTTGCAGCCTCCAACTTTGGGGTGAGTAAGATACGACCAGGAAATACAATTTACTCTTTTATTTGACAATCAAATTATACCTCTGTGCCATTTTACTTTTCAACAAGGGTTAGTTTTACATAGACTTCTCAGATCATCATTTCTGGTAAAAGCTACTATTTATTTTTGAAAAAACAATTTAATAGGGAGGCCCGATAGCTCAGTCGGTAGAGCAGTGGTCTTGTAACGGGGAGATCCCTGGTTTTGAAACCAAATCGATGCGCTAGTGCCTTTAGGTTAGGCATTAGTTCCTAATACCAAGTCCCTGGGATAGGACTTAAAGCCTCGGGCCCTCTTTGCTTATAAGCATTTAATTGTTTCCTTAGCAATCAGGTAAAATAAACCAATTGATTAATCAATCAATTCATATAAAGCCAATCTTGTACTTGGCTCTAAAAAGACAATGCATTCCAATCTATTGTGTCCATTATACAGTCTGTGTAAAAAAAAAAAAAAAAATGGTACAGTCGGGGGAAAATACTTAAGGTGTGAAATCTTTCCATATACTGTGTGAATGTGGTACCAAATTAAAGCCAAAAGATTTTTCTTGCAGATGCGCTTTGTTCTGAATAATTTGCTTACGTAAAACAAAAGTTATGCTAATTTGTGCAACGAGGGACAAATTGAAAAAACGCACTTCTATTGTTCTGGAGCGCTGATTTCATGGCCATTATGCAAAATGTGAAAAATTGATTTTTCTTGATTGTAGAAAACGAGTCATATCTCAAAAATTACAGCACCAAATGTGATGAAATAAATTGCAGAAGAATGTCTGATTTTCCTGCTTTATGAAAATAGCAAATAACATCAGGTTATGTTTAATCTTCACACTATAAAAAATGTTTTCCACTTGTACCGTTTTATTTGATACAGACTGTAGTGAGGGCTAATCAAGAATTTACTTCAATAATCACATGACCCTCTCTTACCTTGCTTTTGTTCCCGAGAACAATGCTAAGACCGAACCATAATAGACTACCAAACATTTTTCCTACTTCCCTGCCCCTCCCATAATACCCTACCTCACGCCTGCCTGACACGAGGTGGCGCTAGACCACTAAGGCATATATCTTCATTCTGATTTTTCGAGTCGTGCTGATCGGACGTGTCAGGCAGGCGTGAGGCAGGGTATTATGGGAGGGGCAGGGAAGTAGGAAAAATGTTTGGTAGTCTATTATGGTTCGGTCTTAGCATTGTTCTCGGGAACAAAAGCAAGGTAAGAGAGGGTCATGTGATTATTGAAGTAAATAATAAAATTAGTGCTAATTTTACTAGTTAGTTTGTTTTTTAGAGTGAAAACTTGTGATGATCAGAGGTAGATGGGAATATGTTATGAGTTAAAAATGAGCTATAACAGAAACTTATTTACTACACTGCGCTATACTTACCTATATCTCTTCAAATTGCTATTCGTTGCCCAAAGTAGAATAGCCACCGGCAAACAAACGATCTCCGAAAGATCTAGACTGCCCTGAAGAGCAGAACGGGGAAACCCGTCACTGCGACAGGACTATATAACGCCTCTCCACACACGTCTACTTCCTCTTTCGTTGCCGGCTTCAAAGTAAAAGAATATGATATCGGCTAAAGATATAAAGACAAACCTACACCCCAAAATATCGCCAAAGATATGCCGGGACCAAAAGAGAGTAGTTCGGCGATCTAATGCCAGAGAAATCTACTCCGCCTCCCTCTGAAGAGGCGAGCTCGAGGAAATAAACCCTCAAAAAAACGATCAATCGGGCCCACGGATAAGGGTGGTAGGGCAAAAAAGAAACGCCCCAATAATCCCCCTTTGACGAAGCAAACCAGCACGGTGAGGACTGAACCCTCGAAAAATCCGGCTGGGAACCCATCACCGAACCCTTCGACCTCCATGATGTCGGGTATCGGGTCGGATAAGTCCCCTGAGAGGGGCAGTGTTAACTCCTCAACCTCACAAAAAAGAGGTGTCCACGAGGATGCGAGTGTGACCTTTAAAACGTCGAAGACCCACCAATTTACTACGCTCCCTGACCCAGCTCAGCGCGGCGACTGGATTATCAAAGCCCTTCAGGCTATCATGCCTCCTCCAATACCCAACCCCCATCTACCCACCCCGACCCAGATCCCTTGGATCTCGGTCCCAAACTATCAAGTCAACAAAAGACTAGGGAATATTATCATCTCGCCATCACCATGGCCAGGGAGGCGGCGGGAACGAGAGTCCGCCTCACCCCCAGAGGACGGGTAGCATTTCAATAATTGGGGATTCAGACTCCGAGTACGGCTATCACAACCCAGTACGTAACCAAGCCGTAACTTCCCGGCGAGAAATTGGAGAGACTTCTCTTCATCTTCAGTTCCAGTGAAACACACTCCTTACAGGCCGCACAGAGTGCTAGATCGCCTATGATTGGCCAAGCCAGCGGCTTAACGGACCAATCGCAAAATTACCGCTCACGTGACCAGCCGCGAGATGGCGCACTTGCGGGGATTTCCACTGCATCTGACGACCGACACGGGGCAGCGAGAATTCTCTCTAATATTGCCCACAACTGCGGCGGACGAAGAAATGATCACGAGACTGACGTTAAGCAGCAGTCTATTTTTAGAATGAAATCATCACTCGGAGATCGAGAAGATTCTCTGCCGGGAATAAAGATGGACGGACCGTATAAGTCTTGCTTCCACAAACTAGATAATCGCCGCTCTGGATTAAAACCGGCGAGTAGAGAGGTGACAAGGGATTACAGAATCGCGTCTCAGGACTTTGATAATTATCTGTGCTCCTCCCCCACGGTCCCAGACGTAGCCTTTCGCGTTGGCGATGCAGGGGCGAAGAAATCCAGATACAACACCCTGCGCAGCCGCACTTTTATCAGCACCGACAGGGATTTGTCGGCGATCGACATCTCTGCCCGCAATGGTATGCGTCTCGCAATTTATCAGGGCTGCCTGATTACGGCCCTGACGGAGGCAGAGAGCCTAGGATTGACTTCAACCGATAGAGAATCGGTGCTTGAATCTCTTTCTAAGATTGCTGACCTGCAGTATGAACAGGCAACAAGATCAGCCCTACTTACGACGAGGCTAAGAAGGAGCAACGTGTTGACTGCTCTTAACATCGAGCGGGAAGCTGCAAAATGTTTGGCTAGACTACCATGTGAAGGTAAAGATTTATTTAATGGTAAATTTCAGGATGTGCTCGATCAAACCATTTCTGAAAGTAACACGGCGGACAAAACTTTCTATAAGCTAAGTTCCGGCAATAGATCTAGCTCCTCAGGCTATAAGTATAGATCTAAGTCCACTCAGTCTCAGCAACAACAGAAGTCTTCTCTTTGTCCTCAGGACCAGCCCCAGTCCTTCGGAGATCAGAGGGGCCCCTCTTTCCCTAGCTTCTCGCGTCCCCCTAATGACTCTAACGCTAGGCGTGGAGGAGGGGAAAACCGCAGTAGGTCACAAAGCTATCGCGGCTCCCGTAGTGGGGGGCGTGGACGTCAGCCCCAGTTCCAGTCCCAAGGCACGTTTTCAAGGGCCTGGCGACGATCAGCGTATTTGACAATCAATTACAACTAGTTCTAACCCCCTCCCATCATTCCCAGTCGGGGGAGGATAACTCTTTGGCTTCAAAACTGGGAGAAGATATCTCACGACAAGTTTGTTCTCGACATAATAAGTTCAGGGTTCAACCCAATCTTTCAAGATCTGTCAAATTTCCCATTTCCGGCGTCAGACGCCTCTCCCAGGGATCCCATCCGCTAAGGGCATTAAGAACAGAAATACAATCTCTCCTATCAAAAGGGTAATAGTTCAAGTTCAGGACAACAATTCCCTCCTCCTGTCTCCGGTGTTTCTGGTAGAAAAACGCTCGGGGGCTTCCGCATGGTTCTCAACCTAAAGAGAGTAAACAAGCTTCTCCCAAACCACACCTTCAAAATGGAATCTCTCTCAACCATCCTGCCCCTAATAAAATCCCACGAATGGGCAGTAACAATAGACCTTCAAGATGCATATTATCACATCCCGATGGCCCACGAAGCTCGAGATATCTTGGGATTCAAGGTAGAAAACATTTGTTACCAATTCAAGGCTCTCCATTCGGGCTAAAACCAGCTCCAAGAATTTTCTCCGCTTAATTCAAGTAGTTGCGGCAGAATTAAGAGACGAGGAATTACAATCTTCTGTTACCTAGACGACTGGCTCCTTCTCGGCCCGTCAAAAGCACCCTCGAGTCCAATATAGAGATAGTGATGCAATTAGCCAAGGACTTGGGCTTCATGGTAAACGAAAAGAAATCGAAGCTCACGCCAACGACCACTCCAGAATTTCTGGGGCCAGGATAAATATTCCATGCTTGTAGTACGCCATCCCTCCACAGAGTGGAAAAAATTCTAGCAGTGGAGCGAGGCTTTGCTCAACCTGCTTCGCATCTGCCAGATTGGCAAGTTTTCTAGGTCTACTCGCGAGCCTGATAGACCTCATCCCACAATGCAGACGTCACATGAGACCTCTTCAGCTGCATTTCTTGAGACACTTCAAACCAAGCGTCCACATCCAAGGACCACACCATCCCACTATCATCCAAATAAGTCAATCAGTCCAGCAGTGGTCTTCTCATCTTTTCTTAAACCAGGGGAAGAAGACCCAAAAGCCCATTCCAACCCTCACTCTGACAACAGACGCGTCAAAGCTCGGCTGGGGGCTCACATGGGAAACCTCGAGCCTCGGGCCAATGGGAATCGAGAAGTCAGCCCAACACATCAACGTTCTCGAGATGAGAGCAGTTCAACTAGCAATGGGCAGCTTCCTACCCACATATTGCAATCATTGTGTCCTAGTAAAATCGGACAACAACACTGTAGTATCGTAATCAAAACAGAGAGGGAGGAACAAAATCACGAACTCTGTGCAATCTAACGATGGAGATCCTTTCGTGTGTCAGGATCATCGCATAACTCTGATAGCTCGTCACATTCCGCGGAAGGACAACTACCTTGCAGACTTCCTGTCGCGAGGGAAATACCTCCATCGGAATGGCAGCTAAATCGCTCAAATACGATGAAAATATTCACTCAATTCGGACAACCTCAGATAGACCTTCTCGCGTCAATTCTGAACAAACAACTTCCAGTCTATTGCACGAACACCAAGGATCCCCTAGCCTTCGCAACAGACTCTCTATCGATATCGTGGAAAGGGATTCTTGCTTACGCCTTCCGCCCTTTCCCATCATAGCGCAAGTTCTGGAAAGAGTGAGGGGAGGACGAGGCTCACCTCCTTCTCATTGCACCATGGTGGCCGAGGAAACCATGGTTCACGAATCTAACAAACCTGTTGGCAGGACTCCAGAACACTCCCCTCGTTGCTAAATCTTCTGAATCAACCAGGGACAGAAACCTATTATCCGAATCCAGAGAGACTGTGCCTAACACTCTGGCCCATTTCAGGAAATCGGCAGCGGACGCAGGCCTTCGGGAGACAGCAGATATGGCCGCCCAATTCCTCCGATCCTCCACCAGGAGTACTTATAATTCGAGACTCCAGAGATACTACCGATGGTGCAGCAGTCTGCAGGTCGATCCAACCTCTGCCTCTTTAGGTAAGATTGCAGATTTCTTACTTGTTTCGTTCGATTGATAGTTTATCTATCTATCATAATACGAGTTATAGATCAGCCATAGCGGCGATCATACAGGATTTGGAACGGAGAGACTGTCTCTAATTCAATGTTTCTCTCCGTTAACTAGATCATTTTTTACAGAATCCACCTAAGCAGAAGACTCATCCCAAGGTGGGACCTTCCCAAAGTCCTTCGAGCTCTAGCAAAGTCTCCTTTCGAACCTATGCATAAATGTTCCTTCTTAACCTTTCAATAAAGACAGTCTTTTTATAGCAGTAGCATCAGGCCAACGCCGTAGTCTACTCCATGCTCTGTCAGTTAGTCAGGTCATATCCGTTGGGAAAAGGATAGGGTTCGTTTGATTCCTAAAGCAGGTTTTCTTGCCAAGAACCAAAGAGAATCTTCTAAACCTTGCCAAATTGTTTTACCATCAATTAGCAAATCTCTACTGTCTCAGAAGATAGGTTATGGTGTCCAGTTAGAGCGCTTAAGTGGTACATTGACAGAACTAAGTCCATTCGCTCATCCAGCCAACTTTTATTAGTTCAGTAGAACCCCACGGGCCGGTTAGCCCAGATACTGTTTCCCGATGGATAGTTCAGGTATCAAGTCAGGGGGCCCAGAAGCCCTACTTTCAGACTCAGTTAGAGCCCATGACACTAGGGGTATTTCAGCTTTGGCTCTTTTCCAGGGTACTTCTATGGAGGAGATCCTCCAGGCAGCCTACTGGGCAAGTTCCTAATACCTTTGTGTCTTATTACTTATCTGATGTGATTATCAGGATACGAGATCGCATCTGCGGTTCTGTCGTGTCCTCATCGCTCCTAATTTGTTGAATTAATTAGGTAGTTTAGCTAGGTTTTTTTTGGTGGACCTTTAGAAGGGCTCCTTTTTCCCACCTCCAGAATTTCTGTGTAATCTAGCAATTTGAAGAGATATAGGTAAGTATAGCGCAGTGTAGTAAATCAGAAGTTCAATTGTGAACATATATTACTAACAAGCTATACTTACCTATAGCTTCCCTCCTCCTCCCCTGTGTTCGTCGCCCTTCCTTGGTTTTTCACGTGAACGAAAGAGGAAGTAGACGTGTGTGGAGAGGCGTTATATAGTCCCTGCGCAGTGACGGGTTTCCCCGTCTGCTTTCAGGGCAGTTAGACTCTTTCGAGTCGTTTTGTTGCCGGTGGCTATTCTATCTTTGGGCAACGAATAGCAATTTGAAGAGATATAGGTAAGTATAGCTTGTTAGTAAATAATATGTTCACAATTGAACATTCTGATTCATACCACTCTTACTGTTTTTATGCTGTGCTTTTTTTTCTCATGGATAAAAGGCGGTGTTGTGAAACTTTGTGCCTAGCATAACGATACCATCTCTTCCCTATTGAATTATGATGGTGCAGATATTAATTACCTCATTAGCATTACAATAGATATGTACATGTGGTAATAATAAATTTTTGGCCTTTCCAAAATGATTCATACATGTATCCAGGATACATGTACTGATGATTTTTTTTATATTTTGTGCTTGGAAACCATATATTGAATTGTTACTACCTTTGAGAACATCCTCTCTGTGACGTTTATCTGTTCTCTGTCTCCATGGCAACCATCACTTCAGTATCCAGGATGTTGTCATTGTTAGGTCTTCATCAATTTCTTTACTTTCTAATTAGGAAAGAAATGTGGGCATAAGGCCTAAGACCTTAGAACTACAACATCAGTGTCCGAGGAGCATTTTTGTATCTTCATCATTTTGGGTATTCCCATTTCATTTTCTATTCCTATCGTGACTTCTCTTTACAGAAAGAGAAATTTGTACGCCTTCTCGATCAACTCCACAATTCGGTCCGGATAGATCTCAATTCCTACAGAGTAAGTGCTTGTTTTGTAATACATCTACATACACATGTATGTAACAAAAAAAAAAAATCTACAATATACATTATGATACTCTGTAAAGCTTATAAGGAGATAATATGTGTAGGGCTTCCAATAACCATTTCATTATTTTAGAATGATAATCTTGTGCATTATCTTAGTAGTAAAAAAGTTGGTAGAAAAATGAATATATATAATAGAGTATATTATATCATACATGCTTGTACAGTGCATGCTCTGAAGTTGAATACATGTAGTTAACTGACAAAAACCAATGGACTTCAGCCATTGCTGCAGTCGTGTGGTAGTACATCCAAATTGCTTGAATCAGGCCACAAGAAAGATATACATTGCACACCTTTTAATACAATGTTTTAGAGGTGACATGATATTTGATCCTGCAACAATTACTCTTGGCTTTATATCGTCTAAGATATAAGGTTATGGTTGCAATAGGGTTTTATGCTTCAGGACGTCATTAGAATGCACTTGATGCGTTTTCTTTCCCTCAAGAAGTGATGTAACTATTCATTCCATTGTCTTTATTTCATAGAATAACTTCCCTGCAGACACCCGAGACAGACTAGCTGATCTCAAGTCCATGGTGGACCTCCTAACCAGTATTACTTTCTTCAGAATGAAGGTAAGAGACATCATCAGTTATTGTAAATAATAGTAGTTATTACAACTTAAAAATTAATGGTGGTCATATGAAAAGAGAAATCATCATGTCAGTAACAATATTGCTAATCACTTTTTCATCTTAAAACAGACCCATGACTTTAAAAACACTCCTCATTTTTTATTTTTTATTTTAACTTTCATAGTAATCATCAAATCATCCATTGTGGCAATTCTCAAAAGATTCCATTCTGCCCCCCCCCCCCCAAAAAAAAAAGGGTTTCAAAGGTTTCTCTTATATTTTGTTCTCAGTATGATAATAGTTTATTTGATTAGTTTATATGTAATTCTATTCATTACATTTGTTTGTTATTTCCTTAAGTCCATTGAGTTGGACAAATGCATTGAGGATTGATATTTTTTTTGTTTGTATCAGGTGCAAGAGCAAGCTAGTCCCCCTAGAGCTGCCTCAGTAGTCCTGGGTTGCGTCAAGGCCTGTCTACAGTCCACCTACGACTACATCAGGGATAACTGTTTTGAGCTGTACCAACGAGAGTTCCAACCGGATCAACCTGTCAAACAACCGGATCCAACCGACGACCCCAACGGTCCCCGAAGCCTGGACTTCTGGACCAAGATGATATCCCTCATCGTCTCCGTCATCGAAGAAGACAAGACCACCTACACC
The DNA here is from genome assembly GCA_940671915.1 of Paracentrotus lividus. Classification (NCBI taxonomy): domain Eukaryota; kingdom Metazoa; phylum Echinodermata; class Echinoidea; order Camarodonta; family Echinidae; genus Paracentrotus; species Paracentrotus lividus. The sequence continues at coordinate 18,385,206 of CALNVZ010003425.1, read as the reverse complement.
TCTGTGCTCAACCAGTAAGTTGGCTTTGGGATGTTAAACACAGATCTAGTGTTTAGGAGAGGAAAACCACAGCATTGTAATAAAAAGAGGGATATTCCTATGTATGGTGGTAGGAATGTGAAAACAACAAAATAATCTGAATTATGAATTCCTGCTATCTTATAAGGTTTGTTATTGAGCTGAATGTGGGTGTACTCTCATCTATTGTTTCTCAAGGTCCATTTTCAATAGGCTCGTCCCACAGCTTTCCTGTCGTTTTCCTGCACAATTCCCGCACCTAATGAATATACGAATGGATGAAAATCTGACAAACGGGAAGGTCGTTAAAAACTGCGGCCAAAATTGGCCTAGATTTTTGCAAACAGAACTAATTCATTTTGTTATTGGTCTGCTATGTTCAGTGCAATTGGTTGGATCTGATGGTATTTAATAAAATTTTTGATTTAGTAAAGATTTTTTTTTTATTTCACTACATGGTGGCAGCAGTGGGATTTGAACACAAGAATCCTTATGACTGTATTTCTATAATCTTGACAGGTTTCCTAATGAACTGAACGTAGGTGTTCTCTCCTCTACCATGATGTGGGCTGGCTTTGCCAAAGATATGAAGTCTGCGCTGGAAGGTATGTATCAGTAAGAATTTGGATAGCATAATAATCAAGCCCTTCAAGTATGCAACCCTATTCTCACAAAAGGGAGAAAGAGGTAATAATTAAATCTCCTGTAAAACAACAAAATGTGACTTTCATGTACAGTGACGTCATTGTAGTATCATCATGCCTTACAGTCAGGTCAAATTTATGGATGAAATTTTGCATTGAGAAAGAGCATGTTCAGTATGATTAACCAATATTTGATTTTTGTTGAGATGTCACTTGTTTCTTTTTGCCACAGAAGGGTAGTACATGTATGTTGGATAATATGATATTTTATGAAATCTCTCAAGCTTTTAATATGTCTGATATTATGTAGTACATATATAATCACAGTCAAGTTTTTACTGGATATCAAAATGCTCCACCCAATGAAAGGTACTTTATTCATTCAACTGCAGTGGTTGAATTGCAGATAAAATTATTTAATTTTTTCAATCCCCAACTACAGAACACGACCAGCAGAGGTTATGTACAAGTGCAGAATACATGAACCTTCATTTCAAAGTCAAATGGATGTACAACAAGTATGTGGAAGGGGTGAATGAATATGAGAATAGAACGCCAGAATATGCCAGGTGAGTAGAGATTCCAAACATGTTGACTTCTTATAATCTTCATGAAAATTTCTAATCAGCGGACTAAGAACTGCTTGAGAAACTGTGAATATATTCTCTGCATTGCTGTTTCTGAACCAGTGTTGTGTGCCTTCAATCTTTTGGTATACTTTCAGTATGTTGTAAATAACAAAACAACACAAAAATTTGAAGCTGTGATAATTTTCCCCAAGTAATAGCAAAAGTGTTACACTAAGCTGTTTGTAATGTTACTTACACAATGCAATGAATGACTGTTAAGCAGTTCTTGTGATAAATGATTAAGAATGTGTCTAGTACAGCACCCAAGAAAATTTTCTTTTCATTAATTAAATTATTCATAACTTTACGAACGACTTCGTAAAACACCCCCCCCCCCCCCCCCCCCCGGATTGATAGCTGAAAGTATGTATAAAAGAATGTTAACTATCTAGTTTGTTGCAAACGCTAATTGAAATCTTGTCCTCATTATCCTCCACAGCTGGTTTGAGCCATTTGTCATGCAGTGGCTGCGTGAGAACGAAGAGCTGTCCATGGAGTTCCTACACGGTGCCCTTGAGAGGGACGCAAAGGAGAACTTCCAGAAGAGTTCAGAGCATGCTCGCTTCTCTTGCTCCGTGGTAGATGTCTTCACGCAGATCAATCAGAGCTTTGATATCATCCGTCGTCTAGAATGCCCCGATCCAGAAATCGTCAACAGATACATGAGGAAATTTGCTAATGTAAGTCAGTTCAAATTCAATGGAACAGAAAATACATTACAAAACACAAACTAAATCATACACATTTTGCAAAATGAGAAATTGTATTGTATTAATTACCAATATTTCAAAATTTATGTATACAGTTATGAATATGAGTAAGAATTTGATAATGGAGCCAACAAATAGCTAAAGCCAATTTAAGGTTGGCCCCATTCGATATCAATATAAATTACTGTAAGTACATTGTATCGGGCATATGCATTAAGTAGATTACATAAGTAAACATATGTACATACTTAAATACAATGTGTACAGATTAATCATTATTCTATCATAGTTTTACAATATCTACACTGTCTACATATAAAGTTAATGCAATGATTATGCAAATTACAATTGGAATACAATAAAGTGGGTTATACTACTGAATTAATTGTAAATGTTATTTTAAAAGTGTTATTATCATGCTCTGATATACTTCATATGAGTTTGTGTAATTCCTTTACAGACTGTCAACAGAGTATTGCTTGCCTATGCAGATATTGTGACAGAGAAGTTTGCCCGCTATTGCAACAAGGAAGAAATTGTAAGTTCATCTCTTTAGTCATCTGAATTTTGAGGTAGATATGGTCCTTCATTGGAAAGATTTTAGTTTTATATTGTGAGTATTGTTGATACCTTGAATCTAAGGAGCAAATCAAATAAATGACATGTAGGTGTATAATTATTTAATGTAGGTATTGCTATTTTCATTTCTTTGTTTAATTATGAACTTTATGTTACTTAATTTTCATCAAAGACATTGCCAGGCTCACTCCCTCACTTTGATTATATACATTGTATCTGTATTTTGAAATTTTAGTATATTTATTCAAAAATAAGTCACCCTGTTCATAATATATCGGGTCATACAGATCTTCTATAAATCTGTTGTCATAGATGCTATACGGTTGTACTATATCACTCGTATCTTCCATCTTTGTACAGTCCCTCCAAGCCTGTATCTTGATGAACAACATTCAGCAGCTAAGGGTCTACCTTGAGAAGGTCTTTGAGTCTATGGGTGGTGAGAAGCTAGACGCAGAGGCTGCAGATACCTTGAAGAAACTGCAAGGGAGTCTGAATGAAGTGCTAGACCAACTCAGCAAAGTCTTTGCCAAGAGGTCATTTTCTATGTTTTTCTTGTTTGTTTGTTTGTTTGTTTTTTGTCCCTACTTATTCCGCTTTCACTTTATATTCTGGATATAATCTACTCCTGTTATAAGGAGCACACATACAATGAGATAAAATTATAAAGATCATAATTATAAAGCCAAAGTTCTGCAGATTTTATCAAATGTTTTAAAACCAGTATGTTGAGTATAATAAGATTTTCAATAATCAGATTGTCGGTTTGATTCTCAGCACCTTGTTATAACAGATGTGAACAGTATTCCTTTTACTTTTAATTTCCTCACTAAATTGTAATATCTTGAATTCTTGACTACTCCTTTAACTTAATTTGTCCTGGCCTCTTATTCTACCCATTTTCTTTCTTCTCTTCCCATATTTTTTATTTATTTATTTATTTTTTGCTTCTAGTTTTGTCTCAATTTTCTCCCTTCTTTCTTCTCTTCTCTTGTTTCTCTGCATAACTAAATAATGAGCTTTATTTTACAATTATTCTACAAATACCATTTCAGAAATTTACTCTGCATCCTGGCTAACTCTAATTTTCCTCTTTGAACCAATGCTTCCCACTATCTGACATCATTATTGAAACATTTTCATGCTGCACATAATGGCTCCACTGTCAAAGCCAGAATAATTATGCTGCATTATTGCAGAGTGCTTAGACACTTCTGATTACATAAGCACATATAATTATTAATGTTAAGCAAATAATCACCGTTTATCAAAATGTTTGGACAACTATCACTTCTCACGCAAGCTGGATAAGCTATCTTCTCTGAAGCAAAGCTGAGGAGAGATAGCGTGTACATTCAGCTTGCCGTAGAAGTGATAGTTTGCCTCGTCTTTTGGATCAAGAGGTCATTATTTGCTTTATATTCCACATCTAAAACATCTGAAGAGCTCAGGGAAAACCAGTATTTTGGTTAAAAATAAAAGATTTCCTAGAGATCCATAAAAAGAAAAATCCACTGAAGTCATCGATGCCTGCGCTTGTAAAATAAACGTGTACAATTAAAGTACGCGCAATTTATTTTTGCGCGAAGGCCTAGCTCAAATGGGCTGAAGTGATTGTTACATAACAAAGAAATTTAAAAAAGGAATTGTTACGTCACAGAGGAATTTATCTTTTGCTGCATGTGATGGAAAAATGATGGAACAAAAAATCCAAAGTGACAACGCACTTTTTTTCGCGCATCCTATCAGCGAAACTCGAACGTATTATCACTACGAGTGATGATTGATAATGGGGAAACTAAAATCAATCACATGATTGACTTTTGACCAATCCTGTTGCAACATTCTTAGTATGTGGAATATAATATATCTTATCCTATCCCAGCTTTGTACCACGTCTGCACGAGGGCATAGAGGGGTTGAGTGCCCACCTTGGTGAGATCAGAGGGCAGGGTCAACCCAATCAGAGGAGCAACAATGAATCAGATGCAGTCACAGTACTCAGACCCCTCATGGAGATCTTGGATGGAAAGTAAGTCTTGTCAATGTAGATGTTTGACAATTTGGTCTTTAACAAACAAGTGTCAATTAGATATGTTTATTTGTATTTTTGCAGTGACTTTTCAATATCAACATTTAGAAGATAATGGTAATAATTTTTAGACAGATAATACAAAAATATCAAAAAAAACATATTTTACAAGACATTCCATGGGTTGAAGGCTTATGGTTTTACAAGGGGAAATTATTAGATAGTATAAGTCCTGTTGATACTCCCAAATCACTGTTCTTTGACTTTGATTGTGCAAACCAATATACAATATAGCTGAAAACCAGGGTGCTGGTAATTCAGCATTGTGTATTTTTTAATTATCCTTTGATTTGAACTATTGATATTCACAGTTATTTTTGCTATATAGGAATATGAAGGATTGGAGTATTAATTTTGTGTTTCTGTTTCTTTCTCTTCAACCAGTCTGTCAGTGTTGGCTCAGAACTGTGAGAAGACGGTATGGAAACGTCTTCTCAAAGAGATGTGGAAGATAGTGATCAGCACAGTGGAGAAGGTTGTTGTTCTACCACCAATGAGTGATGTCTCGGTAAGGGAGAGATACTTCTGATTTCGATGAGATTAACATGATTATGATTATGATGATGTGGTGATGATGGTGATGAGATGAGGATAATGATGATGATGATTATGATTGCAACTAAGATGATGATTATGATGTTGGTGAGGATGGCAGTTATAATTTTGATGATTATGATGATCACAATGGTTATGAAAGTGTTGATTATGACAACAGATATGATGACGATTGTGAGCATAGGAAGACTATGTGGACAACAAAGTTAATGAAACAGTGATGATTATAGCAACGATTATAACATCGCAGACAAGAAAGACTACACAAGCAATAATGTGATTAGGTTGTCTGCTTACCACCCTATTTGCTGGTCGGTTTGTCTCAGTATGAGGAAGAAATCAACAATTTTGTGACAATGGTTGTGACGTTGTTGACATTGTTGCCATGGTTATGACTCTTGTGGGACTATTACTAACATCACACATTTTATGAGGTAGACCTGGTGGAGAGATATCTGAAAAACCTCTGAGCAGTACCTTGTTAACATCACAATGTAGCCTGACAATCCCATCTTATAACATGGTGGCAGCGGTGGGATATGTCAGAGTGAAAGTTACAGTATGACATATAAAACTGTCAGTACACTCAAAACTACCTTCCAGATTATTACTTGACAACCTGCCCAATACCACCCTTCCTGGCTTAGCCCACCATAGCATGAAACATAGCCAATGAAAACAGGTGGTCTTTATAGACAGATATACGCCACACAATTCTTCCATAAAGGAGACAAACGGGTTTGGCGGTATTGGTGTGATTCTGATCGTGAAAGACGGTACAATACTTGTTTGCAGAAATTATAAAGTTGACACATTTTTTCCTGTCATCTTCCCTTTTGTACAGATGAGTTCTATTCTTGCCACACTTAATCCAGCATTAGCCAAACTACAAGGTCATGGAGAAACTAAGGTATATACTGTTTCTCATTTATGAGCTATTTGTCATAATACAATGCCAAATATAACAGTATGGATATAAGACTGGTAGATAGTTTTCTTTTATTTTGTTTTGATACTGATACATGTGTATATGCAGTTATTGAATGTATTAGAAATAATTATTATTACTCTTAAAACAAGTACTTCATGAAATGACTTAAAAAAAAAAATTCTTTTCACTATAATAATTATTATTATTACAAGGAGTTTCTATGCATATTTGTATGTTTGTTTAAAAATAGAAATATGGTTATATTTTAACCAAATGATAAAATTCATGTTAATTTGTTTTCTTTCTTACAGGATGTAAACAAAGAAGAGAATAAGAACCTGTCACCCAAACAATGTGCCGTCTTAGAAGTGGCTCTTGATCATATCAAGGTATACCACGTGCTCTATCTTTGTTGCTATGGAAACAGTGATGCTAGCACCATTGCACAAAATATGTTGCGGCGACAATTGCTCCTCGTTCAATGATCCCCAACACTGTTAAACCCCTTACTGTAATCCTTGCCCTCACCTTGCCCTAAGCGCAATTGACAAACCCTTACTTAATCAAATCCTTAACCCTATATTTGAGACTAAAACTAGGCTGGAGCACTGTCGCCTGAGCAAATTTAAGCACATCACTAGCACACTGCTAGCACACCAGCAAGCTGTATTGTTGATCAATATTTTAATGTTTTATGTTGTGATCCCTTCCCTCCTAATGCCCCTGTCATATTATCAGACTGACTAACAACCAACTGAACTTTTCCGTAAAGATTATATCCGATGTTTCTATATTTGGTGATATGTTGTTCTTGTTTAACTAACGGAGGTATTTATATTATTTATGATTTTTACTTTCATTGTTGTTGGTAAAACAAATTTTTAGTTCACTGTGTCTGATTTTTTTGGTCATCCTTTGTTTGAGACTTAGCTAACTAATACCCCCCCTCAAAAAAAAAACCTGAACAAAAGAAAGAACGGTTCAAAGAATTGTAAACCTGTTTTCATCTTCATGAAAAAAAAGTGGTATTGTAGCTGCATCTTTCAAATTAGTCTCTTAAGTTTGGTTATGAATTCCCTAACATTTCAATTTTTCTGCGTAAAATATTCTTTCTTTTCTTTCCATCTTCATTCAAACCAACCAAGAATTTAAATTACTTCAATATGATTTGGTTAAATATATCAACCATAAAGATTTACTGCTAAACTTCTTACAAAGTGAGGATTTGTAATAATCAAGAGCAGAATGTTTTGAAACCAGAAAAAGTTCATATACTGCCACTTTTTTATTATATAATTTCTAAATCGATGGTGTTCATTATTGTTGCCATATATTTAGTTGTCCATTTTCCCCATCTATTTAATCACAAGTCCTTGATGTATTTTCCCCAATTTTTTTTTTTTTTTTTTTACTAATCGTTGTTCTATGTTATCTCCTTTTTGTTACAGCTTTTAGTGTATATTCTCTTATATGTTTTTGTATCCTGTGTTGTTGATAGTATTTTTAACCATTTGTGGCAGCATCGTTAGACGGCTCATAGCTAATTGAGTAGATATTGTGTTTTGGTCTTTGCACAGCTTTTACTAGTTTGTTAACACAGCTTTCAATGTTTAGTACTGTAATAGAAGCATTTGTGATATTGTGTGAAGTGTGCCTAATTGTGTTTTGAGATGTACGAGTAACTAACATGTGATAATTGTACATAGTTGCTTTTGATGTCGCATCACTAACATCTCATGTTTTAATGATTATCATGTTGAAGAATGTAGAGAGAGAAGAATAATGAAATTTTAACCATCAATACTGAGAATTTATCAACTTTAAGAAGTACATTGAAATCAAAAGTAATTGGAGGTTATTTTGAAAGTTGAGCATTTGGAAAATAATGTGGTTTTAGCATTGATATGCTTTGAAAAGCTTGTTAACTCAAAATGAAGCACTTAATGAATTTCTTTATTTCCCATTTTTACAACAAAATATATGAGAAATGTTGAAAAGATTAAAAAATATAGGCCTGTGATAATTGGACCTTGATATATGTGTCGATCAGATCAGACCAAAATGGCTGATACCTGGTAGAGTTTTTCTGGCCTTCGTGTAAATGTGATATGCAATATTACATTGCTAAATTAAAAGTGTTATTTCCATATCAAGAATATCATTTTTTATTTATTTCAAAGAGCTACTTTTTCCCACTTGTGGATAAAAAGTATGATTAAATGATTAAGTTTCAATTGAAAGAAGGAAGTAATTTTTGAATAGCTTATAGTATATAACACATTTGATTTTAAAAAATATTATGATGGTGTCATTATACAAGTAAAATTTTAATGTAGATACAAGTAAAAGCTGTGTATGAACAAGACATAAGTTACTACTTGCCGGCAAGAAAAACAAAAATTTCATGGAAAAAAAAAATCAGTTCAGAATTCACAAATTTCTGCCATGAAATATATCAAGACACTGCAATTAACGCAGCCGTAAAGATAAAAAACTTTCAAAAAATTATATTCTGTGAAATGATTCTGAGCCGCTTAACGTTGCTTCCCCGCACGCAACAGGGTTCTTTCGCCCATCCACAGCAATACTTCCATGGATCGGGCAACGGTCTCAAGCGCAACTTTCTGGAGAAGAGTCCTGAGCTTCAATCCCTGCGGTACGCCCTCTCTCTGTACACACAGACCACCGACATGCTCATCAAGACTTTTGTACAGACACAGAACCAACAAGGTAAGCGAGAAGTTAAGGTCCTTGGTTGTTTCCTTTTTGTGAGGGGTTGAATGAGTTTGAGTTGAATTCTTTTATTTTTTCAAATCACATGTATATTCTCCTCATTTTTGCTTGGGTTCCATCCTTTCAATGACAGTTCTCAAGTTTAGTTTTCACTCTCTACAGTGCGTATCAATAAAAACGGGACAGTTTTGAAAAGTCTGTCAAAATTTTATTTCAAATCATGATGTCTATATTTTTTATGTTAATAGATGCTCTGAAGTCTTATCTTTCAAATGCAATTTTAAAAAAATAAGTTTCGTTCGTGCTTGAGTACACACAGAACATTATTGTCGGGGGCTCAAAAAACGGCTTGCGCACAAATGAAAAATTGAAAATTACGATCATCAGACTTCTTGCTAATCAGCAGTCTTTTTCTAATTTTTTTCTTTTATCTTTGCCATTTTTTTTACGAATTATGATTTGAAATTCATTTACAAAGCAATTTATTTACTTTAATTGTTTGTTTGTTTTGTTTTTTTCGTTTTAATACGTCTTTTTTTACATAAAAATTCCTTTTAAAATATTTTGTTTGTCAATCCACAAGAAAGGGAATTTGGTTGGTTGTTTAATTGTTTATTTGATTGATATATTGATTGTTTTGTTTATTTGTTTCGTTCATGCTTGAGCGAACACGGAAAGTTTTTTCGGAGGTTAAAAAAAAAAAAATTGGTTAAAGTCAAAGGGTATTATTTATTCAGAATCATTATTCTGAATCAGGTACTCCCATTCGGATTGATTATTACTTTTCATTAATCAATGATTATGTTAGTCTTTTGAGTCAATTTCCTATGATTCTTCAACGATTTAATCAATCATTTGAACAATCAATCAAAAAGTAATCGATCAATCATTTAAAGAAACAAATGAATTAATCAAACGATCAATCATTCAAAATCTACCAATCTTCATTCAATCAATCTATCAATTAATAAATCAATCCATCAATCAAACAATCAATCAAACAAACGAACAAACAAAGCGATCAATGAATGAAATAATCAACCAACCAACCAAATCCCGTTGTCTTGGGTTGACAAATTTTATTTTTTTTTTTTTAATTTGAAGGAATATTCAATGCCAAAAGATAACATGTTAACATGAGAAAAAAAGCAAAAACAATTCAATTGAATAAATAGCTTTTTAAATGAATTTTGATAGCATAATTCGAAAATAATGGCAAAGATAATGAAAGGTTAAGAGTAAGTCTGCTGATTAGCAAAAAGTCTAATGATCGTATTTCTCATTTCTTCCATTTTGTGCGCAAGCCTTTTTTTGAGCCCCCGACAAAAACTTCTGTGTGCGCTCAAGCATAAACGAAACTTATCATTTTAAATGGCATGTGAAAGATAAGACTTCAGAGCATCTATTACAATCAAAATATAGACATAATAATTTGAAACGAAAATTTGACAGACTTTTCAAAACTGTCCCGTTTTTATTGATACACCCTGTATAGTCTCTCTCTCTCTCTCTCTCTCTCTTTTCTGCATATTCTTTTTTCTCTCCTTACCTTCCTTCCTTCCTTAAACTCATTCTTTTTGTATCATCATTTGCAGTTTTGTGTTTTGACTGTGCTACCATAACTTCTATTATAACAAGATTTTGTATACAATTGCTATTCTCTTGGTAACACTTTCAAATGTGTGCAAAACTGTGTACTTGATTTTTTTATTTTCTTTCTTCGCTATGTACCTCACTATAACAGCGGTGGACTGTATGTGTGATATTAAAACAAAATTAGGGAATCATGTTGATAATTCTTAATACTCCTAATTCCAGATCAACCAAGTGGTAATCAGTCCTATGGTGAGCTCTCAATCCAGGTTGACCTCTTTACCCATCCAGGCACAGGAGAACACAAGGTCAATGTCAAAGGTCAGTATTCAGAGGTCAAATGTACTATTCTTTTTTTCCTGTTTAAATGTACCTACATGCATGTGTCTTCTTTTTTGTTTGTTGTTTTTTTTGCAACCAAAAACAAAGTGCATTCATAATAATTTGTTGATAGAAATCTTGGTTTTATCTCAATAATGAGAATCAAATTGCATTGTTAGTTTGTCAAAACACTTTTGACAAATGTAAACAGTAGGAATAAATACTTTAGACAGTCTTATTCATAACTCATAACACATTAAATCTCTTTCCCTCCCATTACATCAGCTGTCACCCTAAATGGCTTGAAAAAAAAAAGGTTGATGCATATATATTTATCTTTAATGAAATGCAATAGAAGGCAATAAGGTATCTGTATGTCTTTCTTACACAATGTATACAATAATGCATACATACTTAGATAATATCTTTGCTTGTATATGTACTTAATGCATTTATATCTGTGTCCTACAGTTGTTGCTTGTAATGGATTGAGGTGGAACACAACGAGTATGTTCAGACCGTTTGTAGAAGCCTACATGATTGGACCTCATCTTAGTGATAAGAGACGTAAACATTCCACCAAGTCAAAGGCCAATAACTGGGCGCCTAAATACAATGAGACCTTCCAGTTGTGAGTATAAAACAGGATTAGTCAAAGAACTAAATTATCCATGTGATTTTGCTGCTCAAATACATGTAGGCACCAATATTTCATTTATATGCTCAATCTACATTCAATCTACATAATATGTAGATTGAATGACTTGAGTATATGTATGGATGAAACTTACAAATTGTACAAATTGTAACAGTGAAAAGTGTGTTTGTGTCACTGTGTTTACATATTTTTATCTTAATGTAATTGTTTATACTTCTTTGCTTTATACTCACAATATATGTAAAGGGGTAGAATTGTGCCTATTAGTTAAGAAGTTATCCAGGTGCTTTCATTAAAAACATGAGAAAAATTAGGCTCCACTAGCACAGAGGTGTGAGAGTGCAGCTTTAACCTGATTTCACCTTTTTTTTTCCTTTTTTTTTTATGTTCAGCGTATTTTCAGCTATCGAGCTCTTTCTCTGTAGAAAAGTATAAGACCTCTTTCACTTTCAACTTTTTCAGCTCTTTTTATTTGTGTTCACTCACACACCTGCTAGCAGGTGATTAAAACAAAGTCTACCTTGGAAATTCTAGCATGCAAGTAAAAAATGACAATTCCGATAATTGTTTTTGTCATTCAAATGGTGGCTCACCCTAAATTGCACGTACATGTATATAAGCCCCCCCCCCCCCCCCCCCACCTAGCTATAAGGTATACACTTGGACATGACAGCAATAATTATTGTTACCTTGGTTATCTAATTCTACCTTTGCAGTATTCTTGGTAACGAGGATGAACCCAGCTCCTATGAGCTTCACTTCTGTGTGAAGGACTACTGTTTCGCCAGGGAAGATCACCTCATCGGGATTGGCGTACTTCAGCTCCACACGATTGTAGAATGCGGCAGCTGTGCCTGCGTCTGTACGTTAGGTCACAAGCTACACGTAAACGATACAGGTGGGACTATCTTACGCATCCTTTCCCAGCGAACAAACGACGAAGTGGCGCGGGAGTTCGTCCGTCTCAAATCAGAGAGGAGATCGGAAGGGGGTGATCAGGGCAGGAGTTGAGAGCGACCATAGCAAAGTCGCGATTGTTATTTCTTGAAAGAGTACCTCATTTCTATATTTTGGTGTTTTTTCTCCTTTGAAGGGAATTTGCATTCCTCTTTTTAAATTCTAAGTGCCTGAGTGTGTTCAATTGAATGTGCATTTGTGCATATTATATTTGAAAGAAGGTTCATTACTTAATCATTAACTGATAAAGGGATATGACACAATTTAGGTAGGACACAGACTTGAGCTCCAAAGGTTGAGTTCTTATTGTGTACCTCAAAATAAAGACGGAATGGATAATCAAACTGTCTACTTTAGTCTAAGGTAGTTAACAACTTTTCTCATGCACTTAATTCTCATTACATTTCGAACTCAGTACTTGATTATATCAAAGAGTATTAATTCACCATGTAATAAATAAATATTTAGTAATATTCAGTAAGAAGATAATAATTTTCCTTATTTGTACTTAGTGTTATTCATGTACCTTTATTGTTCTGTACAAACTTGAGAATGCAAAGCTTTGGATGAATAGTGCTTAATTTGTTGAATTTAAATGTGATTTTTCTCTGTTTTTCTTTTCTGTTTGAACTATTGTTCAGCATAGTGTATACAGCAATGTTTTTCATGTTTCAGACTTAGATATGAAAGAGTGATATTTTGAGAAAAAGAATTCCTTGTTTTGTTGGAATTGAAATTAACAATTGTTTTGGGGGGTTTGGCTGGGGTTGGGGTTGATTTTCTTACATTTGACATTTTTTTTAACTGTCATGTGTTCTGTTTGCAATGCTTTCTGATTATTTTCGTACATGTAGGTTTTATTGTGTGAAGCCGATGGTTCAATCTTTAAGTATATTGTCGTTTTAAAAATGATGCATTTCGTATCACAAAGAAAAGCGAAGGTAGTTTTCTTGTGTTGTCATATAGTGCAGAATGGTATGACAGTATTTGAGCGCAGGTATATCTTTGTACATGTAGTTATTTCGAAAATTAAAATGTACTGTAAAATAGATTAGAAATATGTTTGGAGCAACTTGCAATTTTTATACTTTTTTTTTTTTTTTTTTTTTGGGGGGGGGTGGGGGGTATTCATGTGTACTTGTTTTTGTGGGAAATGGACCCCACTTCAGGGGTCTAAAGACGACTTGCCTTTTATGTGTGCTGTTAGCATGTATTTGACAGAAGAAAAAAATATATGCCATGAAAAGCTATATTACATTTCACAAATGAAAAATTTATTGATATGTAAATATATATGTGTATATATCATGTTGCAATATTTATCCTTGGGATTTGAATATTTAGGTGCTATTGAATAAATCACTGACTTTCATGATTCTGGATAACATTTTAATATCACATGACTGAAGTCTACGCCCCACCTCCTGAAAAAAAAATTACAACTCAAAAACAAAACTTTTTTTAAACTCATCTGATGGGGTCTTTCGCCTATGGGAAATATGTGTAATTTTAAAATTTAAAAACAATATATATAATAATGTTTATTTATTGCAACCAAATAGGTTGGATTTTTGTGATACATAATTACCCCAGACCTCAGAATTAAACTGGCCTTAACACAAAGTTGTGCACTTCTCTAATCCTTAAAGGGGATTCCAGCCAGGCACCCATGGTTCTTTCTTCTTTCTCATAACCAAAAATATTTAAGTAAAGTTTCACATTTAATTTAAGGGGCAATATGACGAAGATTAATTACCCAGTTAACAACTTATTGACAGAAGAACACAGTAAAAATTATTTAAGTGAACAATGACTCTCAAACATAAGTTATATAATAGTTCTTCCTTGAGGTGTTTGGAAATGCTTCACAAATAAAAACAAGGAGGCAAATTTTTTCTTCTCACATGCTTAATCAGTAGCGGACGCAGACCGACGTCATACAATAAAAGTATCGGGCACATGCGTAAACATAATAGAGCCGCTTTTGTCCCCAGACTATTGGGCCCGAGAAATGCATTCAATTCGGATATCTTGGATCCGCCCCTGTTAATGGCATATCTATTAAAACTTGCCAATCTTATTTCTAGATCACTTATTGTAAACTGACTGCACAATTCAAGAGAGACGCCATGTACCTCTAAGTAATAACTTTAATAGATGTTATTAAGTGTTCTTAGTCATTATGCAGCATCTTTATAGAATACAAATGATTTACGGGATTTAACAGAAAGTTGGTTAATGATACTACTAGCAACCAATCAACAACAATAAAATCATCATAAAATCCCAAATCTGGCAATGGAGGACATTGGGCCATATGCATCAAAACAGCAAATACTTTTACTAAGGTTTTCATTATAAATCAATCTAAATTCAATTTAGTACATCTGAATTATGTTTCTTAATGATAAAATAAACAATTACATCATATAACAATGATGCAAAATATCACAGCATCATCATAATAAGAAAATGAAGGAGCAAAAATCTAGTAAAACGTTATTGCTTATTTTATGCAGACATCCCATTTGGGTTGGACTTTGCATATTTTTAAATCAAAGGATGATTCGTTTTTACAGTGTCCCCTTTTCACCATGAATTTTTTTCCTCACGTTTTCAAGTTTAAAATCATTTCTGACACCTTATTGGTATTTTTGAGGCGGCAGGTACCTTATGAATGGTTTTTCGAAGGGTTTGTGTCCTATGCAATAACTATTTGTGGCCAATAGTGGTACATTTCTGTGCTAGAAGAAACTTGGTTTTAAGAGTGTTTTTTTTTTCTGTTAGAATTTTTTTTTTCTGTTCTCAGTTTAAGAAATTGATAAGGTAGATTCAAAGTTTCAAAGATATATAGGGAGAAATATGTCAAAAATCCCTAATTTGGGTAAGCATATTCTGTGATGTCTTTCTGTAAAGTCTGTTGTAAAAACCAAGTTGAAAAGATATGTTCAGTAAATATTATTTATTAACTATGAGAAGAATATGTATCAAGTGCTATATTAGGCTCATTGGCATACAAGTCTATATGTTGATTTTTTTTTCTAGAAAAAGGAGAGAAAGGATTCATGATAAGGGTTAAAAACCAGAGGCATTTTGAAAATAAAGCATAACTGAAGATGAGATATGATAAAATTATGTATTGAAGATAGTGAGCTTGCCAGGGTACAAATACAAGTACATGTATGTGCTAAAAACGAAAATGTGATTTATGTATTTCATTGTGCATTTTGTAAATTATCTTTATTTGAACATTTATTGTTTGGTTTATGTTGTCAGAATATATTCATAAAACAAGGAAATGAATTTAGTAAATAAAGCGGCTTGGAAGATAAGTGAAATATAAAATTGGAAACCTTTGACAATAGGAAGCAAATGACAATTTGGAAGGATTTTTATAAAAAACCTCTTTCTATGTTATAGAGGAATTCCAATTATTTGATGCATTCTTATATTGTGAAAATGGACCAGGTATAATCTTACTTTTAACAAATATTCCAAGGACCCTATTTGATACAATGTATGTGACAATCTTTTCTCGTTTTTGCTTTATTTTGTTTTGTTTTTGTTTTTTTTTGTGGGAGGGAGGGGGGGGGGGGCTTCAGCTTAAAGCTGGGGTATAGTTTTTGTAAGATTCAATACTTTCAAATGTATTAGCATCTTATGGAACATGCTAACTCTACCAAAGCAAAGCAACCATTTTGAACGTTTGTGAAAATATGAATTTGACTGCAAGATCATATTTAGTGCCCTCTATTTATTATTTCTCTTAAGATCGGCCTTCGGAACAATTATTACGTAGATTTAGCTAATGAATGTCAGAAATTATTCAGAGCCCTTACATTTGATATAAGACATTTCTTATTGTAATACTAAACACATTTATAACATTTTTCGATCTTATTTTCATGCATTCTTTGTTTTTATTTTATAATAATTCAGCCTTTCATTCTAACATTCATTCTCCGAGATTTTTTTTTTTTTTTTTTTTTTTTTTGGGGGGGGGGGTCTTTTCCAAATCTATACCCTGCTTTAAATATCAGTCGTAACATTAAAAAAAATAACTTTGATATGGAATACAAAATCCAAAACAGCAAAGAGTGTTCAAATTATTATGATACTATATGGGCTATTCACGGTTACTCACGTTACATTTGGAGACACATTGACTCATACTTGGAGCTGTAACTCCATTATTATTGATAGAACTAAACATCTTTTTATCTCAACAAAAGTACACAGTCTGACTATCTTTGTATAAAAAACAAACTTGATAAATTTCATTATGCTCCTGGCAAATCTTTAAAATGTGTTGGTTACTCACGTAACATGATTTGGACATGCATAAAATGAAAAGTTCGACATAAGTGAAAAGTGTCCTCATACAAGGCTTTTATGAAAGTTGATTATATCCATTTCAAAGAAGTCTATTAGGGCGACAAAATTTGTATATCATTAAAAAAGTAAAGAACACATGGTTTTTACTAGGGGTGCAGATAAAGTGGTTACTCACGTAATGGTTACTCACATTACATTTTGTCCAGTGAACTTCCAGAGGTCTTTTCACCCCTTGTAATCGCATAATATCTCAAGTGGCTTCTGAAATATGGAAATGTGTTTATCCTTGGCCTTTTTGTGAAATTTGTGAGAAGAAATATTAAACGAGTCTTGTGTAATTTGCATTTTAGTGAAATTTGTTGTCCCCAGTCCCACACGTGCAATTTTAATGATGGTCTGAGATCTAGCAGGGCGATTCTTTGAAAAGTGAACCTTTTTGGGAAAAAATAAAGTTTGTCCTTTTTGTTTTTAAGCTGCACATTCATATAGATCATTGTCTGAAGTTTCATGAAATGCATTTTTTATCTTAATTCTACAAATTTTTCATGCTCATTTACATAAATTAACATGCAAAAATTTTGAATAGAAAAATGGTACGTAAAATATCATTTGTTTGACCCTGACTTGAT
>CALNVZ010003425.1:18351435-18365513 GCA_940671915.1 Paracentrotus lividus | reverse complement strand
GTATATTTTTAAAATTGTTAGAGTTATAGCCAATTAAAGTCAAGATTTTGCATAATTTCGGTCACACACGTGACCAAGAATGGTCCAGCAGAAGTCATTGGAAATGATGATTTTTTTTCAATTGAATATGAATAACCTATGTCATTTATGAAAATCTGTGGCATTAGATTGGTGATAAATCGAATAATCAAGTCAAGAGACACACTTCTTTTTTTTTTTCAATGTCCACTAACCCGTGGAATTGCCCATATGCAAATTGTTGCTGGTTCCACTACAGTCATTGCAATACCCATGCATCTGTTTTGTACTGCTATGCCTTCAGAATCATTGTGGATCATATTAGGTCATGTTAGTACTTTGGAGTATGAATTGAATTTGGATTGTTACTTCATTACTTGGGGTCAAGTTCAAAGACACTCTTGGACTCTTGTTTTGCTTTTTAACATTTCAAAAAACAAAATATGTGACCCTCCGGTTTAAAACCACCGATAAGTCACCAGAATTCATAATTGAAATTTGTTTTCTAAAACTAGGGATTCCAATGATAACAAACACTTGTAATATAATCAAATTTATATAATCAAAGTTAAAAGTCAATTTAGAAGAAGTGCTTTAAATGCTTTCCTATACAGAAAATCTGCGTCTCCTACCATTTTCTCCTTTTTCCCCCCTCAAGTCATTGGTGGTTTTGAGGCAGTGGGTCACACATAAAGAAGCTATAATACCAAAGCTTGCATATGGTCATGTTTATGTTATTTGCCCATTGCACATGTTTCAGGTGTATTTCCCCACTATATTTCCATTAAAAATTTTCCTCGTTATTTTTACAAAAATTGTTTAGGGAGTTATAAATCCTTTGTACAGTTAAAAAAAAATAAAATGATAAAACTGGTATGAGCTTGAAACAATTTTTGTGGTACAAAATCACAACCTGGTAATATTTGGTAATTTCTGAGAGCAAAAAAAAATAAATCAAACTTCTAATTTAATACATCTCATTTGGAGCTGCAGATCTTGAGATATTAGTTTTCTGCAATCAAGATTCGGGTCAATGGCATTTCGTAGGTTTCAAACATAATACCCATGATGGTAAAAGGGTTTGCAATCAATCGCAAAGTTGCATTAGCCAATCACAATCATTGTTGCATTGAGTTTTGTTAAAAAGAATGATCAGACAACGGTTCTTTCAAATTTGCAATGGATTAAAAACCTTGGTGTTACAGGGCACACATGACCAGAGCACAGCAGTGTTTATGTTATTTTGTAAAATTTAGCCTAACTTTTGTTTCACAAAAGCAAATTATAAAAAAAAAAGTGTGTCAGCAAGGAAACCATTAGGATTTAAATCGATATTACTTATACATATATTTGGTATAATTTGTGTGATTTCATACCTAAATTATTTTTTTTCCTCACTTGTACCATTTTTTTTTTTAAATACAGACTGTAGTGTTGATCACTGAGTGAAAGTTTGTTTGATTCCATTAGAATCAATTTGAAGTCATTACCAGAATTCACGATTGTCTTTAAGTTTTAGTATTGCATCATGTCAGTATCAGAGTATGTCTAAGAAGCATCTCACTTGTATAGGTTATTCATTCACAGAATCTAAATTCATTCCATTTATTTAAATTTCCTTTTAAAGTCATTAAACAAATGTATTAAAAATCACATTTTTGTAAATTTACATGTAGATATAGCCGATTTTGTAACTTTTCACATTGGAATTCTCAAATTTGGATTTGATATGAATTTGGTGAATCCGCGATATACACTGCATATATTCAGAACTTGTCACAGTTTGTTTCCTTCAAAGCAATATTCCACTATTTCTAACTTTTTGGTTACTTTGACTTGTAAAACTGTTTTGAAAGAAAATTCCAGTAAGTTTCAACTGTAATTTGTATAATGTTTCATTGTTATACTCTTGTTATCATAATGTAATTTGTTTGTCATTACTGTACAAATCTATTGATAATTCAATAAATATATAATAAATATTATATATATATATATATATTACTATGATCAATAAAAACAAAATCTTCATTCCTTTTGATTTGACGATTGTGTGTTCATTGTCCATTTATTGACTATATTACTTTTTTATCCTGTTATACTGGCACACACACATTTTCTTCTTCATATCATTCAGATACAGTCAATAAAAGTTTAAATAATCCTTGGTAAGATTATGAGATAATGTTCACACCAACAAAAATTGTATAAATATAGCACTCTGTATAATACAATCATATTTTTACTCCTAAATTTCATGCTAGTGTCTTGATTATTAACTTCACTTGAAGTACTATAGATTAAAGGAGGAGTCCGGGCTGAAATGGAAAAGTTTTGTAAAATTAAGTAAAATTCATCAAGCACAACACAGAAAATTTCATCAAAATCGGATGAAAATAACAAAGTTATGCATTTTTTTAGGTCTTGATTTTTTTTGTAAAACAGTTCTTGGCAATTGTCTCATTGTCTCATTTGAATATTTGAATATTCAAATGAGCAAACTGATGATGTCACAGTCCCCCTACTTCTTGTGTATTTTATTGTATGAAATCCTATTTATCTCATTTTTTCATATATTGCGTATACAGAAAATCTATCCCTCATACTGAAAATATAAGTAAAAGCACTTGTGACCTTGAACAATCTACAAGGATTAATCCGTGTTTTTATGTCCTTGGGGCAGAAAATCTTGATAATTGGTATTTCATACAATAAAATACAAAGAAAGTAGGGGGACTGAGACATCATCAGTTTGCCAATTTGAAGAACTGTTTCCTAAAAAATTCAAAACCTAAGAAAATTCATAACTTTGCTATTTCTTATCCGATTTTGATGAAATTTTCAGTGTTGTGCTTTTTCGATTTTACTTTATTTTTCTTATAATGCAAACTCCAGCCCGGATGAGTCCTTTAAGAATGAACAATCCTGGATGAAAACAAAGAGGGAAAAAAAAAACTTTCACATGGAAATGATCTCTAAAAGGGAGTAGTAATACTACATGTATCAAAAGACAAAGATAGCATTCAGGGCTGAATATACAACTAAATCAACTTTTAAGTTGAACATTTTAATTAAGTTGTACAATATTATTTCCGAACATGGCAGTAAATAAGTTTGGTCACCTTGAACTCCTAGAAGTTATACCTCATACTTAATATCCTTGTAGTCTTGCCCTTTACAGCAAAAAAACGATGTTTAAGTTTTGTATACAAGTCATCCGTAAATAAGTTTGGTCACCTTGAACTCCTAGAAGTTATACCTCATACTTAATATCCTTGTAGTCTTGCCCTTTACAGCAAAAAAATGATGTTTAAGTTTTGTATACAAGTCAGGTGATCTACTGCCATGATTACATGTAGAATGTACATTTACAACTTAAAAATCGAAAAACATTGTTATTTTATAATCGGTGGGGTCAGGTGATAAAACCTTAAAAAGGTGAAATGTTCAGGAGAGAGGAAAAACATGCCTGCTAACACACTACAGTGCATCCCAGAAAAAAAAGTAAACCCAACTTTGAGAGCCTCGTACTAAAATATAGCTTGTGTGACCTTGAATTTTATTTCATGATAAAGAGCAACTCGTATTCTATTCAATGATACCAATCTTAACCTGTGTTGTGACGGATGACTTAGCAGTTGGGCTTTTAAAATTAAGCGTAAAAAATGCACCTTACCAAGTTTGAGCAAAAGCAGCCCTTGAATTTCAATTGCCCAAGTAATCCTTTGTCAGTACTGAATGGGCTCAGGAAGGCTGACCTCCAACAAACAACGAATGACCAGAAAGCCAGTGCTGCTTCTGAGAAAATTTGGTACACATCATTGGTCAGAAACCATGTGACATGGTTTCTGACCAAAGTTTTCAAAAACTTGAGTGTTCAGTCATCCATGACAGTACAGGTATAATTTTGGCACCACTGAATAGAATATGAGTTACTCTTTGTCACGATTTAAAATTAATGACACATAAAGTTATACAATTTTAATGCGAGGCTCTCAGAGTTGGGTTTACTTTTATCTAGGACGCACTGTATAATCTATGGCACTGTCATTACTTTGGCATGCTGTGGGGTTCATATTTAGGGTAAGAGAGCTGGGATTTGGACAGGACATCACTTGATTCATTACCTGGGCCCCGTAACACAAAGATTTGCAATCAATCGCAAAGTAGCAATAGCCAATCAAGATCGTTGTTACACACACTTTTGGTTCAAAAGACTGACCAGCAGCCAATCAGAGTAGTTCTTCCAAATTTGCAATCATTTGCTAACTTTTGTGTTACGGGGCCCTGGAGATTAACGGTGGTTTTTCACCAGAATTGAGATACAAAGTTTTATCACACCATCAAGGATATTGTGTATTAACATCATTTGCTGGTCAAGCTAATATCCCCTTCAGGAGAATCAAATTAGTTTGTTGCTAATCAGATAAACTCAAGAATCCCTTCCCCTATGAAAATATGAAAAATATGCTGTGTGTAAAGATATGCATAATGTACAGTCCACTCCTATTATGGTGAGATAAGTGGTTATCTTCACAAATTCCACGACACCAACATTGTAAAAATTCCCACTTCACTATAAGGCTATAGTAAGGAAGACAATCCTAAAATTATCCTCTTTCGAATTTGCAAACTAGTCCAAAATTGCAAAAATATATGTATGAAAAAATATTGGCTTACACAGTATGTATTAACAAAAACTACTTCTCAACAGATAAATTTGCACTTTTGAAAATTAAACGATTTCTTATTCCCATGCTCGGCTTAATGGGAGGGGACTGTATTATAACCAAACTTAGTTTGTTGAGCACACTAAAATAGAGCACAATATACCAATATACATGCATGTACATTGAACTAAGGGAAACATATCGGAGCAAATATACAAAATATATTTCCTAGATCTAAGAAACACATCTCTACATGTACAAGACATAATGAATACAATAAGGTAGAACTTGCACTATCAGTTTGTCAAGAGAATGATTACCAAGATGCCCATCATTGGCAGCAGATATACCAAAGAGATCTTTTACCACCATTGATCAAGTTCAAAATTGGCTGCTAAAAGAAATATGATAGTTCAAGTCACAATATTCAAGAATAAACTAGCATTGTCCATTCTGTAAAATCCACTCCTGTTATAACGAGGACCTCAGGACCAATCCGATTTCCACATCATTACAAAGTCTTGCTATACTGAACAAATAGACACACATGCATGTATGAAATTGTGACTGGGAGAACTGCCTTTGTATAACAAAGTCTTGAATCCATGCTCATTGTAACGGGAGTAAACTGGACAAGCAAGTCCTGCCTCCAGGTACATGTATGGTATTCTACTAGTTACATGTATTGAGACAGAGTTCTACATCTAGTACAATTAAGAAGCTCCAAACAACATTAGACCTACATTTGAAGACTATTGATTTGTTGACCCCTGACATAATTATCCTCAACCTCAAAACTAAGGTTAGATTTATTCAAGAAACTAATTTTGGGTAAATTGAACCAAAATACTTCAGCTAGGGTCTTCATTAATAAACCTACCCTGAACATGGTCAAATGAAGCAAACTTGTATTTCAACCAATCTTATAGCCTCTTATACACAGAACTATTTTTATGTCAGGATTTGTCAACAATGATCACATCTAACCAATTAAAGTGTTGAACCGACCCTGAGTAAGTAGGATGATCCAATATCTCATTCCTTTATAATTAATTTAATTGAATCTATTTTATCTTGTTTATGTGGCATTTTCTGACTGGCTGCTTGGATCATACATGTACATGTAGGTGCACTCCCAGATTGGAAAAATCAGCCCTGTAAAAAGTAATTTGGAGGACAATTTTCATTATCTTATACAAATGAAGGTATTTGTATTTAATAAAAAAAAAAAATAATATACAGAGTAGCCACTTCAGCTCTGATAATTTTTCTACCAGGAGTGACTATCTTAGATTGATCTAAAAATCAAAGTTTATCTGTTTATATTGACACAAAAAAAGGGGGGGGGGGTTAATGATTCATATCTAGCCTTTCACATTGATTAGCATACAGTACATATTATAGTCAGAATCAATTGTACAAATAGAAGATGAATATAATTATGATTGCAGTACACAAAATACAACCTTGTCATGTACAAAATATCAAATCTGAAGTTCAATTTTCTCAAACAAAAGGGAAATATAGAAATAATGGATCTAGGTATAAAGAGTCGATACGTAAGGAATGAAAGTCTTCATCAGAAAACACCACTCCAATCTCTATCTTATGTGATTTGGTCCCTTTGATCTACACAGTCGATCTAACTTCATTTCCTGGTTCTGAAGGTGACTCCTTTCATCATGATAATCCATAGATCATCTTAATACCTGTTCATCAGAAATCAATGCATCATCCCTTTCTCTCCCAATCCCCATATCTGGTTGGCTCCAGTTTCTTTGCTCCTCCCTTTCAGAAATCTATGCAACGTCCCTTCCGCTCCCAATCCCCGTATCTGGTTGGCTCCGGGCCCTTGGGTCCTCCCTTCTCTCCCGTCACAGGATTGACATCATCTGGGAATGGCTCCAGAGGCTGCTGCTCAGCATCCCTGTGTCTGTCAGGCATCTGGGTGTCATGCTTGCCTGCAGGGGTGAACGGCTTCTTGAGAGGGGCACGCCCTGGAGATTGTTGATCTGTGTTTCCTTGGTTATCAGACGACGATGCACATCTGGTCGAAGTTGCCTGGATCGTCCGTCTTGCAGCAAAAACTAAACATGATGAGAATTATGAAATAAATATGATTTAATGTGGATCATGTAAATGGGCATCCTGTGGCTTTGAAAAAAAAAAAGAAATCACAAGCTGGAACTGGAAGCCCGACTGCTGCAACTAACGTTACAACACTTCTAGAACTTCGGGTAAAGGTAAAGGTAAAGCATTTAAATGAGTCAAAGTAAAACTGATCATAGATCTGCCTTTTGCACTGTCATAGAAGTGGTCCAATAATGGAATAATTCCAAAAATGTACAAATGATAAATAAATTGTAATTCTCAGCAATTTTAATTGTCTCAAATCCAGATCAATTCTAAATGTCAACATCTTCTAAAAAAAGCCTAAAAGTGCATGCAAACATCTGTGCTTTTGCAACAAAAAAATGACAAGCCTGTTAAACATACAGGGGACAGGTAAATATCACTTACCCTACACTTATGCATGGTCAATTCAAAATTGAGTAAATATGTATTTTTTTTAATTACCGGGGGTAAAAAAAAAAAAAACAACTTTGTTCTCAACCTCAGTGTCATGAATAGGTACCTCCATTCAGAGATTGCAGTCCCACATGCATGCCTCTCATTTATCAATGCATAAATTGTGACCCTTCACATTAAGCTCAATGCATTACAGAACAATAGATTTTCAGTAAATACTACCATTTTCAAGCTTTTCTCTTCAAAGAGGAAAACTTTTGCACTAATACATTGGGAAATGATAAACTCAACTACCATAAAAAAATAAAAATTTTGAATTATCTCACATTATTACACTCTGAAAAGAAAAGAGAAACTTGAAGATTGAAAAGTTCTACACAAATTTGAACGTATAATTTATACCAGTTTTGCCCATTTTTCACAAGTTTTTTTCACACAAGTTTAAAATTATCTTATGTTTTAAGTAAGATGTTCAATATTATTTTCAGGCATGATTTGAGACTGTTACTGTTTGGTGTGAATGACGCACGTAGAAATTTTTACTCCACAAATATGCACGATGCTCGAATGATCATGTTAGCATATGAAATACACTACCATTGTGCCTTCCAATGAACTATAGTCACGATAAAATTTAAACTCGTCATTTATTTTTTTTGGTAAGTCCTCATTTTGTCATACTTTTTCAACTGTCGAGCGGAGTCCGACAGTGGATTCGTTGAAGTTCCTATTCATATTTCTCTTCTTTATTCTAAAAAGTATTGAAAGAGTGGCTTTGCGGCACACATTTTGTGAAGACGAGTCTTGCAGTTTTTCTTGCGAAATGGGTCCACTTTGGTTAAGATGGCAGCGCGCACGATAAAAGCACTCATATGTACGAGATCAATATACAGTAGTATATTGACCTCGTATTTAATAAGGTACTTTTCGTTGTAGGACAAAATGTATTTACAGATATTAGGTTATAGTTAAGGATATTGACGAAGGGAATACAATAATTTTGATAACTCATATATATATTCTTTAAATAAACATTGTTTCTTGCAATTAAAGTTTTGAAAGATAGAAAAATAAAGAGAAACTCACCGCTGGTCTTGACAGAGAGTGCTGAGTACGTCCGAAGCGCCTCCAATGCTTAGTATACGTGTAGGTATGGCGCTATTGTTAAGAGTCGCAAATCAGCTTCACCCATACGAAAAATCGGCATCGTTTCAAAACAAACTCGTACCACATCATACTTACGTTGTATCGTGTGAGTTGACCCACATCATATCATCGTTCTTTTACTGAATCGACCACTGGGTAGAAAAACTGAAAGACTAGTACATGTTGACATCGTTTTAGTTGAGGCGAGATCAATGATGAGAATCTTTTGGTAATACATCGATGACATCTGGTTTGGACTGTCAGTCTTTTGTGCAACCGTTTACACTATAGTATGTACTTACAGTGGGCTTTATTTTCCCCATGGATGGGTTCATGTCTGGGGCTGTCCTTTTTTTTAGTGGGAGCTATTTTTTTTTCAGTTGGGGCCTTTTGGGACGGCCAATTTTATTTTTTATTTTTTATTTATTTATTTATTTATTTATTTATTTTTTTTTTTGGGGGGGGGACCGCCTTTTTTTTTTTTTACTTTTCAAACCCCCCCCAAAAAAAAAAAAAAAATGGGGTCGATTTTGTTTTCATATTATTAGAAATTAAAAAACAAAACAAAAAACAAAATGGGGCACCAAATATTTAGGGCTTTTTTTTTTTTTTTTTTTTTTTTTGTCAAAATTTCAACATATAAGAAATTAAAAAATGGGGAGAGACAAACAATTTTTGGGCCCATTACTTTTTTTTTTATGGCCAAAAATTGTTTTGCCTCTCCCCATTTTTTTTTTTTTTACTTTTCACACCAAAAAAATAAATAAAAAAAATGAGGGTCGATTTTGTTTTTCAATACCGTATTAGAAATTAAAAAACAAAACAAAAAAACAAATGGGCGCCAAAATTGTTGGGCTTTTTTTTTTGTTTTTTGTTTTTTTGTTGAAATTTCACATTAAAAAAAATGTAAAAAAAAATCGGGAGAGGCAAACAGTTTTTGGCCATTAATTTTTTTCTTAAATGGCCCAAAAATTGTTTGCCTCTCCCCACTTTTTTTTTCTCTTTAAATATGAAATTTCTGATAAAAAAAGCCCCAGATTTTTTGGCGTCCCATTTGTTTTCTGTTTTGTTTTGTTTTTAATTTCTAATAATGAAAAAAAAAATGGCCCACAATTTTTTTTTGGGGTGGGGTGGGGAGGGTTTTGAAAAGTAAAAAAAAAAAAAAAAAATAGGGGGCCAATATAAATTTGGGCCGATATTTTTTTTCCTATGGCCCCATTTTTTTTTTTTGGGGGGGAGGGGAGACGGACATATATGAGGTATACAATATATATATATATATATTTCTATTGTTATTAATTAATCATTTCAAATTTGGAAGAAAATAATGTGACCCCATTTTTTTTAGGGGGCTATTAACTAAATAAATAGTGCATGCTCAACATTACTGACTAGAGCCTATGTTACATGTGAGTTCGATAGGCTGTATAAATCCCTCAGATTTGGAGAAAATCTACAGTCACGCCCGATTCATAGGAGAGATAGGTAGTGAGCTGGTCGGAAGTAATCTTACTCGACTACTCCACAAATTAATATCGCGTAGCGCCCTCATACGACGTGAGTTCTACAAGTTGGAGAAATGCTAACCTTCAGTTCCTATCTGCAGAACCAGCGATTTATTTCATTTCTATCCAACTTAAAACCTTTCTGATGACATCGAGTGGAGACAGACCCCCCAAAAAGGTTATAGGCAACAAGGAAGGATAATTGGTACGTAAAAATATACATTTGTTCTTAAAATATTCATCTAGAAGTGTTGTTATGCACCTAATACTGTACGAAAAAATTGATAGTAGTCCCACATAGTGGTGCTGCTAGCGTGGATAAAAGCGGTCTTTCGGGAACAGCTGAATCGCGTTGTTCAGTTACGGTCAACGCACTTTAGTCATCGCAACCAGGAGGCGGAGCTTCAGGCGATAGCTAATCAGAGCGGCCAACAATCAAAATGCATTGACATTGTCCTCTAGCTCTGTACGAACGAACTTGTAGATTCTAGAGATATTTTGATGTGTGACGACTCAAGTCATGACATGTTCTTGCAAATTATTTCATTATTAAGTTAGTTTGGTTCATTATTTCATCATCTAGGAATTTGAAGAAATGCATAAAAATTGATTGTTTCGTTCGTGAAATTTATATAAAATTTGAGGTGCACAAACATAATTATACAGCCGCACCAAGTGAATCACCCGGCCGCGGCCGCGCCGCCCGGGGTCCACTCCAGTTCTCTACACACTACACAGATTTGTACGTGTGGGGGATACCATCGCAGTCACTGCATCTAAACATTATTCGGCAAGCAGATATCTCTCCTATTACTGAAATATGATCATCTCAATTGCTAATTATAGCTAAAGTAGGAAATTATATTAATTAAAAATTCATGTATGCTTACCACTACACTGAGAAATTAGCTTAAATTTATTCATTTCGAAAACTCGGATAAAAAGTTTAGGTGCACTGGAAGCTGCCATCTTGATTTATGAAACACTTATGTAATAGCCAACGAACGTAGAGGGCGTCAACAGCTTCGCGTGTTGCTCTAAGGTTTCACAGCGGTAAATATTTCCCCCTTGACTCGTGTGTTAATTTTAGATTTCGAAACGTTAGCAGAGAAAAGGGTGAAAACCATTGAGGCTTTATTTTCACTAATTGTTTAGTAGCTCATATTGTTAAAGCACAGTTTATCTCTCTTCTCACTGTTGGTCTCAAAAACAATAGGCATAGCCAGCCTCGATTTTTCATATGAAAGGCAAAAAATTTATCGCGGGCCTCTTCGGGTACACTGTTGAAACGGAACCGTATGGAGGCAGTAAATTGGGTCTCTCTACATTCACGCTCCGTCATATAGTTCCAAACAACTGCCTAGATATTTCCACTATTTGTGGCAAAGAGTGTCCAAGTCTTGCTTTCCTGGGAATCGGTGTCATTAAACAAATCAAAATAATACATTTTCGTCAATCTGGCGTTTGAAATTAGTTATTTGTCTTTGGGTTGGCTCGCACTCACATTTTTGGTGTCTTCGAAGTAATTAGGCGTGTGTAACCTATATTAAGGGCAATTTTCAAAAATTAAAGTCAATTTTATTTTCATTTATTTTAAAAATAAAGAGTATTTCCTACTGAGAATAAATATGGCAAGTTTTTTTTGTTTTAATTAAGATTAACGCAATATGGGAGGATTTTAATGTTCCCCTCCCCCCCCTTCGTATACGGTCTAATTAATAGGCAAATGTCTTCTACGCGGAACTAGGTTGAAGGCGGGGGGGGGGGGGGTAACCGAACTTTTGGGGAGGGCCGAACAACGGGAGCAAGACTGAAGGGATGAACATGGACACATAGATATCACAACTAGATGGTTGTTTTCTGCTCATTTTCTCAGTTTGCTGAACAAATTAAGGCCTTCAGCCCCCCCCCCCTCCCCCACCAATCGCTTTGATCGAGGCTCTAATGACGAATTGGTGTTTTTGTTCATAATCTAGCTGCCACCTCAGAAGACGCAAGGGATATAAAATGATAGACGATGGTGACAAAAACTTAAATGACATTTTATTAACTAGAGTGTGTGTGTGTGTGGTGTGAGAGAGAGAGAGAGAGAGAGAGAGAGAGAGAGTGGGGGGGGGGTGGGGCGGGCTGGGTAAGAGACGGTAAAACACTGAAAGAACGAAAAAGGACAGTAATAGAGAAGTTGTGCTTTTTGGGGTGGGGGGGGGGGCAGGGGGAGGGCGTGTGCGAGGACAGAGGACAGACTTAACCATTCCGATCTTATTTTCAGCCGACTTGGTTAATTATGTAACATCTAAATTTTTTGTTTGCGGGAGTTCCAGGGCCTCTCATCTGGACGTTAAAAAACAGTCTAAGAAAGGGGCCTGGGGACGGAGGGGGGGGGGGTAGCCGAGATGAAGATCAAGGCCTATTTATAATTGTGCGCTTCATCACAACTAGGGCCAGGCGTCGAGGGGGGGGGCTGCGAATGAAACACGGGGGAAAACCATTATGATTAAAAAACAACTTTGCTAAACTTATCTTTTTCTAAATATTTATCAATTAAAAGGTGTAAAAGTCTCACATAAAACAGTTTAATCGTTCAAAAAAGGCTATCAAGCTGTTTTCTTCAACATTCAGGTCTATTATGGGCTGTATTTGGCTATAGGTTTCACAGCGGTAAATATTTCCCCCTTGACTCGTGTGTTAATTTTAGATTTCGAAACGTTAGCAGAGAAAGGGTGAAAATTGGGCTAACTAATGTCTAGTAGTAATTTAAAAGACAATTTACTCATCTTCTCACTGTTGGTCTCAAACATAGGCATAGCCAGCTCGATTTTTCTATTAAACAAGAAAATATAGCGCCTCTCGCGGACACTGTTGAATAGGAAGTTGGAGGCAGTAAATTGGCTTCTACATTCACGCTCGTCATATAGTTCCAAAACAACTGCCTAGATATTTCCCATTTTGTGAAAGAGTGTCCAAGTCTTGCTTTCCTGGGAATCGGTGTCATTAAACAAATCAAAATAATACATTTTCGTCAATCTGGCGTTTGAAATTAGTTATTTTGTCTTGGGTTGGCTCGCACTCACATTTTTGGTGTCTTCGAAGTAATTAGGCGTGTGTAACCTAAGGAAGGCCAACTCGCGTCTAGTTTTTGTGACCAAGAAAAAAATAGAGCGGTCGTTTTCGATGTTTGTAGATTTGCAAAGGACAGAAATACAGATTTTTTTTATTCATTTATGTATCAATTATATTGAACTCAAAATATAAAATTTTATTTAGTTGATACTTTAAAATATGTTTTAGGTAAAAATATCTAAAGTTAGAAACATTCTTTATTTTGTATATAACGAAAATAAAGTTTTGGCGAGGTTGACAACTTTCAAAGGAATATTTCGCTGTGAAACTGCAAGTATACACTTTATCGTCTGCTATGCTGGCTGTTGAGAGTTGGGATAAGGAGTAACGTTAAAACTGCAGAATATGAAGGTCAGATTCTATTTTTTTTTTTTCTTTTTACCGAGAAATAGATACGTGAAGGTTTTTGTCGAACGCTTAGATCTTACGTTATCGTTAGACCTAGATTTCTAGTAAAAACAGAATAAAGTCAGCTCAGTGACGGTACTGATCGACATTCCCGGTATAGACGTGTCGTTAGGCCTAAGTAATGTTACGCAGCCGGCTACGCCTGGCGACAACTAACCTGACATAGACCCTAGGCCTAGCTAGGCCTAACAACATGTCTGTTCAAAGTTTAAAATGTCAATGTCAATGGATTTAGATCTTTTAACGTGACTTAGATCTAACAGTTTGATCTAGATCTAGACTACTTCTTATTAGATTTATTTATTTATTTGTTTCTGATGACTGGGGGCATCAATTTCCTTGGGAGTCGGGGCATCATCACCTCTTTCCCGGAAAAACAAGTCAAGTCTTTAAAAAAATTTGTTAAAAAGTTAGGCCTTAGTTGAGTGCCTAGTTGGCGTCTCTTCTCGAGGATTTAGTTGAAAAGCAGAACCTAAATTTTAAAGCAGAACAACTTCTCTAACGAAGTAAAATTCGACAGAGTCTCAGAGATCATCATCAACTTCAAGTTAAACTGAACGTTAACGTTAGATCTAACGTTAACTTTAGTCTCTCTTACTCTATCATACATAGTCATAGCGTTAGATCTAAAATTCTAACGACAACGTTAGACCCTTAACTAAGTTAGGCCTAACGTTAGAAT
>CALNVZ010003425.1:18321800-18342835 GCA_940671915.1 Paracentrotus lividus | reverse complement strand
CCCCCCCCCAAAAAAAAAAAAATAGTGTAAATGGTCCGTCGGTTTCCGCGCTATGGCCCGCCCTCATTTATTTGTTTTGGCAAAATTGGGTGTGACCTTCTACTTTCAACGGCACATTGCGCCTGAACTGGTTGACCAATTTTTATGAAACTGGTACCATTCAAAGGAAATTCAAAGAGGAATTCAGAAATGGTATCAAAATTATTTTTGGAGCAATATAAAATGCTATGACCTTTGACCTTTCCTTTAACCTTGATTTTGATCCCCAGACGAATAATATTTTTACTTGATTTTTAATATGTATGTTAATTATCAGTATAATATTAACATAACATGTAAGTATCTAGGGTGATATTTTATTTCTTCACCTTTAAAAAGTCTTTTAAATGTAATTTACAAATTTACTGTTACCCCATACATACTGATATTTGTACAATTGCCCCTATTTTTTTGTATTTTTTTAAATAATAGTCTATACATGTATGTAAACATTTGACCCCAACAGTAACTCGAATTTGTGTTTACAAGTTAGGCCTTTTCCAAATCCTGTCTGATTTGACTTGTATGGAAGTGACTGTACTTTAGTTTGTGCGGTTGTTTCTCTCTTTGATTCAGGTACTGTGATGATCTCATAACCAGACCAGCCATGAGTGTGAAGAAGAGTAGCCGACCTAGGGCTGAGACTCATCCTCAGGGACCCCTGGATCGGAGGGATGCCATCTTCACCAATCTCCTCTTGCTTGGTTTCGATAGGTCTGAGATGGAAGGAAGATTCAATGTGCCGTTTACAAAGTAAGATGGATAAAAATCACTTGCTATTACTTCCCTATCATGTTATGAACTCAATCGGTAAGAACCCCTCGCTCTCCAGCATACAGAGGTGCCAAGTAGTGTTGACTTTCAGTATTTTAGTACCAGAAACTGTGAAGAATAGATCTAATTTTTAAGATCAAATTTAGGCGTCATGCTGGGGTATTTGCAAGGAAATAATGATTTTTAAAATACTGAAATTTTGTAGGCAGATTGCCAGCCCTAAGCATCTTTCTAGACAAACTTGTCAACCTGTACCATGTCTAATTTAGATTAGTTCCATCATTAGTTTCATCTATCTTACTATCCATTACATGTAGTTAAGTTTTATGTAGTTGTTTTTACTTTTTGTCTTGCCTGAACGAATTTCGGCAGAGACCTAGTAATCACTTTTCCTGTTAGTTTGTTGGTCTGTTGGTCTGTTAGTCTGTTGTTCTGTTAGTCTGTTACAAAAATGTTAAAGTTTTTTGTTTTTTGTTTAACTTGCTCTCATTTCTTTATTTCTCCATCATTTGTGTTCACACTTGGTACAAATGATACTTGGGTAATACCAAATATGTGTTGGTAAGGATGATGGGGTCAAAGGTCATCTCGGGGTCAAAAGTCAAATGATATGAGGCCATCTGTTACGAAAATGTTGAAGTTTTTGTTTAACTTCCTCTCTTTTCTTTATTTCTCCATCAATTGTGTTCACACTGGGTACAAATGATACTTGGGTAATACCAAATATGCATTGATAAGGATGATGGGGTCAAAGGTCATCTAGGGGTCAAAAGTCAAATGATATGAGGCCATCTGTTACGAAAATGTTAAAGTTTTTGTTTAACTTCCTCTCTTTTCTTTATTTCTCCATCAATTGTGTTCACACTTGGTACAAATGATTCTTGGGTAATACCACATGTGTGTTGATGAGGATGATGAGATCAAAGGTCATATAGGGGTCATATTGTGTGTTTTATTTATAGCAAAATCAGACGAGACTTGTGGTTCGCAAACCACCTTGTTATCATTTATGTATTTGAATTGTTGATGTTGATCACATTTTAAATGTTGCTACATAGTAAATAAACATGATTATATGGCAAAACTTTAAAAAAAAAAATCACTTTGGAGAAAAATTGTTGTTGGTAAAAATTTGAATTAAAAAAAAAATGGGTCTGGATGCAATGTTTTGCTAAGCAGAACTGAATGCCCAATAACCCAATACATGACCTTTGTATAGAATTAGATACATGGCCATGCATTATGAGGTGGGCCCTTTTCTGTTACAACCCAAGTTTTCCAGGAATGTACCGTTTTATTCAATCGAATATTCTTCTTACATTTGACATCTTATACCTATAAAAGTATATATATTCTGAAAGAGAATTGTCTGAGGAATCCAAAATACTATCAGAAAAGGATATGGGGAAGTCATAAGGAGTTACAGAGCCAAATATGTCGAAAACGGTTGGAAAAAAGTACTTCCAGAAAAAGGTTACCATGGAAACAAAATTTCACCTTACAACAAAAGACATATATTTGAACTCCTCAAAGTCAGACCTTTCCAACAATGTATAACTTGTTAGGGGTAAGCTTTTTTAAAATAATTTTGCACAGATCATCTTTTTCAGCGAAAATTTCTGATAGGAAAATTTGGGTAAATATGTGTTACAATGAGTAATGCATGATTTACTTCCAAAATATGACACAGTTTTGTCTTATAACCTATTTGAAGTTATACAGTGTTACATGAAATATAGTTTGCAAAATACTTACTACAATAAAATATATCTACAGTGCTATTAAAAACAATTAATTTGATCTGGTTCATGTTGAACATGTCAACCGACACATGCAAGGTATCTCTGAGATGATCTACCTGGTGAGGATAAAGCATATCAAGCCATGCAGTGATGTTCAATTGTAAAATGTAGTTTGAATTGTAAATAATCAATCACCCATGAAATAACTTTTTGGCAAACAGATGTTATGCAATACTGAATCATACATGTGGTAGAGCCATCATCATCATCATTATCTCACTTCATTAGGGAAGACAATGCCTTTATGGAGTTAGGAATGTCTAAGATGGTGGTTTTTTTGGTGGTTGGATTTGCTGTGCCTCATCAATATAACTCAATCCAATTATTACAGTTCCTTTTGTTTTGTGTAAACAAAGCATAGGTAAATGGTAGTGAGAATACAATTAAACATGTAGGCTGAATAAGTAAACCCATATCCTAGCATCACTAATATTTTACTTCACTTTGTGAATCGTAGAAATACCTGACGACCACAATCTAGACAAGTTAAATCACATTATTTTACTGATTTACATTAATTAATTAAATTGATTACTTAATTAGCCTAATTAGGTATTCTTAATTTCATATTTTACACAACTGTTACTAATAGATAAATATAATATTCAAATTAACTGTCTTATGTTAGATTTTATGATGTTAAAACCTGATTTATTAATGCAACAAAAATTTATGCTCCTCCTCCTCATGCTCCTCCTCCTCCACCACCGTGCAAAAATGGCTACTTCAAGTTAATTAATTGCTAATTACTTGTAAATGAGTGCACATTGGTATTTCTTCTAATATTAAGTTATTGGCAGATATATTTCCTTCACATTAGTACCAAATATACCTATATGGCACATGTATTTAAAATTTTATATCATTTTTCATGTTTGTGCTTGTCGCGCAAATGTAACGGCACTACCTATATGGGGGCCCAGTTTAAAACACATGGCCACATGTACATGGTTTTAAATCTGTACTTGATATGCATCATTTATGTTTCTTAACCTTTATTTCATTCAGGGATATGTTTGCTGTGCCCAACAAGAAGTGCTTTGAAATCGTCATGCACTTTCTCTTTGAGAAGCTAAATCTCCCAATGGCTCAGGAACGTTTCAGGCAAGTGTGTGTTTATTCATGCTTGAAATGTGAATAAATTTTCTGATTTTTAAAATTTAGATTAGATCTGTACTTTAAAACACACTTTGTAG
This sequence comes from Paracentrotus lividus, assembly GCA_940671915.1. Lineage (NCBI taxonomy): Eukaryota > Metazoa > Echinodermata > Echinoidea > Camarodonta > Echinidae > Paracentrotus > Paracentrotus lividus. Next base: position 18,339,024 of record CALNVZ010003425.1, on the reverse strand, counting down.
ATCCATGTATGGTACGGGTGTATGCAAATGTCAGTAGCTGAAAATGAATTTATTTGTTTTGAAAATAAAGTTTGGAGAAATAAAAAGTCAGGTGAATTGAGGAAATGAGGATGGTGCCTGTCTTAGGTCCATTCATTAAATTCACTCTAAGCAACGGAGGCGTCAGAATGCTCTGAGGAGACAAAAGATTGGCGGAGCAAGCCATTGTTAACACACAATCATTTGCCCCTCTAATCCTTTGTCTCTGCAGAGCCCTCTGATGCTTCTGCTAAGCAACACCCTTGTTGAAGAAGAGAAAGATCCATCTAGATAAAATTTTCTATGAATGTCTATTGTGTGTGAGAGCAAACTGCTTATTGTGCAAGTATATTCCTTGAAGGTATTGCGTAGTATAGGAAAACAAACAAATATGCAACATAAATATTGCTGTATGTATCATTAAAGTAATGTAAATTAATGTGTGCATAAGAATTGCCATGAATTGGAACATGATTTGGCACTCTTTTTTATTAGGTTTTGTCGAAAACAAAGTTAACTGCTTTAGCTGATAATAATATCCTCTGTTTGCCTTTTGATACAATTTTTGTTGTTGTTGTCGATATTTTACATTAATTTACTTTGAATAAGAAACAATTTTTTACTTGATTTTTATTTTTTGCATTTATATCCACTCTTCATTTGAATGCTTATAGGTACTGCTGGCCAATCACTGATAAGAAACAGGAACAGGCATTCCGTAAAGTAGTCAATAACTGGCTGATGGAGATTAAGGTAATATATTGATTTTTACAATAAACAGTCTGTGTAGTATAGTATGTTCCCTTTGTTTATTAATCCAAAATGTACCTGTTAATGAAAATTATGCTGTGATATAGGCCTATTGTAATGTTGGCTTACATGTCTCTGGATATAGGTGAAAAGTATTCTTGACAAGTGATATAAAGCAGGACTCTACTCTCAAAGTTTTCTTGTGGCATCCTGATTGAAGTTATAGCATTGGGCCCATTTTTCATTTCTTATAAACACTTTTGGCCTTGTGTACCCTGACAGAATTCCCACACTTCCTAGAAAACCTGGGAATTGGGGGAATAGTCCGGGAATATAAATAGAAGTTGTTTGCTGCAATACATCAAAATAGGTCGACATGGTTATCCTGGAATTTTGAAAATCCATAAGAACATTATTGCCAACATCGTTGAACAGCTTGCACTGTCTGTTGATGCATACAATTTTGAATAATGGCCTCTGAATGTCATCATGGACAAACTTTAATATATAAATGACATTAATCATTTTGTTTCATTTTGTCTTCTGTTTTTAATTTCTTTACAGGAAGAAGATGATTGCCACCTGCCCAGGATTGTGCCATCTCTTTTCCTCTCGCCTGGAGGAGATAAATTTTACACTTTTCTGCTTCATTTCAGTCGTTATGTAATCAACAAAGTCATCATCAAAGAGATAGGTAGGTCTATATTAAAGAGTTACTGGAAAAGATTTGACTTTGAATTTCTTTGATTGAACAATTCAAGATTGCAATTAAAAGGTGTTTCCTTTTGAAGATACACATAGAAAATGCACAACTCTATATATACCCGGTAGAAAGCATAAATTTAGAAATACATAGAGAGAGTTCAATTAAAAAGGAAATAGAAAGAGACATTCATCTAGCATAGCATTCTCTACCTCATAAACCTCATGATTATATACCTTCAACCTTTAACCTTTGACCTGTTTGACCTCAGGTGTGAAAGAGCGAGATGTGCTACTCTACCCTGACCTCCCGGCCAAGGAAGCAGAGTTTAGTGACCAAGTGGGCCGTGCCTTAGAGGCCTCCTGCGTCAGGCACAGGAGATTCTTCCTGTCACACCTACACAAAGATCTACTCCTACAGGAGCAGTGGAGTTCCTATGCCAGGTAATATCTCCAAAATTTCATCACAAAAAATTTTCCCCCTAGGGCTGGAAATGCTATTAATGGTATGCCATACATGTAGCTCTATTTATCTTTTTGTCAACTAGTCCAGATCTTGCAATTTATGGTTTGTCATAATGTCCCTATTTAAATCTTTTGATAATTGAGGGCTCTGAGTCAAAGGCTGTAGATTTGGTAACAAGTCGGTCATAGATGAGAGACTTCCTTTCAAAAATGGTACTTATAGCTGCCTTCGAGCAAGGCTCTAGGGGTAGTAAATGATCACATATCATGTTATGCATGGACTTGGAAAACGGCCTCTTAAGAACTTCCGCGGCTGTCCTGAGCATATGAAATAATATTAAAATTGTTATTTATGACGTAGGGGAAAAATCATATCACTTTATAGTGGAACAAATATTAGATGCATGAACAAATGTATCATTGATTGTTAACTTATATATGCAGTGAGCTTGTTGGGGAGTACAGAAAAGTTGGGAAAGAGATTCGTGAATTGGAAGCACAGATCAAGCAGGAGGAAGCGTGTCTGATGGCTCAGGCCAAGGCTAGAGGGAGCCCTTCAGTCACCAGGCGTCGTCGATCTGGGGCACTGCTTGAAGCGGAGTGGGACACAATGGCAGTGACAAGGACACAAAAAGTTCAAAAGGTATAGTGTTTTTTTTCTCACTCTTGTCAAGGTTTTATTTTTCTGTTTTAATCCTCCTGAGCAGAATATGTAATTGAGCTCAGGTAAGCAACTTTGGTTTTTATGCCTCCGCCACCGAAGGTGGTGCCGGAGGCATCATGTTTTCGGGTTGTCCGTCCGTCCGTACGTCCGTACGTCCGTACGTCCGTCCGTACGTCCGTCCGTACGTCCGTACGTCCCGCTTGCTCGTTATCGCGATATCTCAAGAACCACTTGAGATATCAACTTCAAACTTGGGGATAGTATGTACCACCATAGGAAGATGATCTGATTAGATTTTGGAGTATGTAGGTCAAAGGTCAAGGTCACGGAGGTCAAAAATAGTGAAATTCTATGTTTTGAGTTCTTTATCGCGATATCTCAAGAACCATTTGAGATATGAGCTTCAAACTTGGGGATAGTATGTACCACAATAGGAAGATGATCTGATTAGATTTTGGAGTATGTAGGTCAAAGGTCAAGGTCACAGAGGTCAAATAGTGAAAAACTATGTATTGAGTTTGTTATCGCGATATCTTAAGAGACATTTGAGGTATGAGCTTCAAACTTAGGTGTAGTATGTACCGCTATAGGGAGATGATTTGATTATATTATGGATTATATAGGTCAAAGGTCAAGGGTCACCGAGGTCAAGATGTGAAAATCCATGTATTGAGTTTGTCATCGCGATATCTCGGTGAACCAACTAAGATATAAACTTCAAATTTAAGGGTAGTATCCATCACCAGAGGAATATGGTCTGATTAGGTTTGGGGTCACAAGGTCAAAGGTCAAGGTATAAAATGTCATTCTATAAGCAAAATGAATAGATGAATGTGCGATATTTTTCTGATCTGGCAATTGCGGAGGCATATATTTCGACCGCGCGCGGTCGAGGATTCATCTTGTTTACTGTTAAAACAAAAAAGTGCAAGAAGCATGCTCTCTCAGTGGCATACAGATCATTCCAGAATGTAGTGTAAAATAAAAGATGTTATTCAATGTTGAACAAAAATTGTTCCTGGTTTAAGAATTTGGATATTCATTTGTGTCTCGTGGGTGAACTGCAATACTTCGAACCCAGTTTTCATACATCACTTCTTGCTATGTCTGACAAGCTAAAAAAAAACCTGTGTTTAAAAAAAAGCATAAAATTTGAATCCCTTAGAAAACAGGTCTATTCCTCAAGAGTTATATCCCCCCCCCCATGTCCATAAGGTGCGAGAATTGTGGAAGACGGTCGCAACCTGTCACGCCTCCCAACGCCAGGAGGTGGAAGTAGTACAGTCCATCCTAGAGGGAGCTGCAAATAGATACAAGCTGGATGGTGCAGAACTGAGAGTCCAGGTCCCAGAGATGCTACTCAGAGAATGCCATAAAGAACTAGAGAAGGTATGTACAGTCAGACCTACTTGCCCTTTTAAGCACGCAGAGTCTGCATGAAAAGTGTCATTTTATTCCCAATGGAAAGTTTTTGGCTGTATGCATCAATGTGTTTGAATTGGAAATTCTCGCATTCGCTTTACACAAGCATATATATTTTTTGTGCATTACCGAACTATTGGCATGATTTACCACCAGTTTATGTGCTATGGAATTGCCGATTCAAACGATAATATTATCTCACACGAGGCAAATTATTTCAGGTTTGTGTCACATCACAGGTATTTTCAAACATCTGTAAAAGATTTGTACGTAAAAAAAAATAAATTGTCTAATGCCTGGCATTAGTTGTATTGAAATTATTTAGAACTACATGTACACTGCCCTCCAAAAGTTTGGGTACACCTGATGTCAGCTCTGTTTTGAATCATTTTGAGGCATTTTATGTCCAGTATTTCAGTCCAAACAATGTTTAAGTACAAAAAATACATTATGCAACCAATATACTTAATGATTACCACGCCAAGTCTCATTGGAATTTAGAAATTACTCAAAAATATGCAAAAAGTGCAAAAATGTGATTTTGCACTAATTCATTCAATTATTGAAAAAAAGAAGATATCTCGGCTAATGATGGTCCGATCGATGTAAAAGTTTGCATGGATGATGAGGCACATGTAAAATATAACCCTGTATTGTTTGTTTGTATTTTGAGATAACACTTTCTTAATTATGCAAATTCATGCAAATTAAAGGTCAATTTTTAGAAATGTATCAACTTTGTTTTAAAAATTGCTATGAAGCCCAATTTTTTGTTAGAAGTTGCTGAGAATAATACTCAACAAAATTATGATTAAAAAGTTGGACTTTCTCATGAATTCCTTTGTTTTCTTTTGTTTGATTACTTTCTATTGTTTTCGATTGTTTTCTTTTTATGTATTACGCAATGTTTTTGGCTCTTTTATGTTTCTGAAATGTACCTTGATTGATTTCAATATATCCAAGATGATGCTTAAAGCCTTTTAGATGCAATTAAGAGTGTTGTAGAGCAATTCAGGTGAATGGTGCATTCAGTACACAAATCGGCAATAATTGAATTTTTCGATATTTTAAAACTTTCCTAATTACACGTCAAAACAATGGTTCCTTACTTAATAACTTTTGATATAAAGACTGAATTATGACTGATCTGACTGGGGGAGGTGTCTCGGCCAATTTAGCCAACTATAAAACATCCATGACTGCTGCGCAACAGCTGCCAACCCCAAATATGCCTTTTGGTGACTTTTTCCTTTAAAGCGTAGTGCAACTATTGTTCTAAGAACGCTGCCCATTGTGTTGTTAGGTGGTACAACATTGCATTATTGCATGTCAGACCTAAATAGAATGTAAGATAATATTCTGCTTTCATTTCAGAAACAGAAAAGAGCCAAAAACATTAAGAAATACATAAAAATAAAAATAATCGAAGACAATAGAAAGTGATAAAACAAAAAATGCAAAGGAATTCATGAGAAAGTCAAACTTTTAATCAAAATGTTGTTGACTATTATACTCAGCAACTTTTAACAAAAAATTGGGCTTCATAGCAATTTTTAAACAAAATATTGATATATTTCTAAAAAGAGACCTTTAATTTGCATAAATTTGCATAATCAATAAAGTTTTGTCTCAAAATACAAACGAACAGTTCAGGGTTATATTTTGCATATGCCTCAACATCCATACAAAATTTTACATTGATCGGACCATTATTAGTCGAGATATCTTTTCAGTTTTTAAATAATTGAATAAATTAGTGCAAAATCACGTTTTTGCACTTTTTGCATATTTTTGAATAATTTCTAACTTCCAAGGAGACTTGGCGTGGTAATCGTGAAGTATAATGGTTGCATAATGTATTTTTTGTACGTAAACATCATTTGGACTGATATACTGGACATAAAATACCTCAAAATGATCCAAAACAGAGCTAACATCAGGTGTACCCAAACTTTTGGAGGGCAGTGTATATCAACAGCACAGCAACTTTATATTTTTTTTAGTGCCAAAAGAAATGAAAACAATCACTTAATTTGTATAAGGCTGTTCTTTTTATTTTTATGCCTCCGCCACCGAAGGTGGTGCCGGAGGCATTGGCCCGAATTCACAAAGGTGGTTTCTGCCAAACCCACGGATCCGCGGATTTGTGAATATTCATGTAATAATTACGCTTAATTTTAGCGCGTACATTGAAAAAGGTCCAATATGAATGCGCGATTTTGTCATTTTGCACGAGATATACGCCAGTTGCTATGGTTTTGACATAATGATCCCACTGTTTTAAATTAATGAGTCCACTGTTGAGTCAACGGTTTATTTAAATTAATTTGAATAAACAGCAGCAAAACCATAGCGACAAGCGTAAATTTAGAGCTCTGTGACAAAATCGCGCATTCATATTGGACCTTTCTCACAGTACGCGCTAAAATTAAGCGTATTTATTACACAAAATCTACATAATCCACGGATCCGTGGGCTTGGCAGAAACCACCTTTGTGAATTCGGGCCATTATGTTTTCGGGTTGTCCATCCGTCCGTCCCGTTTTCGTTCTCGCGATAACTTAAGAACCGTTTGACGGATCACTTTCAAACTTGGATCATGTATGCATATGGTAGGGACACAATGATCTGATTAGACTTTGGGGTCATTAGGTCAAAGGTCAAAGGTCACAGAGGTCATTGTATGCATGAAAATGGCTCGTTCTCGCCATAACTTAAAAACCGTTTGACGGGTCAACTTCAAACTTGGGTAATGTGTGCCTATGGGAGGGGCAATGAACTGATTAGATTTTAGGGTCATGAGGTCAAAGGTCAAAGGTCACAGATGTCATTGTATACATGAAAATGGTTCGTTCTCGCAATAACTTAAGAACTGTGTGACGGGTCAACTTCAAACTTGAGTAATGTGTGCATATGGGAGGGGCAATGAACTGATTAGATTTTGGGGTCAAAGGTCACAGAAGTCATTGTATACATAAAAATAGTTTGTTCTCGTGATAACTTAAGAACTGTGTAACGGATCATCTTCAAACTTGGGTAATATGTGCATATGGGAGGAGCAATGAACTGATTAAATGTGGGGATCATGAGGTCAAAGGTCACAGAGGCCATTGTATGCATGAAAATGGCTTGTTTTCTTTGAGTGACCCCCCTATTGTTGTGCTTCCTACATTGTCCATGAAGTACAGTAATGTACATGTGTACACCCCTGTAGAGCTGCAACAATCAAAATGCAAAGTAAACAGTCTGTAGAAATCAATGATAATTATATTTTTATGCCTCCGCGACGAAGTCTCGCCGGAGGCATTATGTTTTCGGGTTGTCCGTCCGTCCGTCCGTCCGTACGTCCGTACGTCCGCCCCACTCTCGTTCTCACGATAACTTAAGAACCGTTTGACGGATCATCTTCATTCTTGGTACATGTGTGCATATTGAGGTGACAATGATCTGATTAGATTTTGGGGTCACAAGGTCAAAGGTCATAGGTCACAGAGGTCAATAAATAGAAGAAAATAGCTTGTTCTCATGCTAACTCAAGAACCGTTCGACAGATCATCTTCATTCTTGGTTCATGTGTGCATAAATAGGTGGCAAAGATCTGATTAGATTTTGGGGTCACGAGGTCAAAAGTCAAAGGTCACAGAGGTCAATAAATCGGTGAAAATAGCTTTTCCTCACAATAACTCAGGAATTTTTTCACTAATCATCTTCATACTTGGTACATGTGTGCATACAGAGATGACAATGATCTGATCAGATTTTGGCTTCACAAGGTCAAAGGTCAAAGGTCACAGAGGTCAATAAATACGTGAAAATAGCTTGTTCTCATGATAACTCAAGAACCGTTTGACGGATCATCTTCATTCTTGGTTCATGTATGCATACTGAGGTGACAAACTATCTGCATCAGATTTTGGGTCACTAGGTCAAAGGTCAAGGTCACAAACGTCAATAAATAGGTGAAAATAGCTCATTCTCACAATAACTCAAGACCCGTTTTACTAATTATCTTTTATTTAGTACATGGGTGCATACTGGGATGGCAATGATCAAATTAGATTTTGGGTCACAAGGTCAATGATCATAGCGGTCAAAGGTGTGTCTGTGTATAATGAAAGTTAATAGATGAAGTGTCATATATTTCTGATCTGGCAATGGCGGAGGCATAAATTTCGACGTGCGCGGTCGAGGATTCATCTAGTTTTTTAGGGGGGGGGGGGAGGGAATTGGCTATATGATATTACATTTCCTTTTTCTACCATCTCTCTTTCATTACCTCCAAAAACAGAGAAACATTGATAATACCTATGAAGGCGGGAAGCTCAACTTACTTTCTCTCATCCAACTATGGAATCTCTCACTCAGACTCTACCTGGAGAAATTTCATCAAGTGAGTAGTATTACAGGATTGACATGAAAAAAACAAACACAAACCTTTGTCACCTTTTTGGGGTTAGAGATTGTTTTTGGTTGAAATATGATGTCATGTGACGATTTGCCAAATATTTTCCAAGACTCGTTTCAACGACATCCACAGCTATTTGGGTGGTGTAAAATTTGCTCCTGTGACAAATGTTCCTTAATAGACTTTAATATGACTTTAAGAACGACTGGTGATCTGTTCTTTTGCAGATCGTAAAGCATGTGATGAGTACAGCATCCAAAAACATGTCCAGTTGTTTGTAAGGTCCTTCGTAACTTTAACCCTAATCAGACTGGGGGGGGCCATCATGGCCCCCCCTCGACATTCCGCGACCACTCCGCCGCACGAAATTTTCTGATCGCGCCGCTTGCTGCTTTTTACTTTCAAGTCTCGCGCATCTTTTGAAACCATTTTCGCAAAAAATCGTCATACCGTTACGACGCTGCACGATTTCCAAAAATATCCGTCAGACCGAAAATGGCTCAAAAACGTGATTTGTGTACAAAGTCAATGCAAATCGAGTTTTCTCACCTAATTCATAAAGATATGATTATTTTCACTTTCATTGACTGAAATCAATTTATTTTAGCTTATTTATGCTTAAAAATGGTTCTGAAATGATTTTTGCGTAAAAAAAAAGAAAAACAAAAGGTCGAAAAAACAAAGAAATACATAAGAAATTCATAAAACAATAAAATACATAAGAAATTAATTTTGAAACGAGAATTTTTTCTAGTACAATTGTTAGGAATGCTATAAGGAATAATAATACACAAAATTAGCATTCTAGGAGCTTTATTTTTTTAATTAGAGCAAAAAGTATGATTTCATGCATAAATTAGCATAATTAATTCATATAAAAAAAATTCATATTAATTTGGAAAAATATACAAGCGCAGTCTTGTAGATTACATGCTCACTACCATCTTCTAATTTTCGCCGCTCCGTGGCTCGCCGATCGGCGGCCGAGATCTTAGGGGGGGGCCATCATGGCCCCCCCCCAGTCTTGACAGCTACCAAAACACCCCAGTCTAATTAGGGTTAAGAACAACTTGGTGAAATATCACACTGGCTTTATTCCGTCTGGGATGTAGGGTTATGGTTAAGGTTGCATCAAGGTTTTATATCAGGTTTAGGGTTAGGTTTAGTGTTTGTGATTAGTGTTAAATCCGAGCATGAAGTTAGTAATTTGATAGGTTTATGAAATTTACTACAGGGCAATTGTCGCTGAAGCAAAGGTCATGGTATCGCTGTTTGAATTCTACCTCTAGTAAACACTCTTACACATAAATAAAATCAGGATTCCTTTTATCTCCGCAGCTCCAATGGCCGACTATGAGAGTCTTCAGCCTGAGATCGTGACCCAGGTTCACACCCATCATGCTCATCTTACCAACCTCCAGTCATTAAGGTCGGTATGCTACTTCACACAACAAAATATATTCATTCCAAAAATTCATAGGAACAACTATTTACTCTCTACAAAATCAAATTAAAAAATCTTCCAAATTATCATCCGGACTTAATCTTAGACTTTAAAAGTTCAAGACTAAATCTTGACGGACATTCTCACCTAGACCCTTGGTTTCATGAACAGTTTATAGTGTCTACCTTTATTCAAATCTCTGAAATATTGTTCAACAGTTGAGTTTTTGAAGGTTTTCTACAAGTCAAAAAGTTTGCATTAATAGTTTACTCTCAACACTACTCCGTTATTCCCCAGTATGCTTTGTCTGTGAATTCCTTAGTCTCCCATGAACCAAGTTAGCATTGATAGATTCTACCCCCTCAAAACTCTGCAATCACTTATCATGTTTGTCTTTTAATGCATAGGATTGTAATGAGCCAATAATTTAACATTGGTTTACTTTCCCATATCTACAATTCGAGTAACCGGTTGTGTATTTAAATGCATAGGTCTTCCATGAGTCAAGAAGTACTCCCTTCTATCAAGTCTTCCATTGGATCTCTAAAGAGACAACTCGAACTTGGTTATGAAGCACCTACCAGACAGAGAGCTCCAAATGCAAACACCAGTCATGTAAGTATTCTCCTTTGTATATTTTTATGTTAGTCGATATGTATAATTTAAAGTTAAAACATCAAATTGAAAGATATATTCAACATTAAAGCTTTTAAATTAGCAATCAGAAGGAGATTGAATTACTGAACTGATGTAGTTTTCCCCATAGAAGTTTTCCCACTCTTCCACTCATCTTTCAATCTGCACCAGCATTCTTGTTATAGCATAGACCTCCAATATTTCTTCCTTTTCACTGCCCCCATTTTTTATCATTCAAAGTTAGTTTGTGAGTTTTAAGTGAAAGTATTAGCCGTCAGAATATATCGTCATATGCTTTGGGGAAAATGCATTTGGAAATCTTCCGGGAAATGAAAGAAGACAAAGACGAAATTGGTCACACTGTATTCAAATTTACTTATAAATGCATCAGTTTGTATCACTTCTCACAACATTTTTGTTTTATCTTTGTTTGATGTAGCACCATTGTACATGGGATGCAATTTTTGATCAACTTGGTTTTTATTTGTGCCCCTAGTTTTTAGGTGAACGTCTGGGGTTGCTCCCTTCAACCCCTCCTGTGTCCTTTGAGCCAGCCAGTGCAGCCCAGGCCAGCAACGACACTCCTACAAGACCCATGAATAAAGCATTCTGGAAAGCCTCACCTACAGGTAAAAGTGCCTCGCTCCTCTTCCGCCTCCCCTCCCCCAACTCTCCTATTAACCCCCTGATCCCCTACCCCTTACATGTCCTTTGAGCTAGCCAGTGCAGCCCAGGCCAGCAACGACACTCCTAAAAGACTCATAAATAGAGCAATCTGGAAAGCCTCACCTACAGGTAACGTTGTTTCTCTCAAAACACCTGTTTTGCCCATTATTGTACAGAGCAGTTCATATGTAAATGGGCTAAATGCCAGTTTTTACAAGCTGTACAGGCCTCTGTATGATCCCTCTCCCACTTTACCATCCGCACATATTTATATTATATTGGACCTAAAAAGTGGAATATTCTGGTATCCCATGGAGTAAAGCCATCCAATATAATCATTATTATGTAATCATTATTCTGAAGGCATAACGATGAAAATCAGTATTTACATTAGACTGTGCAATACGGCATAATATTGCACAGCTACAATGCCTTATATAGATACTATTTTATTAATTCTCCCTATTTTGTTTAAATTCATCTTTGTGTTTTCTTTCCTGTACTTCACCATTACATATTGTCATCCCAATTTCTGATTTGTATATTTGAACGTTGTTATCACTCATTACAATGTTTGATAAATGCTTCATGTTGCAAGCAGCATTCCCATAATGTCATTGTTCTTATTGCAGTGAATACGCCTGAAGCTGTGTCATCCCTGGTGAATACTGTAAACCAAGCTGTCTATAAGCAGAGCAAACTAACTCAAGGGACACCTACCAGCTCGCTCAAACTTCTTAGAGAGCAGATTAACAGGTAAAATACTTCATTATATCAGTACCGACCTTTTAAAAATTCTCTCTGAATCTGCTTTTCTTCAAATTTTAACCTGTTTAATTTTCAGTCCACCATTTCCATTATTTTGTGTCTCCTGTTATCGTCCAGTTATAGGCTAATTATATGGGTATTTAGGAATCAGTGTCCAATGGGTATTTTAGTTGTGTGTGTGTGTGTAAGTGTGGGGGGGGGGCGGAGTAGGTGGTCAGTCAGTCTGTTACAAATCTTGAGGATCAAACTATTTTTGAAACTCAGGACAAGCATCAATTGATCTTGAGTTGATGATGTGCAAGACATTTGAATTAGTCAGAAAGTGCATTGGCGTGGACAATTTTATTATGGCAATCAATCTCTTGTCTTGTGGATCACATCACTTCTTCATTGAATGTTATTAAATGTGACACACACATGAGGGTAGGGTAATATTTTTAGTTTATACTGAAGTGTACAATGTATTGTCAATCAATGTATCAAAAGAAATGTTTATCAAGACTAGCTAAAGTACATACCCTATCCTATTATAAAGGATCGCACAAAGTGCAAGCTAACCGGGGAGGAATCAAGGAAATTAATCAACAATGAATAGTTCAACAAATATATCTGGTCTTATCTATGAAGAGATTCAAGCCTAAAAGCCTTCTCTTATTTTGAATTTCAAACATTGACATGCATTAACGGTTAGGAATATTGTACTCTTTCCAGGCCTTCAAGGTTGCCCAAGCCTGCACCTACTAAAGCAAGCCAACCTGAAAGACGAAGAATCCAGTCTGCTCCTGCAAGGACACAAGAACAATCACACAGTGAAGATGATACCACTCTCAAGGTACACAATGGTTCGGGTACAGGGCTTTGTAACACTAAGGTTTACAAACAATCGCACAGTTGCAATATCCAATCACAATCATCAATGCATGCACTCTTTGTTCATCGACCAGTTACAATGGTTCTTTCAATTTTGCAGTTAATCGCAAACCTTTGTGTTACAGTGCCTGGTGCCTGTTGGTGCGTGTTTGTGTTTTTCTAGAGATTGTGATGGATATGACATGAATTGTGAATGTTTGGGAGCATGATTTTTAATGATCTGTAATTTAGATAGAGTTGTCATGCTTTTGCTTGTTTAGGGCGCGTTTCGATGGTTTTCAAGTCGATTCGCCACTATTACGGCGTCGATATTTTGAAAATGAGGATATGGACCCCCATTTTTTAATGCTCCTACTCTTTTAGTATGCATTCCGCTACAACTTTGAAAATTTTAATGAAAGTGACATAGATTTTGAATAAAGTGCAGCTTCAACTGTACATTTTGAATTTTGTGTAGATTCCAAGCCTCTAAATTTTTTTGTTTGTCATTGTACGCACCATTTTAGCAACATGAGGGTGCTGCTGGCGTAATAAGTACAGGTTACCCAGTTTAAACATATCCTAATCTTTGGTATACACTTCGCAAAATTTAAATGTCCTTATGCAGGATGTCATCTCTATGATAAGATATTTAACTTGATATTTAACCCTAAAAGGGCCGGGGGGGGGGGGGGGGGGGGGGGGGGGGCTAATCATCCCCCCCTCGACATTTCGGTCATGTTGCCAAAAAAAAAATTGCTGTAATATTCAGAGATAGATAATGACCGAAGTTTTCCAAACAAAAAATAAAAAATAAAATACATAAGTCGAAAAACAAAGAAATACATAAGAAATTCCCAAAACAATAACATACGTCAGAATTTTTTCACTTACAATCGTTAGGAATGCTACAAACAATATTTACACCAAGAACTAGCATTCTAGGAGCCTTATTTAATGATTTAGAGCAAAAAGTATGATTTCATGCATAAATTAGCATAATTAATATTAAAAAAAAAACATTATCTTGGAAAAACGAACTATACAGTCTTGTGCAAATTTTCGCGTCGCTCGCGCGATCAGCGTTTGAGATCTGCGGCCGAAATCTGAAGGGGGAGCCTAATCAGCCCCCCCCCCCCCCCCCCCCCCCCCCAGCTGTGAGATGGCAAAAATAACCTGGCCTTTTTAGGGTTAAAATACTCTCCATGACTCTGAAGAGGATCTCTCTCTATTTAGAACTTGAATTTTACTTTTATTTAGTTCTTACACGTAAGGTATATACAATGTATCTTCATTTGTACATGTACATTGAGACTGTACTATAAATCTATCTTTTCAACCTTGTAACATACATGTATGCTTCACAATGATTTACATGTATGCTTTAAAGTAAAACTATTGTTATGGTCATGACATTAAAATGTGGAAGACACTGTCTAAAAGTGATTTGGAAAGGTTGATAACAGTTTACCTAAGCATTATTTTGTGCTGTGAGGTTCTGGAATCGCCAAAATGATAAGAAATTAACCCAATTCAGCTTTCAGTCACATGGACTTACACAGAAATGCATGTGGCTGTTTTGGTATATTTTGGATCCTATTATGACTATTGGGGCAAATGACGAACAATCTTTTATTGTGGAGTTTTTTTTTATTATGATACTCTTCCCAAATAGCATGAAAATAACAGGAAATCTCACATTAACTTTCTTCATCTTTTCCACATCTTCCCAATACACTAGATTCCCTTTTTGGCTTTAATTCAGTAAAAAGTAGACCAAGGACTCTTGTCTTCTTTGTGGGCAGTAGCCAGCGATAGCCAGTGAAGAAGACAGAGTTCTCTTTCTAAGTAGAAAGTTGTACAGTATGAAGTTATCTTTGCTCCTTGCTGAAATTTTGTATTGTATATCCTATTTCACTCAAAAGTTTGAGGAATCTAATGGGGTGACCCCTCATCAAGAGAAGAGGGGGGTCAAGACACAACCAAGAAAGGTCACCAAGCAAAGCAGAACAGCTTCGATCCAGAAAAACAAGAATGTCAAGACATCATCTAGTAGCTCTACTAGGAAGTCAGATAAAAAGGTACCATCAGTTGCATTAACAATCTTTCACCATTAACATCACAAGTTACATTTACATGCTACTTCTATCTTTCATAATGTTGCAAGTAGGATGATCGCTACAAGATATAAAAAATATCGTATCAGGACATCTCCCCCGGAGGACAACTCCCCCGGGGACAATTCCCGGAGGACAGCTCCCCCGGAGGACATAGGGTTAGGGTTAGGGTTAGGGTTAGGGTTGTCCTCCGGGGGAGCTGTCCTCCGGGGGAGCTGTCCTCCAGGGGAGCTGTCCTCCGGGAATTGTCCCCAGGGGAGTTGTCCTCCGGGGGAGATGTCCTAGAACCAAAAAATATGTATGAATATCAATACATGAATTTTCTTTGAAAAAATAAAAAAAAGCTTTTGGATATTTGAAATGTAATTTCTTAAATTTCTGTAACCATTAATTGAGTAGACAATTAGAACTATATTGTCATAAAGAAGCACTGTGGGTACTGTGAAAGTTTCTTTTTTAAATAGAGCAGAAAGATTAGAAAATGAAACGGAAATAATGAGTTAAATAGATTAACTATACAAGAGTTATTAGACAACCAGCTTCTGTAACATCATACTAGATCCTTGACATGACTGAATAAAATATTTCTTATTTCATGCATTCATGAAACATGTTAATCTTCTATCTTTTTATTATTTTCTCTGTAAACCCTACAGCCAGGGTCATCCAAAGGTGGGGGCAGGTCAGCTGCCACACCCTCCCATCACACCCCTGCCACACCCTCCTTCCATACACCTGCTGCATCCTCCTACCATACACCTGCCAACAAGCGACCCCAGAATGACCTTACCAGCAGCTCCTCTGTGTCTAGGGCTCATCAAGACCTTATTGACCAGGTAACATACTTTTCAAATATTGAATCAGTTACTGGGATGCCATTTTTAAGGATATTTGTTACTTCAGATTCCTGCATTTTTAATCATTTTTCAATCAGATTTCTAGATTTTTCACCCACATTCACTCTCTTTTTCAGGATAATTTTTGCAAACTACAGGATTTTCAAATGGTACTAAAAGGCATCTCTGTTGATTAAACTTGAATTAAAAAAAACAAAACAAAGTCCAATAAAGCATGGTTGTCAAACATGCATGCCAAAACCATTTTCAATTAACAATGAAAGTCTGTTCGTGCAGTAATAGATGAAATAAACAATCAAGAAGGCAGGTGTACTCTATTTTTGTTTGTCCTGCACAGGGTCCTCGCCAAGTTTGGCCAAAGGCGTGGCGTCAATTGATAATTAATTATGCATGTTTCAACCATTAATTAGGGTCCTATGCCTATTTCAACATTAATTATCAGCGCCTATATATAGCGCATATACTCACGGCAACGCGCGCTGCGTATGTCGAGTAGTCGCGATCGCTACTAGTACTACGCTAGTTTAAAAAAAAAAAAAAAAAAAAAAAAAAAAAAAAAAATCGGCATAGGCTATCACCGAGTGCGCCCCTGGGCTGTGCTAGCTAGCTGTAGCAATGTGTTTATCTCGGCACTGGCTGGCGTAAAGTAACTTCCTCTCCGTAATTATTCATAAAACTATTTATCCATGGCTATTTCAGGTAGGGCCTATCAAATATAACATTAATTTTCACGATCCCCAAAATCCACAAGGATTTCATGACAATTTCATTGCGTAAAATGTAGCATATCGCATCAGGTTCTTGTTAAGTTGTGACCAACTAGTTCTGAAATCTATTCATGATTTTGAGAGGTAATTCACAATTTCAGACAAACTTTCATCATGATACTTTTATCTTAGAAAAGTAAATTGTTAAAACCAGATTAATAGAGGGAAATGTTCTCAATTTTAGACACGGACGAATAACTCACTAATAAGTTCCATGAGACGTTCGAAAATGTAACGATCTAGAATTGCTGCTTGGTCGATGAGCTAGCTAGGCGAGCGATCATGCGGCGCGAGTTTATGAATCTGGGTCATAGTTGAAATGATGTGAAACTGGTATGTACCGGTACGTACGTGTACCGTACCGGGAATGCAAGGTGAATTATGTGAACTTGACCTCTATTTTGTAAACATGAGAAACTTCATTAAGCAGTGTCTGAGTGACTTTCTATTGTCTGGAATGTATGCTTATCATTATTTTGTAAACAGGTTTCATGCTTGATGCAGATAAACTCAAAATTATATGCATGTGCCGTCTGCCGAAGTGACAGTTGAATTTACTTGGAAGTTGGATGTGATTATGATTGGAAAGGTATGTGACTGTTAATGTTGGGGATATAATCTAATAACTTATTCCTCTCAATAGAAGGCAAGGGAAATTGGATAGAGAGAAAAGATAGAGCCCAGGGAAAATGAG
>CALNVZ010003425.1:18300379-18319746 GCA_940671915.1 Paracentrotus lividus | reverse complement strand
TGTTCTGCCACACAATCCCGTTTGAGAACCTTCACATGACGCGTCTTCTCACACCACAGATTTCTCAACACGAATTACATACAGTACATGAGAGAGGGTTCCATGAGAGGAGAGAGAGAGAGAGAGGGGAGAGAAGGAGCATGAGAAGAGAAGAACACACGAGATGCCGAGACTAGTTTCGATTTGGACTTTCTCTCTCTTTTAAAAAAAAACAGTGTGGCGTTCCCCCTTGGTGGGGGGGGGGGGTTGTAAACAGTGTAAATACAGCTTACTAAAAATCATCGACTCTATTTCTATAACAAAAATAAAACCTTAACCATCATTGAGTGAATAGAGTTCATTTTTAATATTGGTAGCCTTATAATTATTGTCCCATGCAAGAACTCAGTGAGAAAGTTTGAGCATGGATATAAGAAGAGAACCACGGGAATGTGTGGAAGGTCAGACTAGCTCAAACACAGTGGTCACTAACTATACCAAGGAGCTTCAGGACACATGAAGAAGCACGTGTTTGTCAAATACGTCTGCATGCATATCCCATCATCTCTCCCCAGCCCACCCCAACAATACCCTTCCTGGATAAATAGTAACATGACCCTCATGGCCTTTGCATCTCATGTACAGTTGTTATTGTTATTTATCAAGTGAAGCCAGCATGTGCCGACAGATTTCTTATAACTTCTTATCAGCCCTGGGCCCGTCGAGGGGTATTTATGTTATTTACATGATTGAGGCGACATCAGATTAATTATAATTTATCACCAGTCCTCCGTCCGTCCTCGGCCTCCCAGAGGAATCCAATGTCCCATCTGACCTGGCTGGACCGAGTTAAGTTACTAGTATGACCTATGAGGTGACGGTCAGTTGCAAGAAAGGACTGGAGTGGAAGTTTTCCTACGCCTCACAATCTTCCGACATTGACTTTTCTTTTCTTGGAGTGGGGGACCTGAGATCGTCTCTCGTGCCCCCTGGTTTGATGATAGTGTTTTGTAGTATCGCCACGCGTGTGTACATGTGTGTGTGTCTATAGTGCCTGATTCTAACTTCCAGCTCAGCTAGCTCCGCTCGGCTTTGCAGTGCAGTGCGCGATGTGCCTTGTCGATCTAGCGGCGGGCGTTCTTTGAAAAAGAACTCTTTGAAAAAGAACCATCTTGCGGCGCGTGGCGATATGTTTGTTATCTTAAAAAGGCGTGGCGCTAATTAGCTAATGGTAATTAGCAGTGGCGTAAAACAAAGAAGGCGAGGCGCGGTTACCACGGGTACTCCAAGCCGCCGAGGAGGCTGGTCCTGCACAACATATGCAATCTTACTCCCTGAGTGGGGAAATCATTGTACAATATACAGGGAGATTGATATATTTTTTTTGCCTTATACTAAAATTCAGCAGTACTTCATGGAGCCTTGGTTTATAAGTAAAAAAATATTAAAATAATGCATACATGCCATTCAATTTAATGACTTACATCTAGGTATGTTGTTGCATGCAGGTGGGATAACTTCCATTATGTTGATGTGTTTGATATAAAATCATATATCTGTCACATCCTCAACAGATTGCTGATGCAGTAGTAGGTGCCATGAGTGGCTCTCCAGAGTTCAAAGGATTAATGGGATCACCCTTATCTTCATCGCCTAGTCATTCTGAATCTCCTTTACCCTTAGGCGTTGAAGATCCTCTTTCCGTACTTGGTAAGTCAATATGTGGCATTTCAAAACACCCTGGACAAATTTTCAGGCATATATTTCTAACGTGTAATTTTTTCAAAAATATTTTACTCTTTGGTTAGAATGATGTGTGTGAACAAATTTATATTCAGGTATTTATGCATGTATCTTCCCTTAAACTGGAAGCTAGATATTTGTTATGCTTAGTATATCTTGACAAATTTTCATTTGTGAAGGATTCGATTCAAATGAAATTCTTGTATTCACACCCAACTGACTTGTACGATAGTGGTGTTTGTTACCATTCTCACGCTTTGAATACCTTATGTTGTCTCTACAGATCAAAGTGCATTCGTTACCAGAGACAAGCTAAGGCACTCCCCTGCCTCTACCCCAGCAAACTACTCCACCGCGTCACCAGCACAGCCTCCGGTCAGTCCCCATGTACAGCCTTCCACAGCAAGTAACACCACGAGTCCTGTGAGCGATGATACAGGCAGCATCTTGTCGTCGCAACCGTCTGCCGTTAAACAACGGACAAGTAATGGTTCTCAGAAGTCTGTCACCTTCTCCGACCATGTCGATGAGCGTAACATCAGTGCGTACAGTCTTGGGAGCGATCTGAATGATTCATCAATGAATGCAGATGTGTTTGATACCAATGGCATGCCGTCCAGTCCAGCTGTACTAGAATTCACCCACCCTAACGCAAATGGAAAGACAAGTGATAGAACATCTGCAGGAACTGGTGGTGATGTGATAGCCAAGGGTTACCTTAGTCCTTCCCCCGAGCATCACAAATCATATGGTGGAGTGGAGCTTGGTAGTCCTCTTGATAAGCTTTTTACTCTTGACGACACCTCGGAAGATGGACAAGACAGTTTCCTTCTAGACACTTCAAATCGCTTAGAGGATCTACTGGTCCATGTGTCACCGTTGGTAACGCCTTCAACAACCCCCAAGTTGAATGGAAGCAGAAGCAGATTGAGGTATCAATCAGATTTGAATGATACGTCACTGAATGGTTCGGTGCACATTATCCCTAGTCCAGCTATGCAGTCTGAGCTGGCATTAAACCATCCGATATTAAATGAACAAATACCAGCAGAGCTTACCCCGGCATCGAGTCATAATAAGTCTAGTAACTCTCACCCGAATCCTTCACCTGCACATAATAAATCAAATGGTACATTTACTCCTAATGATAGACCCTTTACTTTGGGAACGTCCTTTGATAATGGACAAGATGATTTCCTCCAGGGTACGTCCAGCCGGTTGGAAGACCTCCAGTTACATGTATCACCTTTAGGCTCTCCATCAGCAACACCAATCTTGGACGGTAACAGAAGTCGCTCGAGCCGTCAAGCGGACACATCTTTTGGCTCAGCTCCCAATTCAATAGCCAAGGGATCGTTCCATCGTACACCTCACTTAAACGACAGTTCACGATACTCCCTCCCTGCAAACATCTCGGGTCTCTCCTTAGGTGATGATAGCCCGTTTTCAGTGAACGATGCGTCCTTCTTGAAGGATATGTCTCATTTACGACTAAGAACCCCTGGGACCAAGACACCTTTGAGCGGACACAAGGCTTCCTCGTCCTCACACAGTCCACTGTTTCAGACCACTCCAAAGACAACCATTGACTTTGACCTCCTGGGTAAATATACATTTTAATGTTAAAACATCATTGAAATCTCTAAATTGGCAATGAAAAGGAAAACATCAATTTACTATTTTCAATATTGGCTTTTTTTAAAATGCAATTTGTAATGTTGATCTTCAAAGTGTCATTTAGTTTCAATTTTATTTTATTTTTGAAGGTTTTTAGGCATAAATATAAAATAAAGTTCTGTTGGTGCCAAATTGAGGATCAAAAAGTGATTAATTTTGACCTTTGGAAATCTTGTGTGTCTACATGTATATGTTAAAGCCAAAGTTGAGTTCCAGTATTGGATTGCAGATCAAGAGAGACTGTTTAAAATTCTTATCATGCAGTATATCAGTCATTCATTTGAACCAGCAAAATATAAATAATCTTCCTAAAACTTGTTGGAGGTCATATTGTGAATTACAATACTCATTTGCTCAACTCAATTTTATGTCATTACTCAGCTCTTCTGAATTTTTCCTCCAAATTAACATTTGCCTGTTTCAGTTCATTTGTAGCTTTGAACACACATTGGAAGTTTTGTTAAAATTTTTAAAACTTATTTTCTCTTAACTAAATATTTTGTCTTCCTAATATTGTCTTTTCTACAGATGAGGATGATTCGGTTCTCCTGCCCCCATCTCCATACGCTCCGTCGCCAGTGTCAAAGTCACCTTCAGGTTCGGTTGGTCAGCTCATAAATATCTAGATTTTTATTCAGTTTGTTTCTTTATGTTTCTCCCTTGGTAGTTAGGTCTAGCATTTGATAGCTTAGGCATCAGGGGATGTTTTACAAAGAGTTAAGTTATATTTAAAGTCATATTCAAATTGCATGTGTAATGGGTATAACATATATTGATAGACTTCCAAGAGCGTGCATCCCTCGAGCAACTCTGAACTAAAGTGGGACTTTAAGTCTTTGTGAAACAGGCTCCGGGGGTCTGTAACACAAAGCTTTGCTATCAATCACAAAAGTGGCAATAGCCAAGCAAAATTATTGTTGCATGCACTTTTTGTTCAAAAGACCAGTAACCAATTAGAATTATTCTTTCAAATTTGCAACCAGTCGCAAACCTTTGTGTTAAGGGACGCAGAAGTTGGTCTAATGGTAGCAACTATGGTCAACTCTGCATCCAACTAGGAAATGACTTTGGTCAGACCCAGGTTCAAATCTTAGTCATACATGTAAGATGGTGAGGGTTAAAGGTCAATCCCAGACAAAAATAATCATATCTATTGCTGCTCATAAATTTTGTCCAATACCACAAACCAACCAGGCATCTATTTCTTATAGAAGTCGAAAGTACTAGACTCAAAAACCTTTTGAGGAGATTTGTCATGTATGTGTCAATACTATTTTTATGAAGTTTTGCAAAGGTTTGTCATTGAAAATTTTACGTCAAGCAGATGAAATAAAGATGATGGGTCAGTGGTAGATCAGTAGTTTTTTGTCTGGAAGGTCCTAGGATCTATCCCAAATTAAATGCATTGTGTCCATTGGTAAGGCTCTTAATAATCATTTACAGTACCCTAGACTGAGCCTTTACCGCAAATACTGGAAGAATGCATAGTAGCAGTCGTGCTTCCAGGTCTATCTTCTTGTCTGCCCTACTGCCCTACATGTACATAAATGTACTCTCCACTTCATTACTTAGGCCTGAACAATTAAGGTTTCAAGGAGGCAGTAGTGTAAGAGGTACATACAACTCCTTGAATCAATACAGTATATTTATTCATTAAGCAGAGTAATGGGATATGTAGTGCTGATCTTTCCAGCACTTAAAGTCATATGTCCCCTAGTTACTGACCAACAAACTTTTAATTGCTTGATAATAACCATTTGGTAAAAGAAACAATAATGCTTTGAAAGTAATGGTCTGCTTGCTGAAATTGTGCCTTGCTTCTTGTTCTCTAATGAAATGTAAGTGCCAGTAATAGAAAATACAGTATGGCTTTTGTGTTGTATCTACAAAATTTGAATTTTATATCAAATATCACAAAAATTGTGAATAATATTGTCGATTTTGCTTGGTTGGAAGCATGTAATATATATATGTGAGGCTGATTGCTCATTTGATTCACAAATTTTATTACAGCTAGTTTCTTATAAATACACAATGTACAAACAAACTATATCTGTGCAAGTCAAAAAAAAAAAATTGAAAATAATATCTTATGGATGCAAAATGAAAACGTTGTTTATAATAATAATAATAATAATAATGTAATTTGTATTGCGCACGTATCCACTCTGTAGAGTGCTCAAGGCGCATTATCATATTATTATTACCCGGCTTAGCTAGGCTACCCCGAAAGGCGCTCACAGCATTCAAGGAATTTCTTCCTACCGGTACCCATTCACCTCACTTGGGTCAAGTACGGCAAATTTGCAGGTTAACACCTTGCCGAAGGATGCTAGTGGTATGGACGGGATTCGAACCGCGTACCTTGTGATCGTAAGTCCGCCGACTTATCCACTCGATACATGTATCTAGTCTAGATAATTCTTGATAATGGTATAAAAGCTTATATCAGATCATAATATGACTTGTCAACATTTTGATAATAATAATATACATGGAAAAAATTAAATACAATGTACTACATTAAAAAAAAAGAGAT
This sequence comes from Paracentrotus lividus, assembly GCA_940671915.1. Classification (NCBI taxonomy): domain Eukaryota; kingdom Metazoa; phylum Echinodermata; class Echinoidea; order Camarodonta; family Echinidae; genus Paracentrotus; species Paracentrotus lividus. Next base: position 18,313,808 of record CALNVZ010003425.1, on the reverse strand, counting down.
TTGTATATGCAATTAATAAAAAAAGTGCCTTTGCTTGTAAAAAGCAACCAAATATGCATTATATGCAATTACATGTCTGAGGAATTACATTGAGTTTTTTGCAATACCGGAAATATGATCAAACAGTCATAAAACTAAAAACAAATGCAATAAACTTTGCTCTTAGTACTATACATGCATTTGACTCAAATTATAACGAACATGGTTTGGATGCAGGATCTTTTAATGAACTAAGCGATTCTTCTAGTCTAGATTTGAAACGTGTAAATGTATTTTAGTGAGACATTGTAATGTGGCATTGGGCCTTGTCTTGGGCACCTCATTTTAGTGGGACTGGATTGTAAAAAAAGTATCTGATGTAGTGCATAATTTTCATGGTACTTCAGTATGGAAAATCTTAACACCAGTCTCTCTTGAAATAAAAATTTAGCTTTAATCAGACAAGAAACACGTAAAATTATATTCAAATTATGATTAAATAAAGGTAAGTTTTGTTGGTCTGGATTTCTGCCAAGTAGAAATCTCCATTAATTTAGGATCACATTGCAGGGGATAGCTTTTTCTAGATTGTATAGAGTCATTGGCTCATATTTATGTGAGCAGAGTAATTTGGAATGATTTTACACATACACTCCACTCTCACTAACACGAGATGCTCAGGACAAATCGTGTTGACATCTGGCTATACTGAATGCATAGAAACACATCTGGGCATGTTAGAAATCAGGACCAGGGGAGCTACATGTACTTTGTTATCATAGGATCTTGCTGTATCCATGCTCATTATAGTAGAAGCAGTAGTTTGTCTATTTATGAAGTGCCATGTGTGAACCTCTTACCCAGTGCAAATTACCACGATTCTATATCAGTATAAAAATAAGTCAAAATGAAATTAATTACAGTAATTTCTACTGGGTGAAATGTGCGACACCTGGCCTTCCATAAGACATGGATCACAACTGGACATCAGTCGTTCACCTTTCTGTGTCTCGCTTGTGTGGGGATTTTGCCGTAAATTACAGGGAGATGCAACGTTTATTCGGCACTGAAGTGCATATCCCCCCCCCCCCCACGCACACAGCAGGGTCAACCATACACATAACACGTATGCTCGTTCCAGTATCCTTAGAGATAACCCCCCTCTCAATAGGCTTCTGGAGGGGAAGCGTGTATCAAACTACTCCCTATTAGCAGGCTTTTGGGAGCCTGCACGAATTGCCAATGCCTATTCACAGGATTTTGGAACCATATTCAGGACCCTATTTCAGGATTCGTCATCAGAATAGACTACCGCCCTAATTAAAAATAGGTTGGAAGAAAAAAATGCTAAAGAACCCCGCATTGTTTAGTGATTTCTAAGGATTTTCCCTACCTGAGCCCCTATTTAAATATACCTTTTCTGGAGAAATGGGAAACAAGATTTGTGTACTGGTTTGACCCGCAGAGTGGGGGGGGGGGTGGGGGAAGACAGGCCATATTCTTGCTATACATGAAGACACATGCCAAAACGCATGGTATTGTAGGAGTTTGGCTGCTACCTGCAACGTAAGTTGTAGGTATTTGTTGTAAATTATGCACGATAATACTACCATTTTCGAGATAAAAAGCTAACCGAAATAGTGACAATTAAATTGAGCAAGTGTACACTTGTCTTAGTATTTGAGTTCAAATTTTATTGCAGTCCTGTATTTAATACAAATCTTTGAGTATTGAACAATAAGATGTTAAAACTTACAAGATTAATGTCATGTATAATATCATTGGTCTGGTATGAACAAGCCTCTTTTTTTTAATTATTATTTTATACTCTTTTTATATAGGTAGCAGTATTTTCACATATTTCCAAATGAAACCCCTCAAACCGCTCAAACATCATGTATGTTCTTCCATATATGTTTTTATGTAAAATTGTTTATCATTTGATATTCCTTAGTCAAAATGCATTCCAATGGATTTGGCTTTCGTTTTAAACCCTGAAATTAATTTTTGTGTAAACAAATGTATTAAAACTTAATTTGCTTGGTTTTTTTTTTTTTAACATTTATTTTATTTTTGTCTGTTATATAGAGATGTGCCTTTGCGCTTGTAATAAAAGAATGCATTATAATACACTTTCTGAGTGGTTCTCTAGTTTTCTCTTTGTATAACAAATATAAAACAAATGATATGAACAGCTTATACCTAGAAGTATATTTTAATAATAATATTTTGTCTAACATTTGATTTTTACAGACTTGTATCTACCAGTATAATTATTGTAATGCAGTCCACTCTCATTCAAGATATACTTGGACCAAGTCAGTTACCACATGATAACAAATATTGTTTACTCAGATAAAACTTGATTCACGACAAATAAGAGGCCTGAGAATCGTTTTAGTCTATGCATGTTAATAATGGGTGCGGACTGTAGCACTACAACCCGAGTATTATAACATAAACGTGTACAATCCTAAGATTATCATTTTCATGCGTATTTATAATTTCAGCCATTCAAATAATACTACCACTTCATCTTTCAGAAAAAAAAATTATTGCAAATTTTCCTTTTCCAGTCATATGAATAGTGAAAAACACACATTATAGGTGATCTGGGCCGCATGGCCATAAAACTTTTAACCTGAGTTTTTTCAAGGTTTAAATCTGAAACTGGTTAACATTCTGAAAACTCTGGTTACAATATTTTACCCAGATTTTTCCATTGCATTACACTTCAAGTTTCAGTTTCAGTTTTCAAAAGTATTTATGCAATCGATTTTTAGGGGGTTTTAAAACTCAGGTTGAATAACCTGAGAAATAGGTCTACATAACCAGATTTTTTTAACCCGAGAAAACTCGGGTTAGAAACAAAGTTTTATGCAACACCACCCAGATGAGTTAAAAACTTCATGCTGTGCCGAATTTGAGACAAATTACTGTATTCGTTGTAATATTGGCGTTACATTAATTTTTTGCTGATTTCACGCAAAGAGCGGCTGGCGCGAATTTAAAAACCTGCGAATATACAGGCATGATTTCCTATGCATGTACTGAATAGGTTCGATTGCGAGCTTACGAACATGCAGCGCGAATTTAAGAACATGTGAACATGTTTTGAGGCCGCTCAACGCGAAAAATTAGTCGCACGAAAATAACAGCAAATACAGTAATCCATGCACTGGTATTTGCTATTAAGCCTAACTCAAATTAACCTTTAAAAGATTACATTAAGATAATTCTGCATTTAACATACATAAGTAACAGAGAAACAAGTATAAGCCCACTAAATAACACAATAAACATATGTATTGAAGTGACTTGGGAAAGTAACAGGGCAAGAATCAAACATTTGGAATATTGTATTATACAAATAATTAAATAAACATGTATTTGCAGAGATGCCAAAATTTTAAAGAGCATTTCAGAAGTTTGAAATCCCCCTAAAAAGAAAATGAATATATATATTGTTTTGGGTGATAAAACTATAGGTGTACTTTTCTGAAATATAAATATGCATGTGTAGTAAGATAATTTGGGGAAAACCATATATTCCATAAAACCTGCAGTAACATAGACAAAAATTGCTGCAAAAAGGAATAGTTGGCATCTTTCCATATACATGTAGGAGGGGGGGGGGGGGGTTGGGGTTGGGGGCACAATTGTAATTCTAGATGTGAAAAGTACACTAATGCAGAAGCATCACAATTTTAAAGTTCTTAATGCAATTAGATACATGTGTATCTCTCACACACTACTACATGTGCCAGTGACCCTAAAGGTACAATTGAAGCACAAGTGGACATGTATGTATCTACAGTCTGTGTCAAATAAAATGGTACAAGTGGAAACCATATTTTTGTAGTATGGAGATTGATCACAACCTAATAATGTTTGGTATTTTCATAAAGCAGAAAAATCAGACTTTCTTCTGCAATTTTTTTCATCACATTTGGTGCTGTAATTTTTGAGATACGACTAGTTTTCTACAATCAAGAAAAATCCATTTTTCGCATGCCGTCCCATGCCTTTGTGTAGGTTTCGCACAAAGGCCATGAATTCAGCGCTCCAGAACAATAGAAGTGCGTAATTTTGATTTGTTCCTCGTCGCACAAAATTTAGCATAACTTTCGTTTTACAAAAGCAAATTATGCAGAACAAAGCGCATCGGTAAGGAAAATCTTATGGCTTTTGTTTGGTACCACATACACACATTATTTAAAAAGATTTCACACCTAAATTATTTTTCCCCCGACTGTACCATATTTTTTTTTACACAGACTGTATGTCGATAAAACACACTGAAACAGACCACACACTTTTGGGAATACAATAGGAAGACAATCTTACAATTCTAAAAAACATTTCCAAAATGGTAAAAGTCATCTAAAAATGGAAGTTACATGTACAAGGTCTAAAAGCCTTTGGCTACAATTTATTGCTGTATCTCATTTTCTCCCTATCTACAATGTGCAAAAAACATGTACCGTGTATTGTATAAAACATGAAATATACATGTTTTGATGTTAGTGGAAAAAAATAAAACGAGGTAAAAATGTTGGCGTTGGAAATTATAAAGCACCTTCCTAAAACATGAGCACAGGTGTTATTTATTTCTGTTACTTATACCTCATAACGTAGCACATGTACCTTAATTAAGTTCCCAATAGAGAATAGAAAATTCCTGACTTACAGTTCAGTATGTACATTGTAGGCCTACACTTTCAAATAATGTAATTTTTACGGGTCAGTCATTCATTTTGATATACAGGGTGTCCCAGATAAAGTGGAACCCAAATTTTCAATTGATTTCTCTGTAAATACAAGCAAATAATGAAATATTAAGAATCATTTTAAAGTTCAATCTTTCTGATGACACCTAAAACAATTCAATAGAGCCATGCATTACTGAGTAAGAAGTGTCTAAAATTAGTTGGTAAAATTGATTTTGCTCAGAATTAGTGGGCGGGATTTGGAAGGATGCAAGCTACCTTGCCGAACAAAGGGACGGTTTATCAGCATTTCTTTTATGTCCTTGTAAAGTTCCCTTCATTAAATCTTTCACTGACAGTGAATACAAACGGTCGTCCCGTGCTGCAGGAATCCTGTGCAATTCCTAATTTCTTTGATTTACATGCAAATCAGTTTTTACATCTAAAAATCCTCATGCTCTTTGGAATTCTATAAGGTGTCAAAAGAAACTTAAAAAGATGAACTTAAATATGATGCACTTAATATTTCATTAATTGACTGCTTTCACCAAGGAAAATGATTGACACGCTGTATGTAGACAGACAATAAAGAGATGTGACACTGCTTCTTTTACAAATAAAAACAGCATATCATTGATAACAAATATGCTCTATTTATCAAAGAAAAAAAAAAACTATTTACAGAATGAAGTTATAATAGAAAATCAAACTACCGATATATTATATATACATGTATATACATGTAGTCCAAAAATTATAAATACATATTGCATATTACATACATATTTCAGCTATTTGTAAATGTTTACAAAAATTGGCAAAAAAACACACAACTAAGTGGACGGATACTAAACAATGTCACTATGGAATGCTTCTAATATACCGGTACTGCATCATATTAAATCAATGGATGGAAGTAAATTACTTCATGGGAGGAAGGAATGTCGATTCTTAAGGACTCATTCAGAGAAGAGGCAAATGCCTGAAAAGAAGAAAAAAAAATCTTTGCTAGAATTTGAATCGCCAATAATTTGAGTATAAAGGTGGTATCTCACCTCTCAGAGATGCCTTTGAGACTTAAAGACTTCTCCGAGATGGAAAAAATCTCATAGATATGATCATATTTGAAAGTCTGGAAAGAGAAAAAAATCTTTGATAGAATTGGAATTGGCAATATTTTTAGTGTGAACGTGGTATTTCACCTCTCAGAGACTCAGGAGACGTCACCGCGACTAGTCTCAAACCTGTCTTAAACCCATAATATTGCAAGTGATATATACCACCACAAGGCAACACAATGGGCAGCACTGAGCATTAGATATGAGTGCACACAAGTACAGAATTGATGTGATATGCACACTAACACTCGTCAATGAATTTTGCTGTGGCATTTTTTTCCCTCTATTTTCTTCTGTTTTTAAGTAGAAGTTCACCCTGAGTTTAAATTGGTTTTAGAAAATGCAAAAAAAATAAAAGGAAAATATGAGTGAAGGTTTGGAGAAAATCTACCAACAAATAATGAAGTTATGAATGTTCAAAGTTTTGATTCTGTGACGTCACGTGCGAGCAGTTCTCCTATGTGTTATGTAGTGTAAATTCCATAAAGTTTCATTTTTTTCAACAGAAAATTAATTATGTCATCCATGCGGTAGATATATCATCAAACATATGTTCATATACATGCCTCTATCAAATTGACCCATTCCTTTATCAAGAACCATGAAAAAAGACAAATTTGTAGAATTTACATACACAACACATGGGAGAGCTGCTCGCACATGATGTCACAGAATCAACATTTTAAATATACATAACTTTGCTATTTTTTGGTTGATTTTCTTCAAACTTTTACTAATATTTTTCTTTTATTTTTCTGCATTTTTTATAATCAATAAAATTCCAGGGTGAACTTCCCCTTTAATCACCTCATGTCTGAATGACCCTTAGCCAGTTAAGAATCACCATACGTAAACACTGAAGCATGCAAGACTCAAGAAGACCAATAAGATGGGTGGTATTGCTACAATTACATTCTTTTGTGCTCCGTTACACAGATCACCATGGCAACAATAAAAGCATGTACCTGTCCCAGCTCGCATCGTGCAGCCAGGGTCGCATGTCTGGGAACAGTTCCTCCTCACATAGATTTTCTGGTCCATCTTGTACCTAACAGCTTTCTGATAAAATCAACATTCAAATATTATTTAGGAACATGATCTCTCAAAATATTATTCTTTTTAGTATTTTACCTATCATATTTTTTTGACAATTTATGCACACAAAATATACCGCACTCATGAAAATACCTGAGGTACATTGATTCCTCTTATATTTTTTCCTTGAAATGCAATCTAGAGCACCATTATAGTAGCCATAGTAGCCATACAAAATCCTAGGTAATAATCAGGCACTAGGAGTGTCAAATCTGACAGGCATGACATAGTAAATTTTTGTGTGTGTGCGTCTATGATTAATTACAGACTGAATCTTACTAAACCCCAATAGACTTACCGTACAAACAGTATTACAAGGTATCCTGTCAATAACAGCTATGTCCTCTTCTGCTACCAGACTTTCACCACAGTTAGTCACCTCTCCGACTATTCCTTGACAGTTATAGCAACTGAAGTTGTAGGCGGCATCTCAAATACAGAAATAATAAAAAATGTGAGTTCTGGTAAAAATCAAACATATTTAAAATCACAGTGCATATATTATAACATCACTTCAATACTTACTAAACTACTAACTGTCGAGTTTTCTAACCCAGAAAGCAATATTCTGATCACATAGTCTTTTCAATAGAAATTCAATATAGATGATGACTATATCCTTTATTCCAGAAAACATGCACAGGCCCGTAACTAGGATTTTTACGGGAGGGTTCGAAATGTGCAAAAGTGGACCAAAAGGTACATCGTAATTTTACACGTCATCCCGGGCGAGCAAAAAGGTACATCAACATTTTTTTCACGTCAAGCTGGCGTGCGATAAGCGCGGGGGGGGGGGGGGGGGGGGGAGGCGTTCAAAATTTTCCGACCTTCGGCCATCCAGAAGAGTAACATATATTAGCTACAGGGTACGCTAGGTCGTTCTTTACATGATCTTCCCCCTTTTTTTTCTTTTTTTAATTTTTAATTTTTTTTTTTTTTTTTTTTGTTGGTCAAGCGGACCTTTGCTCGCCAGCGGGGGGGGGGGGGGGGGGGGGTTCATTCGAACCCCCCCCCTAGTTACGTACGGGCCTGATGCAATTGATAAAGTCTACATTAGGATAACATTTAAGAAATTTTTACCAAATATAAGTTTAACTGCGAGCCCTCATTTGAATATCTGAAATATTTGAATAAAACTGCAATGCAAAGCCTTTTTAGTAGCTGAATGAAGCTAGCAAGCTCCCTGATTTCCCTGATGGGCTGGGAACCCTGACTATGTTACAGGGTAGGCCTATAGCTCTACTGAAGATTTCCGAGTCTAACTTGGCATGCTAGCAGCAAAACGATGTCGGGACTGTGGCGAGATTTCAGTGTGAAGACTTTCAGAAAGTGAACTTAATTTTACATTACTAAAGTATATTTCTTACTTTTCATTATTCAATAACTGGGTGTTTGGATGTTCCTTTTACTTTAGTGTTCTTGCCGTTTTTAATTTTATTTCTTTCTTCTAGGATGAAATATAATTATATTTTTAAACAATTTTGTGACAAGTGCCAGAGGCATGGGAATAAATCTGGAGTTTTTTATTTATGTTTTTTTTTTCTTGATAGTGTTATCAAATTTATTAAAACCCTGGCCTTTCTCTGATAAATATAACTAGACCTACATGGGATAATTAAGGGATTCTATATGAAGGTTTAAATTTAGAGTCAGTAGGCCTATCTATTGCCAAAAGTAGAAAAACTTTGGAGAAAAACCAATGGACCAAGTTACAAAACCTGCCACCCACAGTCCCATTTGCACTACAATCAATACCAGTACTACTAGAGTCTACTAGGGTATTGACATCGTCCTGTAACTTTATAGGAAACAGTCAGTGGTCATTGCTCATTACCTTCTCTATAAATGGGACCAAGAGAAAATGGGTCGGATACTGTCACCATTTCTTCAGTACTGGCTCTGCAAATTGGCAACCACACCATCAACACAAAGTACAAAGCAGCCGTCATCTTCGCAAGATTCTCTCTACGTTAGTTGATGAAAATCTGATGAGGAAAAATAAACATTGTCATTCAAGAAAACAATAAATAATTTTTAAGACTTAGATCCAAGTCTTAAAGCCAATACGAACCAAAAGCCTTGTATATATAGCATCATCTCAAGTCCTCAACTACTCAATTCTGCCAATTCCTAACCCATATAGCAACATCCTGAGTAGTGTAGTCTTATAATGCAGACCCATTTGAATGATACCACACATTTTTTTACTCACTAGAGTCTAGATCTAGACAGTAGACTCACACCGCGATAACTATGTTACCAATTAACAAAACATAGATCTAGGCCTAGACTCTACACTTTTACCCTCAAAACATTTTAGTTTCCCAATAAAAATTAAATTATAGGTTAATTTATACACTGTATTAACCCTAACTTACCTGGGCTATTTCGTGAGCTTAAAGTCCTGGGGGGGGGGGGCCATTATGGCCCCCCCTAAGATCTCGGCCGCGGATCGCGCGATCGCGACGAAAATTTGCATGAAGGTAGAGAATGACATAATCTACGCGGTTGTATTGGTAAATTACACGAAATTCATGTATTTTATTTTATATGAATTAATTATGCTAATTTATTCATGAAATCATACTTTTTGCTCTAATTCACTAAATAAAGCTCATAGAAAGCTGATTTTTGGGGAAAATATTCTTTATGTCATTCCTAAGAATTGTACAAGAAAAAAATTCCTGTACCAAAATCGATTTCTTATGTATTTTATTGTTTTTTAAATTTCTTATGTATTTCTTTGTTTTTTGACGTTTTTATTTTTATTGTTTTTTCGACACAATTCATCCGTGACATCATTTCGGCCATAAATAGCATCAAATTAAATGACTCTTGTCAATAGAATTAAAAATAATCACTCATTTATGATTTCTAGCTGAAAACACATTTTGTATTGACTTTGAACATGAAATCACGTTTTTGAGCCATTTTTGGTCTGACGAAAATTTTTGAAAATCGTGTAACGTCGTAACGGTATACCCGATTTTCGCGAAAATAGTTTCAAAAGATGCGCAAGACTTGAAAGTAAAAAGTCAGCGAGTGGCGCGATCAAAAAATTTCGCACCGCGCATTTATCGCGAAAAATGTTGAGGGGGGGGGGCCAAAATGGCCCCCCCCCCCAGGTAAGTTAGGGTTAATAATAGGTATCTCAAAGGGTATAAGACTAGACCCTAACTAGTCTAGCCCCGGGATGCTGCCACGAAGTGGCAGCGTCCTGAAAGAAACCCTTCAAATTTTTTAAAGTGCAATTTGGAATGATTAAAAATACCACTAAGAATCGGTAAAATATAGCAAAAATATAATCCATGTAATGTCACTTACCTAAACAGACTAGATGCAAATCAGATATTCCTAAAAAATTGTGTGCACTTGAAGAAATCTTGTATTTTCCAGTCCATTTCAGAGTCTCCTCCGATCTTTGTCAAAATACTAGCATGTATATCTACTATAGCATTAACACACACCCGAGTGTGCGTTAGCGGTGAATGCAGTGCACCGCGAGATAGCTTTGGATAGGGGTCGCGCTGCAACAAGCCGCAGGCGAGTGTGCAGCGGCACCCCATCCGAAGCATCGAGTGATCACTGCATTTACGTTTAATCGCACAATACAGGGAAGTGTGTTAACGCTTTAATAAAATCGCGACATTTTGCTAGATCTAACGTTAGATCTAGAATCTAGTACATCTTGACTTACTTACCAAAAAAAATTCCAAGGGATTATCCCTAGGAATTTTTGGTGAGTAGCTCAAGTCAAGATCTAACGTTACATCACGATCGTCATCCAAGAAAGTAAACAAGACACGGAAAGTTTGTCTCATTTCTTATTCTTGTCTCATACCATTCAATGAGAGAAACGTACTTGCTTCACTAGCTACATGGCTATTACTGTTACAGATCAGTTGATAACAGATGCCAGCCTAAATGTTAGGTATGGTCTGTCACTATGCCTAGGCTATGGTATGGACCTTTATCGCAACACAAAAAAATGCATGGATCGACCCCAATCCATGCAAAACCAAGCCGAAGGCCAGGGCAAGGCTCAAATGCGCTGACATTGTCAGTGACAATCCAGAACAGACATCAGCACTAACAATTTGGATCTAGTACACTCTCCTCACACAATTACTGCACAGTGCATTGGCAGTGCCTGCCCCCCGGCATGGCGCTACGTAGCAGAGCCACAGCCACACTCCCACTGCACTGCGGCATGATCATGAATTCAGAAAAACAAACAAATTAGTCAATCTCATCTTACATGATGCCGTATAGCTCTCCTTGAAATATTTATAACGGGGTCAAGGCACCGGGGTCAATATAAAAGATCTGGCACGTTTCAGGTATTGGTCATCACTTGTCTGTAACAAAAAGGGGTTAAAAATCTGCCGAAATTCATGTTATTGCGTAAGTACGTGCGTACGTACGTGCGGCGCGTGCGACATGACGACAGCATATGCATATGTCGTCATTGCGCTTTCGGATGAAGATGTTGAAGAAGTATTTTTGAGATGCGGTGTTCAGTGGCGTGTTTTTCCCTCCTTTTTTCCTTTTTCACCTTCAGCCAGCCATTCAGTAACATTATCATTTTTTATTGATAACACCCATAGGCATACCCCCTATTTGGAGGAAAAGCCATGTCAAAGTTACCCGCTATTACACGGTTTTGGAAGGAAAGCTGCATCACTATTACAGGCTTTAGGGGGAGCCAGCAAAATCTCCCCTTTCCAGCGGGTTTATTTGGGACCTTATTTCACGATTTTCTTTAAAAAAATTGAAACTACCCCTATAATTAAAAAAAAAAAAGTCGGGGAAAAATATTTCAATGATTTTTGGGGATCATCCCCCTTACCTGAGCCCTACCATTCCCGAGAAATCCGGAATGAGCATCATGTATGGCCGCAGCGTTTCACTCTTATAGTATTCAAGATTCACAACAAAGTACCGGTATGTTTATTAAGTTTCAAGCAGGGTTTGTCCTTTGATTTTTACAAAGGAATACTGCTGTCAGTGTGTCATTTGGAACTTCGCAACTGTCGGCTGTATGATATGAGTTTTAGGCCTAGGCCTAGACTATTATTTCAAGGTGTTACTATTATATCGGACGGGTATTTACCTATTCACAATTTTCTGTTGTTGTTGCTATTTTTCAATTCATATACAATATCATATCTAAAAGTATATTTTATGCCCGTCCATAGTTAACCCATCGGATTTCTGTTATTGTCCGTCTCGGTTGGGAAATAGGGGACACTTATACGACATTTCATTTTTATTCTTAAAAGGGTTAACCTGACTTATCTCTGTCATTCATGTCTATGGTATAGGAGCACTGTTGCATACAGAAATGTGAAAGTTCATGTACGTATCTTATCTCCCGTATCTCCTTTTTCCCCAAGACTCACCAAAAAGTCAATATGACAAAAACATGGAAAATTCACTTTACCAATTGTTTCCAATCTTCTTCTCCTTATTTCCTTCCTTGGCACTGCTCCTTATATCCTCCAAAAGTAGTAATTTAGTATTCAACCGCTATATCGTACATCTTTGCACCGATTCCACTGACCAAGAGAAGAAGCAAGTAATTCAATGGCGAGATAAATTGTGCCGCCTCTTTTGTCGAAGTTTTTGCATTTCGACGATGCTCCATTATATTACGAGTCGAATGTGACATGGCAACAGTAGTTACCTCGTTTGTTTAAATTCGTAGTTGATGATTAGCTTGATCACTCCGAATAGAATGAAAAAATAAATAACTAAATAAAATATAGGGCCTAGTAATAATAAAATAATATATATAATATTAACAAAGTTTGTTTAATTGTTTTTAAGCTATATATGACGTTAAGGGCCTGGTGATTTTAATTTTTTAAGGTAAGGGCTGGTCACACTGGGGGGGGGGTGGGGCTGAACAAGCTAAAAATCGTTAATGTATAGTAACTTTTATGTTTGTACATGTTTGCTGCAGAAAAGTTGGCTGAACCCCCCTCCCCGCCCCCTCATTATACTATAATGATCTCTTTTTTTTTTTTTGCTTTTAGTTTTTTCATTTTCATGTTGTTTATTGTTTTTGTTTTGTTTTTTTTTGTTTTTTTTTATTATTTATTTTTATTTATTATTTTATTTTTTTTTTTTTATTTACTTTTTTTTTTCTTTTTTTTTAATTATTTATTTATTTTTTTTTTTTTTTTTGGGGGGGGAATAAGTCCAAATTCTATCCAAGATTTACTGGGGCAATTGTAGGCCTAAAATTTCCTGCCCCCATTTTCCCCTCCCCAAATGGCTAGATGATATGTACTTTGTTAAAAAGAAAATAAATAAATAAAAGAGAGACAAAGACAGAGTATTTCAATTCAAGTTTAATTTTATTTACAAACACATGAAAGAAATACAAGTATAAGAATTTAAAAGTAAAGACAAAGTAAAACAAGACTAACGTCCTCCGGGCCCCCATTACCAAAATATTCTCGTCCACCCCCAACCCCCCATCCCCTCCATCCACCCCTAAAAAAAGTCTCTAAGCAAAAAAAA
>CALNVZ010003425.1:18196416-18296401 GCA_940671915.1 Paracentrotus lividus | reverse complement strand
TTGAGTACGACTGTGTTGATGTTTCGTACGTAGTCCCGTCTATGCTAGTCTCGGTAAGTTCATAACGGCTCCACTCCACGCGTGGTTACAACTGATAAAGACAATAGCTGTGTATCTCAAGGTTATAATACTTAAACAAGTTACATATATCAATACATTATCATAGACATAGCATACAACATTTCATACATCAGTTCATACATACATAATCAAATACAATATAATCACTTACCTAATACTAAGAACAACTGGTCCTGGTGACTGTAAACTGGAAACTGTCAAACTGAGGGGTTGTCTGGAAAAACCTCATATCTAGGCCTCTGCATCATGCTTCAGTGGTCCTCAGCATTCAGATGCCCAGATGTTCCATTGTTGAACATAACATTGTACATGTACATTCATTGAATACATAAACAGATCCAGTGAAACTGCTGTTGCTATGCATTGCTAATGCAAGCCCATCAATTAGTATGACAATGGGTTATGCATGTAGCAATGCAAACCAGCCGTTTCACTACAGTTTGTTTTCTGAAAGTTTTCTTACTGAGTCTTGTCATTAGTCCCAGATGGTTCAGTTGCTTGTGTGCCCGCACCCTGAAAATGGACCTTAAACGTCTCATTGCATGCACTTACACTTATTGCATGGTCAATTATTATTGACCTTGCACCGCCAAGTAGCTATACACGGCGGACGCTCACCCCTGAAAAGCACGATTTTTCTGCCTTGTTTTTAAAATCATCAGACGTCATGTACTATTCAAAAAGTGTCCTATATTAAAAGTTTAGATCTAGTCTAACTCTATAATATGTAACTACTTTTTTTAGTTTAAAAAAAATGTAAAAAAAACTGGGAAAAAGCTCACCGCTTTGCGTAGACGTGTTCTCCGTGTGGGATCTTGCAGGAAAGAGAATTTTTCTCTAGAGAGCGTTTATTATAGTCTCGTATATAGGCGTCTTAATTTTATCACTCAAGCAATGAGCTTGATCTTTACTCGTTGGATCAGGGAAATTTATTTGTTTGAAACGAGTATTTGTTTGAGTAAAATTGGTCTGCAAATTATTGCCCCCCCCCCCTCGGGCAGTTCAAACTTTTTCTCCTCTCAATCTCACCAATCTTCTTCTGCTTTCTCTCCGCCCCCCCCCCTCTCTCTTCCCTTTCCTGTTACATTTTTTCCCCCCGCACCATGGCCTTCCTACATGATTGGGTGAAAAAAAACAATTTGCAGAACGTTGATGGATCTCAGGCACGTATCCAGGGTGGCAAGCCGGCACTACCCCCCCCCCCCCTTTACAAAAAAAAAAAAAAAAAAAATAATTGATGACCTTTATGATGGGCAAAAAGCCGTTTTTTTTTTTTTTTTTTTTTTTTTTTTTTTTTTTTGCCCATCATAAATCCCCCGCCTCCCCCCCCCAAAAAAAAATATAGAAAAAAAAAAAGTCAAGTCAAAAACGGCCAGCTTCGATTGTTTTATTTATGATATGGGCAAAAAAAATAAACATCTAACGTTACCTCCCCCCTCCAAAACAAAAAAAAAGAAGAAAAAAACAAAAAAACATGGAAAGAAAAAAAGGGGGCAATATATGACAGGGTGAAAAAAATGGGTGTACCAAGAAGTGTAGAATTCAAATTTTGCACCCCCCCCCCTCTCTTGTGAAATACTCGATCCGCCATTGTATCTTTTGTAAAGATCAGTATTGGTTGGGACTGGTGGGACTACCTGAATAAATTCATTCGATAAAAAATCTTCTTTGGGCCTGGAAGAAATCTAGTCCCGTTATGAGGTCAATTGAGTTCCTCGGGTCAATCTTGTTTACAATTTGTAAACAAACATCGTCAATTACACGATAGTCAATCACAAAAATTTATCGTAGTATTCTAATGCTTTATTGAATGAGTTCTGTCCTCTTATTATTCAAGTTCTTTAGGCGCAAGCCTCAAACGTCGCTCAACGTATATTTAGCTGTGCGTGCAATTCCTGATCTCATTCACTGAAGTGGCTGATAGGAAGTACAGAATACGACTGAAATGTAAGCACCTCAACAACTTTATCATCCGTACTGCTGCCCAAGACACAGAATTTTTAGTGATAGATCAGGTGAGTGTGAAATTTTATGTCCATTGTAAAAATAATGTTCGAAAAAGGGTAAAAAAAGGGAATGGGTGGCCGATGGGGAATGCGTCAAATGGCTTCAGTCCGTTACAGTGTATGTCTGCACGCATATGTGCATTGCATGAAGTCAAATTTGCACCCCTTTTCGACGTCAGACTGAAAATGGACCCTACACGTCTCATTGCATGAAGTTAAATTTATACCCCTTTTTTTGACGTCAGACTGGAAAAACATACCCTAAATGGCGTAAAACCCGTGAAATTTTGACCCCACAACATAGATTTCCTCTGAAAACACCCCTATTTTAAAGAAAATGGCGATTGAAATTAAAAAACACTCCTATTTTAAGGAAAGCGTCGACGTCGCCGAAGAGCTGAAAACAGACCCTTTTCGACGCTTTTTGGGGACACGCATGAGTAGCACATCATGTGGTGAGTGACCCCCTCCCGGGGTCGGCAGGTGGTGATTTTCTGTTAAAAAATATTGCCTTTTCTGTTTGGGGAAAACACAAAATTCCTTTCCACAGTTATTTGGCGATGAAAATTCTGTTTGACTGTCATATAATGTAACTATCACATATTCTGTTTAAACTTACTGACAGATTTGTTTAAAAATAATAACTGAATAACTTCCAGCATACCCAATACCCAGGTCAGTGGGAATTAAACAAACAGGGATGTCTTGCTATTACTCCTGTCAGACGGCCATTAACTCCCCGGGAGGTCGTGAGAAGCAGCTCTGCCAGACCTCCGTATAGGGTTATCCAATAAAAGTTATGGTCTTTATTGCTTTTTGAGACTTTAATGTGACAAAATAGTGACATATTTCCCATTTTATTGTTGATATTAGACTCCTTCATGAATGGGCAATAAATTTCCTAAAAGGGTATGTCGGCAGCTTGGAAAAAAGGCATGGCCAATATGGCCGTGACTTGATCGATTTTTCCCTTGGGCATCACGGCCAGAGACCAGGGCAACGACGGCCATGCCCTCGATGGCCGTGGTGAAATTTATGCCCTGGAAGTTGATGGAGCTACATGAACTAGGCAAATCATGGGAATTATATTGAGTGCCTAAAATTTAATTTCTTAAGTAGATCTAGTTGTGAAGCTTTGTTTAATTACTTAAGTTGGCAAGGTACATGTAAGGACAGTTTGGCCAGGTAAAAGTTTTTTTTTCTTTTTCAAAAATTAATTTATGGTCAAGACTCGAAGTCCGAAGACAAAGTAAAGTTCATGGTGTGTTTTTTTTTAATGCGTAGCAGTAGGTCTAACGTTAGGGCCTATCATTTTTTTTCCTTTTGTTTATTTTAAGAAATTGTCTCAATTTTATCCACTTGTTGCATGTTGTCTGGGCCCCAGGCTAGAATTGGAAAAGATCTAAATGATACGTAGATCTCAATAAATTGAGTCCTAAAAGTAAAACCGGCGTGTTTTGATAAGAAATTAAGAGACAAGTCTTTGGAGGGTGCTCTATAAACCCCTTTTTTGTATTTTTAGAAAGTTGTGTAGTTCATCATCGGGTGTGGATCACATCTTGTCCAAGTTCTGGGTCTTATATCATGACCACTGTACAACCTGCTTTTACTATTATTTTAAGATTCTTGGCACCGAGCACCCTATCCCTATGAACAGTTACTCAACATTTCAAAGCCAAGTAAGAATCTTAGTTGAAGCTAGATTGGTTTTCAAAGGAAGCAGGCAATCTTGGAGAAGAAGGAAGAAGACTGTCAAAGTATCACTCGGGGCCGGGCCAGGGGCCTGATAGTGTGGGATTGCTTCCCCAGAATGAACTGCAGGAAAATGTTATTTTGTATCTATCCACTCGATTTGAAGAAAACTAAAGTATCTGAAGAAAATTTAGAAGTTGTTACTTTTTTGTTACTTTAATCTGTATTTGATTGTGAATTATCACATTTAAACACCCCTCCACTGCATTGCACTAATTTTACATCAAATTTTTATTTTGATTTCACTTTGGAACTTGCCAGCTTTGAGTTCAAATCACTGTCTAGAACTTGCTCCTTGCTCTGCTGTACATTAGGATTCACTAGATTGGCAAAGAGTTACTATTATCTGCAAAAAATTAATCTAGATTTACAGATATCTACATTTCTGTCTTGAAAATGAAACATTGAAACACATTTTGGGATTTCTTTCTTCAAAGACTTTTTAATCTTTCTTTCAAATAATCACTCTCTATTATTTAGTCTCCACAGCTGCTTGTGAATCGTGCTGATTCCAGCTTTTAAAAATGACACGCTGGGCGAGAGGAGGGAATGCGAACAAGAAGAAACCCCATGAAGCATCAACATGGGAGCAGATGAACCAACGACCTGAGAAGCATTCCAGGAAGGTTGATCCTGCTGCAGTTGCTAAACTAGACCCTACTCATTCCATCGAGAAAAGGAAGCACAAGAATACTAGTAAATTAAAGAGGACGGATTCTAACAACAGCAGTTTACATCATGGTAAGAAGCAGGGTGGCGACATTGGTAAAAGTGGACTCAGTCAAAAAGGAGCAGCCACAGTGAAAAATGTAGTCAAGGAGTTGGCATCCAGTAGAGGGAAATCCATCATTGATGTCTTATTAGAAACAGACAAAACAAGGACATGCGATGTAATGGATGAGAGGACTAGAATGGAGGATATTGTGAAGCATCCAAGCTTGGATACCCCAGAACTTGCAGAAAAGAAGGAGAAGAGAAGTGAAGACAGACGACTGAAGAGACAGAAGAAGAAAGCAGACTCCATGGTGAGATGAATAATTGATAATCCTCTGTAGAGCAAAACTAATTTATATTAATAGGGATGTCCACTAAAATTTTAAGTTCTTTTTAAATTGCTTTTGCTAGGCTTATTGGATAGAGCATGTTAAAAGAAATATTTTGGCATTTGAATTATCACAATTGGATGTTCCATTTCAAAGACATGACCCAAAGAGTGTCTCAGATTACCAATGAGCTGCTAGAACACTTTACAAGTTTCAGACAAAGCCAGAAAATACAATAAAAGCATATGGTCCTTTATTCTCTGATTTATTAAATTAAATCATACCAAACATTTTCTATGTGTGTATCAACATGAAATGAGATTATAGTAACACAATTGAGGCTTACGAGTAGATTATACAAAAAGTTATAGCAGTACAAAACTGATAGTTTGACATGTAGGTTACCGTTATTGTGATCCAATATGACCACCGTGGAAAAATACTCCATAGGGCATGTTTCAATAGGAACACCCTAGACAATAGGCTGTTTCAAGGTGGTGTGGCTCAGAGCTGAGTGTTTAAGAGGGTAAAGTAATTTTAAAACTTATTTGGCCAGGGGTAAACATCATTCTTTGTTTTTCACCCCAATACATTTTTTGTTAAAAAATAGTTCAATTTTGTAGATACCCACTTCTGCTTATCTGAATCTATTCCAATTATTAGAAATTCCAGTCATAACACACATCTCTCAGAAGCATCACTTTGAACATGCTGTAGTTTCCTTCATATCAATTTTGTCAACAGGAGAAGTTGATCACCTGCTGAGGTATTTTTTAAGGAAGAAACTGACCAATTAGGAATGAAAATGGTTGATATTTACCACTGGCCAAAAGACAATTTCGAAAGCTGTTTTTTATTGAAAGTTTTGCTTTTTCTCTGCCTGTGTATTATTGAGTAGGCAGAACACTTAGTGCATGGGCTATTGTTTGCATAGTAAATGCGTGGGTGACTACATCCATACAGTGAAGTGGAAACTGTTCTAGTGGCTTTTTGCTTTTGTGTGGCCATCCCTGATATTAAGTTTAACTACAGTCAGACCTCTATTGTACAGCCATCATTTGATATTATTTGACCTCATCTATTCACTAACCATATCCTATGGCCAGTTTCCATCTTGTAATCTTAATGAAATTTCCATTTTAAAAGGCTCTCTTTTCTCATATCATTTGAGTTCCTTACTCAAAGAAAGACATAATTGGTCTTGTAGATTTACAATGATCCACCCTATAAATCCACAAAATAAGGTTATAGGCCTACATGTATAAAATTTAAGGGGAAAAAATGCTCCAAATTTTATTGTTTGAAAGAAAGGTGAATTGAAATGCGTGTCTGACTACATTACTTTCATATCTATTCATATCACTTGTGTGCACATGAGTACAAACATGATGGCCAGATAAGCAGGTCTAAATTATGATAATCAAAGAGCATTTATATTGCGCCAAAACTATATAGTAATATATTCCATGGTTGGAAATCGATAAGAAAGAAAAATAAAATGGGTGGGGGTGTGGGTGAAAATCGTGTCTCAAAATCAAAGGCATGAATTTCACATTGTTGCAGTGAACCTTCCCAAATACTTTTTGTTTCATGCATACAAGTGTTGTATTGAACTGGCGCTGAAATGTAAAGATTAGTGTTTTTAACGTATAGTTATAATACTGCATTATCATATTCTTTGTTTTCCTAAGATGTGTTTCCATTGCCGCCAGCCAGGCCATGGTGTTGCTGATTGTCCTCAGATGTTAGGAGATGTTGAACAAGGAACTGGTATCTGTTTCCGTTGCGGCTCTACAGAGCATGATGTCAGCAAGTGTTATGCCAAAGTGGATAGAAAATTAGGTGAGTTGAAATAGTATAGTTGTTACAGAATTGTTCGTTATTTGTATTTATTTCATTTTGTAAGAGCTGGAATGTATTATCCAGTACCGGCCACACAGAAACGTTGTTAGCCCAACAGAGCACGAACAGTAGGCCCAGTCACATCTTTCGGATGGTGATGTCAAATTTTGATCAAATATGTGAATAATGCGTTAGTGCGACATTATGCGTCATTGCGACATTACCAGTTGTAGCAGGTAACACTGATGTTATGCATTATGATCGGAAGAGGATGCTGTTGTACTGCTGCCATGCATCATAAATGTTGCCAAAAAAAATTGTTGCTGATTATTATTTTGCTCTTAAGTACCCAAAAGTCTCCGGAAGAGTAATGGGACTGGTTAAGTGAGTGAGTGCATGAGCTGTTGTCCTCTTCAATTTTACAATAAATCTAAGAAACTTGTATTTTTATGTTTCAGGTGAATTCCTCTATGCCAAGTGCTTTATGTGGACACATCCTTGACCGCTGTGTCCAGAACCGCGGGAGACAATGTAGGTGTTAACATATTTGATACGCTCCTGTTTCGGCTTTTCTTTCCCAAATAATGCAAGCAACTGCTATTTTTATGTTTCATGTGAATTCCCCTATGCAAAGTGCTGTATCTGTGGACAACCCTAGCTCCTGTTTTTGGCTTTTCTTTCCCAGTTAATGCAAGCAACTGCTTTTTGTACATTTCAGGTGAATTCCCCTACGCCAAGTGCTTCATCTGCGGACAGTCTGGCCATCTGTCCAGGATGTGCCCAGACAACCCTAGGGGGCTCTACCCTGAGGGAGGAGGTTGCAAGGAATGTGGATCGGTGGAGCACAGGTGGTGGAACTGCCCTGTCTGGAAACCAGTCAAAGGTGAGTCAAGAAAATGTGCTTGAAAAAGTCTGGATTTTGGAAATGTTAACATAGGGAAACTGTATTTTTAAAAAATTTTTTATTGAGATTATTGTGTATCTATCAGATATGATTGTTTAACCCATAGAGGTACCCTATCTAGTTCAGTAACACTTTAGCATTATCTTTGAAACCAAAATGGTATGCATCACATGCATTACATTCTAAAACCAGAACTGACGAATATGATTTTATTTCTGGTGCAGTTCCTCAAACGGTTCTTGAACAAGAACACTTTAAATCTCTAAATCGAAATGTCTAAATTGGCCACTTGAAGAAAATGATAAAATCACTAATTTCATGCAGAAATTGCCGTTTTAAAATAATGTATTTCATAATTTTCTTCATGAAAGGTTTCACTAAGTACCCATTTTATAATTGTTGCCAATTTGAGGATCAAAAAGTGATCAATTAAAGACCTTTAGAAACCTTGTACCTCTAAAACTGGTTAAGTGAGGGACAGATTTTAAAGGCTGAGAGTTGTTGATACCAGTGTGTTTATCCTCCATAAAACCTGGCAAACCACTGGCTTTAACTTATCCATCCAGAAGACGTGACTGAAATTTGAACTTAGGTCTAATCAGATTTGGTATGATGACAAATGCAGAGAGCTTTTGGCTGGCACTCCTATAGTCCTACAATCCTTACGACAAAATCAATTCATGACCATGTACATGTATAGTATATGTGAAATTTACAACATGCAAATTTGCAATCAAATTACTGCTAATTTGTGGGGGAAAAAAAGTAAAAAAAGAAAAAAAAAGCCGAGGAATAACAACATTGATATTTTGTAAACCATGCTTGCTATGTGGAAAGAAGAGTTATTTATATGTAATAATCTTGACCTCCAGCAAGTTTTTGTTTATTAAACACATATTCCTTGGTAAACACATCAGAATGAAGTTGAGTCAGTTTCTTGATTGCAATTTTATTCCCATAGCTCAAGATTTGCTTTTAAACTTTATATAATATTGTATGACCCTATGGCTCAAAACAACATTATGTTGAAAAAGAGAAAATGTGGCACCAAAAATAATTTGTCTGTTTAGGATATTTTTAGCCTTTTTTGAGCTCTTCCTCTGTACAAAAGTATGGGAGCTCTTTCAATTTGAGCTTTCTTCAGCTCTTTAAAGTTGTTTTTGCTCACACCCCTGCTGGCAACCTCCAGTTTCAGAAGACAACTTCCCAAAAGGAATGTTGGCTTCTTTTTGATCCAGCAGGGGTAATATAAAATGTTCTGAAGTACTGTATTCGCTGTTATTTTTGTGCGATTAATTTTTCGTGCTGCATCCCATCAAGGACAATGTCTCCTTTTAGTGACGCTTTTGCATTGTCTTTGAAACTAGAATGCCATAGAATATGAATTACATATCAACAGAAAGAGCAAAAATCACTGACATAAAGAGATTTTTTTTCTGCCACTGAACATTGAACGGTTCTTGAATTAGAGCACTTTTTATGAAAATAATCATTGAAATCTCTAAATTGGCAACGCAAAGAAATATGAATAATCGCTATTTTCAAGCGCAAATTGGCAAATTTTTCGATGCATTTTGTGATTTTCATTAGTAAAGTGTTGTTAATTACTAATTCAATTTTTTTTAAAGGTTGCAGGAGTGAAATAAATTTATTAAATTTGCCAATTTGAGGATCAAAAAGGGATTCATTTTGACCATTGGGAAATCTCTGTCATCTATGGGTTAAGTAGGAATTCAACTGAACCCATTCAAAGCATGCATAAGAAAGCATACTCATATATTCGCGTGTTTTTAAATTCGCGCCTTACGATCTTTGCGCGAAATCCGCGAAAATTAATGTACCACAAATTTTTCCACGATTACAGTAGTTCAATGATACAAGTTTTTCTGATCATCCCCTCAACAGGAGTGAATGTCTCAGTAGCAGCCCAAGCAGTCAGAGGATCTCACACAAGTGCTGATGCGGAGCCTGCCTTCATGTCCAAACCAAAGGTTAAAGTTAAAAAGACCGGACCCAAGATTGTAGTATTTTAATGTAAGCAAAGCAATGACTACCCGCATCATTCAGTGATCGGGCAGGGAATGCATTCTCTATGTGAGGATTTATAAGTTCCATGTATTTGAAACATTGATACATTGCTTGAATTTAATTCAGTTGGGTTATATTAATTATTCTTTATAATTTTTAATCAGACAGTTTTAATAAAGAAAGTTTCAGTGTTGTCATTAGGATATCTCTGTAGATTTTTCAAAAAATTTTAGGAAACAAAATCAATCATTATATACACCCCAGATATGTTTTTTTAGGGTTACTTGGTACCCCACGTTTATTCCATACAGATACAATGATTTAGATATCTTTTGTAGCCTTGGGGAACAAGTGAGAAAGATATTTCATTGCTGCATTTCACTTATACCGGTAATTCTTCTTCGTTGCATTTAAGCTTAATCTCATCGATATCAAATTTAGACAAAATTTAGCCCTCCCTTGAAAGAGTAATAACAATTGTTTAATTTTTAGAATATTAAATTTTGCTTCATATATTTATTTATTTTTTACTTTGTACCTATGAAATTTACATTGTACCGGTACATTTTCAACGATTGCTGATATTCTGTAATTGCTCTCTGATTCATGTACATGTAGGAACATACTATTTCAATAGCCCTCAGATATTTGAATATCATTAGCTGTTTGAATGTCATAGTTGCAACCAATCAGAATCCTTGATACATGCACTTATTACATAAAAGTCTCACTTTCCAGTGGCGGATACAGGATTTCAGGATGGGGGGGCGGGGGGGTGCCCGGCCCGATAGGGGGGGGGGCGATGTGGGGTGCTGCCGATATTTTTGGATTTTAACATGTACAGTCAATGAGCGGTTTCAAATTATAGGGGGGGGGGCGCGCGTCCCCCACCTGGATCCGCCACTGCTTTCAACCAATCAGAATGGTGATCAATTTGAAAAATGTCATTTATATTTATTAATGTAATATTACAAGGCCCTGGATCACATGCCTTGTTTGTATTGTTTAGTTTAATACACAGCTAATGTAAAAGACGATGAGCACACATCACATCATATGCTTGTAACATGTGTAAGGTGGAAAGAATATTAGTAATGCACATGCATAGCCATAGCCATCTGACTTTTTATCCCCTTTCGCCTCTCTATGTCTCCCAACCCCAACCCCCCCCCCCCTCCCCCCCCCCCAACCTCTTGGCTCAAATATGGGGTCTTTTAGAAAGTTTTATGGAATGTGGTTTAAGATTTACCATATGAATTACGAGAGATAACTGGAAATAGAACTTCCTTGTTTTAATTAATATTTTTTAATCTGCCTATTGCATTGGCTTACTGTGTCTTTGTTTTAGAGTAATGATGATGTGTTAAATGGTATCGTAAATCATACATGTATAAATTACATGTACCAGAAAATTGCATGACAATAGCGTATTCAGTATGATGATGTATCTAATATGTGGTCACAAAGGTTGTACATGCATCTAGATCTTGCACCTCTGTACGGTGGATTTCATAAAAATATTCTAAATCACGTGCACTGCAGGTAAGGCAGGTTTTGTCGTAGTTTTAATAAGGTCATATCCAAATCGTAGGAATGGTAAAAATTGCTCTACAATGACTTATGGGTGCCCCGTACCCTCCCATCAGTTGTGATCACCGCACTAGTTGATAGCCTGTATTTGCTGAGATGCACACAGGTATATGCAGCATCATCAGACTTGCATGTACTAAATAAACTATTGTCAGAATTAGTGTCTGTCACATCCCCTGTCAACTTTTAACTATGAATATATGTGGTGATATTGTTGTTGGTGTTGTTGTTGTTTTTTTTTAATTTGTGCAGATGTATTCACTATTTAAATCATACAGTCCATTCCTGTTCTAACGATATACATTAATTGTTCAGGTAAACTTATCAAAAATGTGGTGTGGTGATACTTTCGGTGTAAAAACTATATGCATGTAAAGGTGACTATATGCCCAAATCTATACGGGGTGTATCGAGAAAAAAAAGGAAACCTAAGTTTGATCATCAATAATTTATAAAATATTACAATGATGATTATGAAATTTATATCACTGTAAAGTGCAACTCATTACCAATCAAATGATACCTCTCTCAGCTCACCAATATCACGCATCACTGAACCCCATTGTTCTGAAAATGTCTCGCAAAATTGAGATTGGTTCAATTTCACGCTCCTTGAGATGAGTTGTTTGAATGTGCCTAAAAATATGAAAAAGGAAACCCAAATTTGATCATTAATTATTTCAAAAATATTACAGCAGTGGTTATGAAGTTTATATCACTGTAAAGTGCTACTTAGTACCTATCAAATGATACCTCTCTCAGCTCACCAATATCACACATCACTGAACCCTATTGTTCTGAAAATTAATGTCTAGCAAAATTGAGATTGGTTCACTTTCACGCTCCTTGAGATGAGTTGTTTGAATGTGCCTAAAAATATGAAAAGGGATACCCAAGTTTGATCATCAATTTTTTCAAGAATATTACACCGGTGGTTATGAAGTTTATATCACTTGAAAGAGCAACTCATCACCATTTTAATGAGATCTCTCAGCTAGTTCACCAATGTCACGCATCACTTATACCCCATTGTTCTGAATTTTTTTCGCAAAAGTGTGATGGGTGCACTTTCATGCTTCTTAAAGGGATGCAGTAACATTGAATGATATTCAAATCACAATTTCTTGATTTAGCTCATTTTGTCAACATAATTATAAACTTATAGGTCAGTCTGGTATCTCTTCAAAATTACAAGTTAATTGCTTGCTTTACTTTCGAGATATCAATGATTTCATACTCAAATTTAGTAAACCATCTCGTGGTGGAAAACAAATTGCCATGTGCTTTTCAAGACACCCCACTTCCTGTCGTGTTCCCCCCGACCCTAGCGGGCTGGAGGGTTTGCTGCAAAGGGGTTGAAAATTCACTCGCGTTTGGCTGTTACACTGTTTTGTGGTAGTAAATGACTTCCATTTGATCTGAAATTTTCAGTAGTTTTTTTTTTACTATTAGAGCAATATAATTTTATTCATCTTGATCTAACTGCTCTTGTTTTTGAAAGTTACTGTTTCCCTTTAAATCATCCACGGAAAATGAGGGTTCGCTGGGCTGTCGTAAGCTGTAACATGAGGAAATTTCCTGGATGATAAGCTTGAAGGACTATATATTAGGTAGGCCTTTCCAACGCATTTACTAATGCCATTTATTGAACGTCATTGAAAATAATGCTTTACTTGGATTTGCTAATCATGTTTATATAGCAGAGATGCCACTTTTCAGGAAATTTCCTGAATTCAGGATTTTTACTACTCAAAATTTTGTGTTTTTTTTTAAGCCCCCCTTTTTAGCTTTTTCGCCCACATACGCGCGCTTTTTCAATATTTTTTGCTAATATCAGGATTTTTAAATGATTCTGAGTGGCATCTCCGATATAGGCACATTCAAACCACTCATCCCAAGGAGCGTGAAATTGAACCAATCTCAATTTTGCTAGACATTTTCAGAACAATAGGGTTCAGTAATGCGTGATGTTGGTAAGCTGAGAGTGGTATCAGTAGAATGGTGATGAGTTGCACTTTACATTAACAATGATATGAATTTCATAGTTACCACTGTAATATTCTTGATATTATTGATGATCAAACTTGGGTTACCCTTTTAGACACATTCAAACAACCCATCTCATGTAGCATGAAAGTGAACCACTCACAATTTTGCGAGACATTTTCAGAATGGGGTTCGGCGATCAGCTTAATATTTGTGAGCTGAGAGTCGCACTTAAATTTCATAATCGCCACTGTAATCATGGTAATATTTTTGAAATTATTGATGATCAAACTTTGGTTTCCTTCCCCCCGAAACACTCGTTATGGAGGTACCGTAAAGGCCGGGGGGGGGGGGGGGGAGGAGGGTTGAACCATCCTCCCTCGACATTAAATTTCCCGCGAACATACCGCCGCGGCGGAAATTTTTTTACCGCGCGCGCTGTTCGTTGACTTTTTATTTTCAAGTCGATCGCGCATCTTTTGAAACCATTTTCGCGAAAATTAGGCATACTGTTCCGAAACTGCACAATTCTGAAAAAAAATCATTCTGACCGAGTACGGCTCAAAAATATGATTTTCTGTACAAAGTCCATGCAAATAGAGTTTTCTCACCTAAATCATAAATATATGATTATTTCACTTTCATTGGCTAAAATCTATTTGTTTTAGCATAATTTTGCTTCAAAAAGATTCTGCAATCGATTTTGCCCATAAAACAAAAAAAAAAAAGGTTGAAAAACAAAGAAACTAAGGAAAGTCGTAAAACAATAAAATACATAAGAAAATGATTTTGATATACCGATTTTTTTTTTCAAGTACAATAAATTATGGAATGCTACAAAGAATATTTAGACCAAAATTAATTTTTACAGAGCTTCACTTAGTATATTAGAGCAAAAAGTATGAGTTATGCATAAATTAGCATAATAAATAAATAAAATAAAATCGTATTATTTCAGAAGAAATAACTATACAGACTTGTAGATTACATGCAAAATTTCGCGGCGCTCGCGCTATCGCGTGCGCGAGATCTCGGGGGGGGGGGGGGTTGAATTACTTTATCGGCCTGATTAGAGTTAAGATACGACTGTACTCTCAAATTAAGACTACATGACTACAGATATATTGTTACGTCCCAGACTTGGCAACTCTAACTCAGGGGCGTATCCAGGGGGGGGGGGTGCAACAGGGCGCGCGCCCCCCCCTATTGGCCGACTAAAAAAAAAAAAAAAAAAAAAAGGAGGAGAAAAAGGAGAAAGAAGGAAAAAGGGAAAGAAAAGAAGAAAAAAAAAGAAAGAGAAGGAATAAGGCTCGATGCTTGTACAATTTTCGCCGAAATAGGCTTTATTTGGTTCTAAACGACCATAAACTAAGGCCTTTAATGTGGGGAGGGCCCACGAGGCCGACTTTTCTCATATTGTATTTTGCAATAATTGCTCAAACGCCCTTTTTTAAGAAAAAGAAATACATTAGTGACGAAAAGTAAAAATATTTAAAACTAAAGTTTCAAAATTCACAAAAGAAAGAGGCCTCTTGGACCCTCTGCCTCCTGGGCCCTCGGCCTCCTGGGAAACATAGTTGGGCTCATGGGTTTATTAGAAAGTACCCCTTTATTATTCAAAATACTTTTTGAAACCCCAAATTTTTGGCTCGCGCTTCGCGCTCGCTGATGCAAATCAAATGCACAATAATAACTCTAAATTTTACCTTAAAAAAATTCAAACCCCAAATTTTCGGCTCGCGCTTCGCGCTCGCTGACACCAAATCAAATGCACAATAATAGTTCTAAATTTTACCTTAAAAAATTTAAACCCCAAATTTTCGGCTCGCGCTTCGCGCTCGCTGATACCAAATCATAATGCACAAATAATAACTCCAATTTTTACCTTTAAAATTTTCAGCTGGCGCTTCGCGCTCGCGGATACTAAATTGGGTCTGTTATACACAATAATCTACCATTTCTAGTACTAGAAAATGCCCCTTTATTTATTTCATATAACTTTAAAAACCTCAACATTCTCGACTCTCGTTTCGCGCTCGCAGATTCCAATTCAGAAGGGTATATAATGCACACATAAATAGGTTTCTACGCAACATACATTGTCTTAGGGTATAGAAACTATGTAACTTTTGTGATAATTGAAAAAAAATGTGGGAATTTCATGTACAATATGAATTAAAGAACCCCCTCCCCCTTCCCCTGACGGCGATAAAAATTTCCTTGCGCCCCCCCTATTGGAAATCCTGGATACGCCCTGCTAACTTATTATTTGTTCCCTCTTAAAAGTACTTAGGCCTTTTCTGTTGTTTTATTGAGTTTTAATTCATGCACATATTGATCACAAGTTCAACACTACCAGCATCTTAGATTTGTTTAGATTTCCCATAGGCTATTCAATTGTTCCCCTCATTTATGTTACTGCCATCAATAAGATTGTCTCTGGTTAACAATGTAATTCTCTGAAGGTGTTAGCTATACAGACTTATATAATAAGCCAGACTACTGTTCCCAAGAAATCAGAATTGGATGCATTGTTTCCATATCTATTGTTGTACTTATAATCTTTTGGAGAACCAGATTTGCTGGTAGGATACATGTATAGTCCAGTGATATTTTGAATATATATACCAGAGTGTAACCCATATTAAATAGATTCGATCAGAGAGATTCCAGTGAGAGACTGAGAGATATAGATTCCAGTAGGAGACTGAGAAATATAGATTCAACCATGTAGGCCCTGGAGATTCTACATTTTGAAGTAAAACAGAGTACATCACATTTTCTGTACTACAAGCCACGCTACCCTGAGATGAATTAAAAGACTTTGAACTATACTTGAATTTCCCTGGTAGACACCCGCCTGCAATCTATTTTCACAGGAAAAAAACTGAATAGCAGGCAGCTTGCTCGCGGACTGCAGGCGAACTTGTCATCACCTAATAAATCAAGACCCTCCAATCCAGCATCGACTGCTCCATTCTCCTGTAGGGTAGTTAGTATACATAAACGAATGGAGGGACCAACTGCTGGAAATAGCAGCGATACGAGCTCTTTTCAATGGGCTTCTGGGGATTTAGGAATAATACTTTAGAGCCCATTAAACATGAATTGTTTACTCGTACAAGGACGGCTGTCGCGTGGACCTCCATTTCATTACCTGAGGGAGTTACCGAGATTTTGCTTCAAAGTTGATAGCTTTTTCTCCAGCCCATCAATTATGGCAATACCAGCTTAGCCCCCTTATTTGATATATTTATACCCTTTTCAGACTGCTAGTGCTATTTCTATACAATATTCATTTTTTTAAATCTCTCTTTCCTTATGTTTATCATTGTTTTATCTCTCTTTCCTTCTGTTATTTATTGTTTTCTTTTTCTTTTTCTTTATGTTTTTCATTGTTTTTCTCTCTTTCCTTATGTTATTAATTGTTTTTCTCTTTTTCTTTATGTTTTACATTGTTTTTCTCTTTTCCTTATATTATTCTTTGTTTTTCTATCTTTCCTTATATTATTCATTGTTTTATCTCTTTTCCCCTTTGTTATTCACTGTTTTTCTATCTTTCCTTATATTATTCATTGTTTTATCTCTTTTCCCCTTTGTTATTCACTGTTTTTTTTCTCTCTTTCCCTATGTTTTACATTGTTTTTCTCGGTTTCCTTATGTTATTCATAGTTTTATCTCTCTTTCCTTATGTTATCCATTGTCTTTTCCTTATGCCATTCATTATTTTTCTATCTTTCGCAATGTTTTACATTGTTTTTCTCTTTTCCTTAAGTTATTCATTGTTTTTCTCTCTTTCCTAATGTAGTCTATTGTTTATTTTTCTTTTTCCTTATGTTATTCATTGTTTTTCTCTCTTTCCTTACGTTATTTATTGTTTTTCTGTTTTTCTTATGTTATTCTTTGTTTTCTCTCTTTCCTTATGTTATTCATTGTTTTTCTCTTTTTCCTTTTGTTATTCTTTGTTTTTTCTATCTTTCCTTGTGTTATTCATTGTTTTATCTCTCTTTCCTAATGTTATTTATTGTACGGAAGATGTTTGCCAATTATTTATTGTATTTGTCTTTTTCCTTATGTTATTCATTGTTTTTCTGTCTTTCCTTAATGTTATCCATTGCTTTAAATTTCTCTTTTTCTTTATGTTATTCATTGTTTTATCTCTCTTTCCTAATGTTACTTATTGTATTTCTCTTTTTCCTTATGTAATTCATTGTTTTTCTATCTTTCCTTGTGCCTTTACCTCCCCAAGACGTTCCAAGTCTCCTGAAAGGCAAGCGTACATAAAACCTCTAGAGTACAGATATCATTTTATCAAACTGAAGTTGCTACCTTGGGTGAATTTATGATAAATTCTAGTCTGATAGTGTGGAATACATTTCACATTACACTTTTTAATGACCAAATAAATGCTTTGAAAACAGTTTTTAAATGAGAAATGTATGTGATAATGCATTTTACAGTGGATACAAATGAAAGCAGGGCGGGTGGGGGGGGGGGGGGGGGGGGGGGGGGAGAACGTTGTGAAAACTTTGTCTGAACTGCCCCTTACCATCATTCTCAATGAACAAATTCATACATTTTTATTAGGGAGTTGTTGAAAGAAAATATAAAAACAAACTTTATCATGAAAGCAAATTACTTGAAATTGATACAAAGATTTGACATAAAGATAATCACAATCCACATTTTCCATCGGACTCGTTCAGTCATCGTCAATACTCTGCAAATTACATTACTGGTCATAATTAATTAGCCACCTCCAAAACCAAAAATTACCAGCCTTTATGTATATTATTATATTTCATTCATAATCATTATTATTATTGTTTGTCTATTATTGGTTAATTTTTATATTTGACAGTAAAGTGCATGCTTTGATTCACGATTCCACCTCTATGATGATTACACAAGTAGGCCTATAGTAAGAGAGCTCTATAAATAATAATAATAATAATAATAATAATAATAACAATAATAATAATGACAATGGTTACAATCTTACATAGCGCTCAATTATATCAACCTAGGTGTTTCTAAGCGCTTAAATTATTACCCGGCTTAGCTAGGATTTTAAATTTTTTCTGATGTTGTTGATCATTTTTGTTACATTCCTGAGACCAAATGAAGACCACTTCATTTCTTAACAAAAGGGGAGGACAAAAAAGGGCCCTCTTAAATTAAATTTTACAAGCGGGGAGTGTCAGTGTGAATAATTATTAAGCTGTTTCAGATTTTTCCCAAAACTGTTTGCATGTTTCGTCTATAGGTTCGAGGCCCTCCAAAAAGGGAATTTATTGGTGCCATTGCCAAGGGTTATTTCGCCCTGTAATGCAAAGACATTTTCATGGCGTTTTCTTTCAATGATATGCCATAACTGTCATAATTATATTTAGTCTCTTCAGGAGAATGTAATTAACTGCAAAAGGTGAATTTTTCATATATTTTGCTGGACAATCAAAACCTCTGATTTTAGTGCAACCCCCCCCCCCCTTCCGGCTATAGAAACGACACACACACACACACACAATTTCTCGAGCCTCGCCGTCTCGCGCCAACCTTATGTTGACAACTTATGGCCATTTTATCTTTGGGGAAAGTATAAACGAAACATGAAACAGATTGGGAAAAATACGGATTTTTTCCCCCTAACATTTGGTAAAAATATTGTTGAATCTGGTAATCTGCTCTCAAAAACGAAAAGTGACAAGCTTCCCCTTTCAGATAATACAGGAATGCTCTACAACACCATTATAATTATGAATTAAAGGGAAGCTCTGGACCCAAAATAAGTTGCTTTTATAAGAAGCAGAAAATTAGAAAAACAGATTAAAACAAATTTGAAGAAAATTGGACTTATAATAAGAAAATTGATCGCTATACCAAATTGGCAACAACTGTGATGTTACAGGGGCACAACTTTCCATGCATTTTCAATATGGTTTTATGATAAATTTTCACTGTATTTGTTAAGAAACTGTTTCCTCATAACTCTTGCCAAGATATATTGATGACAATATGTTATTGCATCTATGTATTTTGATTAAAAAATGAGAATCATGACATTTCAAAAGAAAAGTGATAGTTTTCATGAAATTCAACATTCATGAATATCTTTTTTCTATACTGAAAACCACTGAAAATCTTTGTCTTGTTTTGTTTTCAATATCTAGAAGGGGTGCTGATTTTAAAATTATTATAAGATGCAATAGCATATTGCCATCAATATATCTTGGCCAAAGTTATGGGGAAAACAGTTTCTTAACAAATAAAGTGAAAATTTATCATAAAACCATATAGAAAATGCATGGAAATTTGCACCCCTGTGACATCACAGCTTTGTGACAGTGTTGCCAATTTGGTATAGCAATATTTTTTTTTGCGCATCGTAAAGAACTTTCTTATTATAGGTTTTCCCGCTCAATTTTATCTTTCGTTCACTCAATTTCACATTTGGATCAAACGATTTAACGCAAGTTGCGATCGCGCTAACGCATCGTCAATCAAATTCATTTTTATTCACTCAAATTCCCTATATTTGCAAACGATTCTAATTAGCATTAGTGCGAATTCACATTAGGAGCATACAATTTCATGTATGTGCACTCATTTTAATTTACAGCTGGCCTCGGCATAATTTGTCTTCCTTTGTTCAAACAAATTCACGAATAGGCAATCGAATTGTAAATAATTGCATACAATTTTAAAGTTTAGTGATACTTCAGTAAAGGCTTATGATGGTATCTCACTTGTCATGAGACGGATTTAAGACTAGTTTGGGACAGTTTTGAGACGGTTTTGTGTTAAAGTTGCGGAGACGTTTCGGAGACATCTCAGAGATGTATGGCCGTGTCTCCGTGGCGTTTCATGAGTCGCAGAAAATCAAACATGCTTAAAATTATGAAATTTTTCATTGCGACGGACAAAAATAACAGAGACGTCTCCGCGAAGTAAGATATTTATCATTTCGAGGTTCTTACAGTCGTGTAAAATAGCATTTTTGTTTATTTTTGTTTTTTGTTTACAAGGCTTCATGCCGAGATCATCGAGATGCCTTGCTCGTCAGGAGATTGATGGCTAGAAATTTATCAACCATAATTATCAGAGGGATTTTCAAGAACAAAGTATTTTTTGTTCTTGTAATGAACTGTCGTATTCATCAGTATTGCATTGTGTGTATTGTGTATGATGCAAAATTTATGCACATCCAGAAAATTACAAACACTGTCTTGTCCGACGATTTCATATTTCATAATTCGTACGCTGCATGACTAAGTCATATTTGGTTTTGAGTGCTAGTTTGTGAGTACAATTTCAAAATTAGAGATAGAAAAATCCAATACAAAACATTTTAAAGTAGAAACTCGATTGAACATTGAGAATTTTGTACATGAAGATCCCGAAATGGGAGATTTTATCCCTCCACAATCTCACTCTTAAAAATTGAGGTGCGTATGATCATATTCCTGAAAATTAAAGTGTTTAATTAAATTAAGTGCACAAAGTAGGAAACAGAATTCCTATTAATGAAATTGTTTGCCCCAAAGCACGCCCGTCGCCGTTTCGTTTTAAATTGAATATCCGAATCGGGAAATTGGCGCATGAAATTGACAACTGAATGAAAATATAGTGAATTCGTTTGCACCGAACAAACATGTTAGTGCCGATAAGTGAAATTGAGTGCACCAAGCGAAAATTTGCGGGCACGTAAATGAAATGCCTTGCTCGAATTAGACATTTGTATGACTCAACTGGCACGAAAACGGTAGATGCGTGAATTTGAATGTACATAAATGAAATAGAGTAAAGAAATAATAAACTTGAACGGGAAAACCTATATTAGTCCGATTTTCTTCAAACTTTTTTGTTTGGGTTTTCTAATTTTTCTGCTTTTTTAACAGCAACTTATTTTGGGTCCAGAGATTCCCTTTAAATATAACAATATACAGATAGGCTTATAATTTTGGTTAAGGATTTGGCTTATTAATTATGGACAAGATTGTAAAGTTTGGGCATCTGCTACTTATAAAAACAGCCCAAATAAATCTTATAT
Source organism: Paracentrotus lividus (assembly GCA_940671915.1). Taxonomy (NCBI): domain Eukaryota; kingdom Metazoa; phylum Echinodermata; class Echinoidea; order Camarodonta; family Echinidae; genus Paracentrotus; species Paracentrotus lividus. Next base: position 18,275,119 of record CALNVZ010003425.1, on the reverse strand, counting down.
ACACAGGCGAAATACTTTCTTCTTTTACTTTATTACCCTATAGCTAATAGTTTGTGTCCTTTGGGTTTATGACACTGGTTGTGTTTACGCCACTCGTACATACCATTAAAAAGTGGGACCCAAATGCCCAACCATTATCTTATAATTTTTTCTATTTTTTAAAAATTATTATTCTTCTCAGTAAAAAAAAATCTTCTCTCTATACTAAGGTAAAATAAGCCTACATAATTATGATAAACGCATGGATAAGAAAGATGGGTTTGAAGTTTCAATGTGAGATTCAAATTGATCAGAGCGCAGACAACCACATTGAATGCGCTCACGGAGATCAGAGCTTTTTGTTTATTTTTTCCTTGGGGGGGGGGGTGTCCGCGCCTGTTATGCATGACTCCTAATTGTCTTTGGTGTAAATATGAGACAGAAAATCAGACGACACCGTATACATGGTATAAATAGTAAATAATCTGTTTTCCTCTTAACACAATATGACTCACCATCTTCATGATGTGGGTTCCGCCTTTTGTAGAACGTACTGTACATTGTTAGATGTGCTTAGCAATTGCAACTACTTAAAAAAAAACAACAACAAACAAACAAGCAAACAAACAAACAAACAAACAAAAAACAACAAAAACAAGCAAACAAATCACACCAGACACAACCACAATTCCCAGCCCCAACTAGACATTGATGATTATCGGTAGCTCAACTCACCACCACGCAGGAACTCTATCTGTACCGTTTCTTCAGGAAGTCTTGACGTCTTCATCTGCATAATGTGTATTATTACCACACTCGCTATATATCCATATATGTGAAGCTATCCGATTTGAAGATATCAGGGCACATAGTTGTCTTTTATATTGATCTACATTTAATCATTGCGAAAGTATTATGACGAGCATTTTGACGAATCTTAATATAAGTTGTGCAAAATATAGTAATGTGTATGTTACAAAAATATAGGCCAGGCAGTCATGGCAGTAGCGCGCCAAAATTTTATCGGACGAGGTGTCATGATTTTCGAGAGATATATATATGACATGCAGACCCGATTTTGTCTTGTTAATATGGCAATTTGAAGCGATGGCACATTGTAGATCGATAAACTTTAGTATGTCGTAAAAGTGTAAAATGAGTAACTCGTTTGTATTTTAAGCTCAATACTCTCAATGTCATGAAAGTAATGTAAGGTCATGTTTATTAATTGTTTTGATGTTCTCGAAATCATCGTTGTGCAGTTTAGAAGTTAGACTACTCCATGGTCACCAGCTTGGCACCGGTCATTGAACGATATAACCCCATCATCTCCATTCTCTCCCTCTTCCTCCCCCTCTCTCTCCCTCTCTTCTTTAAAGGGGAAATGAACTATTGTTTTGTTTTGTTTTTGTTTTTGTTTTTCAATTTTAGTTCATTATTAAAAAAAAAAAAACTACCTCGAGGGGTGAAGGTTCGGGGGGAAAAATCACCAAAGGACAAAGACGTTATACAATAAAGTAACAAAATTCCATAAGTTTTATTGACTCTATAAAATAGTTATATTCCTTCATCAAGAACAATTAACCTGATTAAACAGACAAATTTCGGCTACATGCAGTATGCCTCGGCCTACACAGTGAGGAATTAGCTTACACGTGGCGTCCGTTCTATAATGTTGTCGTTCGATAGATTTTCTTCAATCCTTCACTAATAAAACTTTTCTTTCAACTTTTGACCAATGAAGTTCAATGGATTTCCCCTTTAAAAGAAATTTTGGATTCGACTTACATTTTTTTATGGACCTGGATAGGTATTCCATGATTTGTGACGAGCCCTGCACATACAGCATTGGAAGCTTGTCTAGACAGAATTTCATCGACAAGGTCTTTCGGGTACTTAGTAGCTATGTCAGCATACAATGTCCGAACAGTGTATTCAAATTTTACAAGAGAACCATTGTATATATTGCCATTGGTACTGGTTAGGGCTACATTATAAATACTATTTTCAATATTTAAGTGTAATCATTTCTTTATTTCAAAGGAGAGCATAGAAATGTATACAGATCGACATCATAATGAAAACCAACCAGGTCCATGGCCCAATTGTGGTTCAAGGCAGGTGTGTAAATGATCATTATAACAAAGTTCATAGGCCTAAAATTCACTATATCCGACCTACATAAAATAATCATGTAGCTATCATTAATAGGCCTATATAATATGGAACAAAAAACATAAGGGAAAATGAAGGAGGAGAAGAAGAAGGATAAGAAGAAGAAGGAGGAGGAGGAGGAGAAAATAAGGTGAAAGGGAGGGAATTTAGTGTGGAAGCAGAGGGTGAAATAAGAGGATTGGAAGCAACTAAACATAAAACATATTGTCACTATATAAGACAGGTATAAAAATTATCTAATTTTTTTTTTCATCATGGCCTTAAAAATATTATGCTTTAGGGTGCTATCTCACTGTCTCCACGACGGATGAAAAGTATTAGAGACGTCTCCGCGACAAGTTATGGGAAAAAGTCTGAAGTAGTCCCAAATCCGTCTCCGACACGTCTCTGAGACGTCTACGCGATATCGGAGACGTCTCTAATACTGTTTATCCGTCGAGGAGACGAAATTTTCTATTCTGTCGCAGAGACGTCTCCGCGAAGTGAGATACCACCCTAAGCAGAGACTCTGAGACAGAATAGAAAATTTCGTCTCCGGGACAATTTATGAAAATAAAGTCTGAAGTAGTCCCAAATCCGTCTCCGAGACGTCTACGCGAGACGGATTTGGGACTATTTCAGACTTTTTCCCCATAACTTGTCGCGGAGACGTCTCTAATACTTTTTATCCGTCGCGGAGACAAGATTTACTATTCTGTCGCGGAGACGTCTCCGCGAAGTGAGATACCACCCTGAATTGCTCTTGTCAACATGGTCAATGGAAACATTGTCAAGCATTTTGTGATCACCCAACATTTTTTTTCGTGCTCCCCCAACATCTGTTTGCTCCGGATGTAATTTCATGAAATTAATTGTCCCCGCGATCACTTTTCAGGACCCTGGCTATATCTTGGTTGTTTACCCAACCATTCCCGGGGAATGAGAAATAAAAGAGGGTTGTCAGCCCCCACAATACCAATTTTTGGCATTTTTTTGTCATTTTGGGCCCCTTTTTTGTTTACCCGGCTGGCCAAGGCCCCCTGAATCTTAACCCCGCGAAAAGCGTCTAAAGTGTAGGGTTAATATTTTTATTCGCATTAAATTAAGTTTTAAGGTTATAGGCCTATGCTTTTGTCTCTTTTCTAGGGGAGGGGTTGAAGTAAAAAGTGAGATTGGTGAAAAAGTGAAATATTTTATCCTTACTTTATGGTGAAAACAAAGGAAATAAAAAACAACCATAATGGTATATTTTTCGTTATGATTTATTTTTGGCGGAGTTTCTACAATACATTTTTGGGATGATAGAAATTTCCATGAAAATGAATAAAATCAATTTTTAACCTCTATCGAAATATACTTTGACTCTTCCCCTAGACAACAGACGAAATCATTTAACCTTAAAACTTAATTTAGCGTAAAGAACAATAACAACCATACACTTCAGACACGTTTTGTGGGGGTAAGATTGAAGGGGCCTTGACAAAAAGGGGCCCCAAAATGATTTTTTAAAAATTGCGAAAATGGGCATTGTGGGGGTTATTTGATTTTTCTTTCCCGGGAATGGGTGGGGAAACGTCCAAGACATAGCCAGGGTCCCAATAAGTGGAAGCGGGGAAAAACCATTTCAAGAAATTATAGCCGGAGCAAAATGATGTTGCTTGAGCACTCAAAACAATATCCAACCTTTATGGGCAACAGTGTACTATTAGTAGTATCATGACGATCGGACGATAAATCCGTGTCGGCAAAGGTAATTTTACCGTTATAAGGGCCATATTCACTTTTTTAAGGGACCAATCATTATTCATATTTCATGTATTTGGCATGATGATAGAGCATTTCTCAAATTTAAGGGGGTCTTCATAATTAGGGCCCTATTCGGTGCTATTTGCAATAGGTCAAAAGATATGCTTAGAAACCGACAAAAAAAAAATTGTATGAGATCAGTTTAAATCAATAATTATTACAGTTTAATGATGGAGACTGTTTCAATATTTTTGTTTTAAGGATTCATTCAATGTTTATCCATCCATTAACATTATCAAGGTTAGCAAATAGGGGCGATTAAGGCAATTAGACATAAGAAAACACAATATCACCACCAGATGGCGTTCTTGGTAATTTGTAATATAAAAATTAAATTTGAATATTTTTTGTGGTGATTTGCACTGTTTGAGTATGCAAAGTAACTGTATAATGTATAAACTATACATAGTATAATCTATAATAAATCCTGTAAGTTTTAAGGTATAAACCCTATTAAAAGCCAAAAATTTGAAAAACGAGGATTTTTATATTTTACCTATTGGATTGGTGCTATTAGTCAAATTAAAGATAACATATTCAAAAGAAAAAGTATAGGCGTTAAATTTGCCCCAAAAACATTCACTTCAATTTCAAGAAATTTAAAGAAAGGAACTCCAATAATAGCATGTTGATATCATTTATGAAAAATAAAGCTATAGAAAATGACTCCCTTTCTAACAAAGCCTCAATGAACCAAATACCATTAAACGCAGAATGTACAATAAAAGCAAAATTCTTTCAAAGAGAAAATAAACGAAATATAAATATTCTGCCAGGATGGAACCATTAAACAGACCCGAGACAAGATAAAACATAAAGATAGGGATGATGGCTTATATAGGTTGGCGAAGATAAATATGCTTTATTTGTATCAAACAGAAAAAAGGCATTTATAACTTCCAAATTTGTTAAGAGAAAATAATTTTTTTTTATTGCAAAGAGCACAAAATCGATTTGATTTATGAAAAAATCTGTTATGTTTTGCATTACCCTTGATTTTCGTCATTATGAGTGGATCAAATGGATCAAATATCACCAGGGAAATGAAAATAACAAAATAATTAGCAAGCCTAGGTTGCCTACATTTTTGAACAAATTGAAAATGTTGTCCATTTTATCATTAAACACAAGCTGACTCTAAACACTATTTAAAAATGAACTATGCCTACATAGTACTTTGACAATACAGGGTTAGATGTAAAACATAATTATAAAGTGAGGACTTTACAAGAATTTGGTATTTTTTAATGTTATGTGTAACCAATATGACTCATTAAAATGGTAAAACTTCTTGGAAATCGTGTCGTGAAATTTTAGCATAAAATTATTTTGGATTAAAGATTAAAAAGCACACTTACTTTAGAAGAAAACTAATTTTTTGGCAATATTGCTGTATCATATTCTATTCAATAACGGGCCATTTATGTACATGACATATGTTTCATATCATATATTTCATTTTATCAATAAACATTCAAATGATATGCCATAACTATTTTTAAATGAAGAGCAACAAGTTGGAATATTAAAGATCAATCTTAATAGGACCAGTAATCATGGTAATTGAGGTAATTTTCTGCCCATACGCTGGGCGAGACAAATCGTCGCATCCCGGTGAACACCTCTTTGTCTACAGGGCTCTGACATGGGTTAGAATGAGTGGGCTATATTTAAGTAAAAATTATGCAATAAGCTTTAGATTTATTTCATAGCGAGTTATATATCATACAATTTAGATGACACGACTTTAAATTAAATTTGAGTTTAAGAAAGTTTAAATATGGACATGACACCTCCATGTCATTTCCCCCGCAGCTCCAGGCGGGCCCAACTCAGAAATCTCGATGAAGACTTGGGCTGACTTTTTCAGAATGAATGGTATATGCTTTATATTGAATTGACAACAAATGAACATGGATTTCCCTTTGGAAAGGTGTAAATATTTTACTATTGACGAGCTTGATCCTAACAAGTCCTTAATGGCGTGTTTATATAATGTAGATAATGTTGCTGTAAGTATTCAAAGAGAAATGCCACCGCACAATAAAGCCATGAGGCCTTCAAATGAGCCGGGGATATATTATATACCGAGTGAGTAAAACAAAACTTTACGCCTAGAAAAATGTTAATAAAAAGAAAACCAATTTATAAACCCTAAATTATTTAACATAATTATTCTGAAAGAGTAACTCCTCCCGCATCTTCTGGTACCACTTTTGTGTGTTATGTCTTTACGCTTGGATGAACACGGCGCATTGTTTAACAATGTAAATTTCGAATTATGCCAGGGTAGGGATGAAATTGAAACAACAAAAGCTGACAAAAAGCAACTCCATCATGAATAAAACATCATAACTTTTTAACGAAAATGTCTTCCGCTTAATAACTTGGCAGGGGTGTTGTTACACATATTGACTTCATTTTGTATGAAAACTAGATCGACTCGTCGAGTAATGCATGAATGAGTACAAATCAAAGAGTAAATTGCCACTGACAGACCTAAAAAGGCCTAATACTTTTGAAAAGAGATTATTTTGTCTTTGACGTGTGCTAAGGCATGCCTGACTCTACATATTTATCTCATTTTCATTTAAATCAGTAATATTAATTATGCAAATTTATGCATAAATCTTTTTAATTTTTTATTCGGACTAATAAATAAAGCTCCTCGAATGCTAATCTTTAGTTTGAATATTCTTTGCATCATTCTTCACAGATACATTTTTATATTTTTTTACATTTTTAGCAGTTCTGATACCAAAATCTATTTCTTATGTCTTTTTATTATTTTATAAATTTCTGATATATTTCTTTGTTTTTGTGTTGTTGTTGTTGTTGTGTTTTGTTTATTGGCTTTTTTTTCAACCCCCCCCCCAATTTTTTTTTTTTTTTAACATTTAAAGTCAAAGTAATCATATATTTATGAATAACTTGAAAAACTCCATTTACATTGACTTTGTACACATGTAACGTCCTTAACAATTCAAGTGTAACGTCTGTAACAACTGAATTACCCAAATTAAACAATACCAAGCACTTTTTAAAAACTTTTTGTTTGTGAATGCATTGAATTAAGTAAGACATATCAGAAAATAAGTGTTCACCCACTCAAGACCAAGGTATTTTGATGGTTCATAGGCCCAAGGGGGGCACGTTGTGCCCCCCTCCATAATTTTTTTTATTATTTGACCGATTACTTTCATATTTGGCGTGACGATAGAGCAACTCAGGCTTTATAATTTGGTACAACAAAAATTTCTGAAGGTCACCATATGGGGGCGTTATATATATAGTTACATAAATAAATACATAGAAAAATGCACAAAATTCGAATTAAATCATTTTGACGCTCTAAAACCACAGTTTGATGATGGAGACTAGTACAAATATATTTTATGTTTCATTCATTGTTCATTCATCTATTTAAAATGTTCAAAGTTACCAAATGGGGGCGCTTTATTCTCTGAAATAAGAAAAATGCAATTTTACCACGAGAGGGCGCTTCGGCTAATTGACTAAAATAATTGAATTTAAATAGCTTTTTGTACTAATTTTCACTGTTCATGTATGCAAAGTGGTTATACAATAAGAAATAATCATATTCTGTGCATTTCAAGGGATGAACTCATTTAAAAGATTAGATATATGAAAAACTTGATATTTTAATAATTTCTATTATATCAATTGTTTTGGCGCCATTTTTCACATGAAAGTAATGAAAACATAATAATAATAATAATTATACTTGCTTATATAGCGCCTAACACTTACTTTACCAGAAGTCTCTAAGCGCTCTACAATTATGCAGCATAATTACCCTGGCTTTAGCAGTGCAGCTTTTACGCGCGCTGTTCAAGGAATAAATATTCCTACCAGGTCCCCATTCACCTCACCTGGGTAAGGTGAACTGGGTAAACATAAGGATAAGATTGGTATTCAGTTTAGAATGTTATTTTAATTCAATTTGAATAAAGAAACCTCCATAATATTGTTTAAAACTATGGATATCGAAAACATATCAATTCTACTCAATGTAAAATATAAAGTTAACGTATACCAATGTGCGGCATTATATCGTAATTAAACAAGGCGCGTCCATTATGTAAGAGGTCAGACGCAACGAAGCGACGTTGGAAATACGACTGACAAGCGTAGAAATCTATACAGCTGGCTGCAATAATAAATTAGCTCACAAAAATCGCTTAAGAAGACTTCCCTGCAGCTGGAATGGTATTATCCGTTCGGTTTCAGCAATCTACTCGTACATGGAGATGAAGAAAATTAATGAACTTTTATCATGTTGTTAGTTAATAGATTCTCCAGACCAGATGGAGGAATACACATTTGGGCAAGCTTATAACATTATTGTGATGAATTTAATCAGAATCTTTATTTCCTAGATTGATGTTCCAAACGATTATTGATATAGTAGTGATCTTGTACCTCTGCGAGACGCCGTCCACATGCGATATGCATGTGATATGCGGAATATCGACCATCGAGTAAAGATTTTATTGTGATATGTTGAAAGTGACAGGACTTTTTCTTAACTAATCGAAATGAATTTACCATCTCTGAAAGGTGAGAATTCAAGCTTTTAAAAACGGCTTGATCATTAAGCTGTATATAATTATGCGTTATCAGGAAGACAATTAAGTGGCGTATGAGCTATTTTGAGAGCAAAATTAGCCATATTGTACAGGAATTTGATCTGATTAGGATTCGAATTGACACAAGTGACAGGACTTTTTTTCCCATCTGCAGTAAGTTATTCCTATTTTGAAAAAAAGACTCTTAGCGTACTTATTCAAGTTGATCATTTCTTTGAAAAGGTAGTTGCTCGCCATAATCAAGAAAACAAAGTGAAAAACTGTGCAAAATACAAATGTCTATGGCAGCGTTTGATTTGCGTAGAGTGATAGCGCCCTCTTCCTCTTAAGTTTACAACTAGAATTGATATGTTACAAATAATGGAGAAACTGTTACCAATTTATGGTTGCCATGGTTACACAGAATATCATACCCCAACAAAATCTGTATCAAAATGTTCATGAATAAATTGGAGAAAGTCACCCATTTTGATGGAAAAGATCCAAGCGTATAGAAATGGCATATGAAAGTTCGGTAGGGGGGGGGGCACATTGTGCCCCCTTGGTCTTGATAGGGTAAGAAACTCTGAATTATGTAACTTTATAGAGTTTTTCCATTATGTTCCATTTCAAAAACACCTTGTCCTTTTTGTGTAACGTCCGTAACGCTTGCTTCCAACAATCGTGGTTTACAAATGGAAGCTTAATCAATGAAATTTTAGAATGTTGAACTCTTATATATTTTCTACAAACGTACAAGTAATTAACTGTAATTTCATCTGCAAATATATTTGTGTATCGATTTACTGTCTAAAGTCTGTGGCGGATCTTGGGGGCAAGGGGCCGCCCCCCCCCCCCACTTGACGGGGGGAAAGGGGGGAAAAAAGAAGAGGAAGGAGAGAGGAGAAGAGGGAAAAAAATGAAAGTAAAATCAGAAGGAAAAAGAAAGAAAATAAAATCAGGTCGTAGTTTTAGTTTTTCGCTCGCGCTTCACGCTCGCGTTTTAGTGACCAAATTAGGTTCACAAAGATAACAAAAAGTGCCTATAATTTCAACTTTCGCTCTGCGCTCGGATCACTTCGTTTAGTGATACATATACGTTAGGCTATCCTTTTCATGATAGAATGACCCATTTTAAGTCAATATTTCAGCTTGTGATTGGGCTCAACTTATCTCTTTGTGAGATATTTTCATCCTATTTTGAGCTCGAAAGCTTTGTGGTCAATTAATAGCAAAAAAAATTATTATTTGTGTAATCAAATCGGTGTTCTTTTTATGAGCACAGTACAAAAAGCGCTTAAAAATATTGTTTTAGATTTGATAAACCGACAAAATTTTCGTCTCGCGCTTCGCTCTCGATTTATTTGTTAGGATGACAAAAAAAATACTAAAAATGTTTCGTTTTAAAATTGAATATATGAACAACATTCGGGGCACGCTTTGCTATCGTATTACATGTATTTGTTTTTTGAGATTCGTATTGTTTTATGAACAGCGAAAAAACATTTGAAATAAACTGTGTTTAGGATGACGTATCAACGTTTTTCGGCTCGCGTTCGTACTTGCTATAATGAGATACAAATTCTTGTCATGGGGATGACATTAACACATTTAACAAAATATTGCTTTTTCTTCGCACTCGCTTTATTGTTAATGAGACAATTAATATTATCTTGAGCATAACACAAAAAAGCTTAAAATGCACCTTTGTCATGTTTATATAAACATACATATATAGAAATCGGCTCGCGCTTCGCGCGCGTATTGTATTGTTAATGTGATAATCATCCTCTTGAAGCTTCTTGAGCATAGCACAAAAAGCGTTTAAAATGCACTGTTTTCAGGTTGATATATCAAAACGATATCAGTTCGCTCTTCGTGCTCGCATCAGGGGCGGCGATCATGTGACGATCCGAGGTGGACACGGAAAACCGGAATTGGAATTTTCAAAATAGATTGACCTTAAAGCGTATTCCACAAAATAATAAAGAGCTCGATTCCAAAAGGCGCTAAATCCACTTTTGAACAAAATGGATTTAATAAGATAAATAAGTGCATCTTAGGCATGGGAATCAAATGCAGCATATCGGTTAAATTTTTTTTTTTGAAAGATTGAAAAAAAATTGTTACAAATATGTGTTTCATTCCAAAAGGAGCTAAATCAGGCGCTAAATCCAATATCGTCATTTAGGATTTATTTATTTAACCACTTTACCTAGGAATATACAGTCAGATATTTTAGCACATGTTCTGGCTACCAGTCTCCATCATCAGTGCAAAATTTTGAAATGATTAACATAGTTTTCATATTTTTATGAATGTTTTTGGAAAAAAAATTACATTTTTTTTGGTTTAATATCTATATTACAAAGTCAGGATCATAGTCATTATAATTTTAGTGCAAACTCGCGAAACGCTTGTTGAAATCTAATACGATCTACTCTCCAAGCTATAACTATGCATTTACATTATACACACACATTTACCAGTCACAATGACCCCTGGACTGACCTTTGTTTTTATAACGCATATGGTTCATGTGTACAAGGACATTTTGGGGGGCAATAAAAGTTGCAAAAATCTTGCTCAAGAAAGCAGGGAATGCCAGTTTCTGACTCAAGCCATATATCCAGGCAGGGCATTCAGGGTGACTCCCATTTCCCGGATCCAGGGAAGCTAAAGCCAATTTTCCCCGCGCTATTTCAACGTGGCTATGATTTGCATGATTTGGGTTATTCTTCCAATGAAACTTTTAATTCAAGGAGACATGGAACACACTGAGATATATTATAGTTATCAAATTGGATTATTTTATATGCTGTTTCATACAAACTTGGAATTAGTATATTACCTTCTTGATTGGACTATTGGAGCTTTAGGATGTTGGGCAAACATGATAATGTGGCATGGATATTGGTAAGTGTTTGCTCTTTTTCTTCATGTCTTGTTGTAAAAGATGTCCCATTTTTATTGAGGTAGTTGGGGTTTGGGGTATATTTTCGTAAATCTAGAAATACACTTTTTGATGATAATAATAAAAACATGATAATAATTGAAAATAATAACAGTAATAATAGTAATGATAGTAGTAGTAGTAGTAATAATAATAAATAATAATAATAATAATAATCATAATAATAATAATCATAATAATAATAGTAATATTAATAATAATAATAATAATAATAACAATATTATTAATAATAATGATAATAATAATAATAATCATAATAATAATAATAATATGATGATGATGATGATGATGATGATGATGATGATGATGATGATGAAAACAAGAATGTTTTATGTTTCTTATAATACATGATACAAGATTTGGTTTTGGTTAATCTAAAAATTTTGTGAGAGATCAGTTTGCAGAGGAAATAAAATTTTGGCACAGATACAATGGCCTATTTTGCGCATGTTTTATTTTATGTTCTGCATGTTAAATCCGCGATGTTTTGTGTTTTTTTTCTGAACATTATGATTTAAACTGATGTTGTTATCCAGGAACAATTGACAAAAGCCAATCTACAGCTTTTGAAGAACGCGAAAAAGACCAAGAATGTTCTGAATACATGGTCTAGTGACGGACGTGTAATTGTGAAACTCCAAGCATCAAATGGGAAAACAATAAACAAAGTCATCAGAGATGAAAATGACTTACATAATCTTGAACTCACTCCGAAATCGTGAACCTTTTGATCAAGGGTTCCCCTTGTTTTGATTAACTATATTTATATGTAATTGATGTAGGCATATGGCACTTACCCTCTGTCAATCTTGTGACGGCCTTTTTATCTTTATTCTAGCAATTTTGTATATTCATGTGAATCTATTCATATTTTTATGCACTTATCCCCTTCCCATGCCTCCTAAATATCCTTGTATTTTTTGTAAAAAGATAGTAAGAAATAACCAAAATGCCATGTTATGTATTAGTTGTCTTAAGTGGGGTCATTTGAATTGCACTAATGTACCCGAATCGTTTTTTCGATCAGACTCAGACTGGATATGTGATGTTTGCTTATGGAAAGAGTTACCTTCTTCCGAGTGTACAAGTCCTTCCTTTACAGTGATTAATGACAAGAAGGAGAATTTAGATGAACAAACTGATCAATCGATCATTAGTCATGATTTAGACGTTGTCAAGAATGACTTAGATAGATTACAATCACAGAAAGGCCTGAAATTGGGGCATGTGAATTGTCTGTCTTTAAAAAAACATATTGATGAAATAAGATATTTAATCAACCATAGTGGCATAGACATAATGACACTTAGTGAAACTCATCTCTGTTCTAATGTTGATGATAGTGAATTTGGTGGTGGTGTTGCCATATTGATTAGAAGTGGCATTGAATTCCTTAGAAGAGATGACTTATTACAAGAAAGAGATATTGAAATGATAATTACTGAAATTAAACTCGGTAAACAGAAACCATTCATGGTTGTATGCTGGTACCGACCACCGAATTCTAATATGAATGTCTTGGAGGAATTTGAACAAGTTATCAAAATTTAGATAACTTGAATATGCCATATCATGTACTTGGCGATTTTAATTGTGACGTAATGAAAAGCCCCATACCTAATCACTCAAAAGAAGCTGCGTGATTATTAGGGCGGTCATACAATTGCACCCAGTTAATTAAAAAACCTACTCGGGTGACTCACAGATCCGCTACAATCGTTATCTAATATTCAGTAATTGTATCGACAAAATAACTGAAAGTGGTGTTTTGAAGTTTCTATTACTGATCATTACATGATTTATTGTGTACTTGGCAAATACAGAAGTGGTTTAAATGATTGTCACAAATACAAGAGTTGAGTATAACTCTCTGAGGAAGGCTTCAAAAAAGATATTGATAATATTGATTTTGCTTTTGTTTATGACATTCCCGACCCGGAAGAAATAGCTGCTCAGCTTTTATGTCCCTGTTACTAAGTGCATTTGATAAACATGCACCATCGCGAAGATAAGAGATTAAAATGAAAGTTCTCCCATGGATGACGGCCTCGATATTTGCATTTAATTCGTCAAAGATCGCTTAAAACGGAAAGCAAAAAAAAACAATGAATGAAATGATGGTCCAGTTAATAAACAAGCTAAAATAATGTTACAGCACAAATTCGACAAGCAAAGCGAACTTTGTTTCAAGAAACGTTGAATCTGCTGCAGGAGACGTCAGAAAGTCTGGAAGACTTTGCAAAATTTAGCGCCCACTAAAAGAATGATTCTGATATTCAGTATTAAATCTTCAACAAGAAAGTGTTCGTGGTCAGAAATGTCAAATGCCTTTAACAATTATTTCTCAACTATTGGAAAAGTTTTACATGATACACTTTTCTACTTCTCAGACGGAACCTACACGATTGATTTAAACCCCTATCAACCGTGTTCAATTTAGGATGTCTTATTATTAGGTGAGTCGAATATATACTAAAATCACTTTCAGTAAATGAATTCTACAAAACCGTGCATTCGTACAGTATTAAATGTGGACATTTGTTTCTTCTAATGATTTTGTACCAATTACTGAAACTGAAGATCGTCTGAATGTACGTTGACTAAGCTTTTATCATGTATCTATATTATAGATCAATACATAACAATGCCCTAATTATCTCAGCAATCTCTTCATTTTTAATCAATCTAAATATAATACCAGATCTGGCCCACCTAAGCTAAAACTACCCAACCAAAACAAATTACGGAAATCGATCGGCATGTATCGTGGTTCAAAGCTATGGAATTCATTTCATTTTATATCAAATCTGCAAGATCTATTCAAGCATTTTAACGCGCTTCTCGGAGAAAACTCCATTGGTATGATTTTGGTTATATATTGATTTTGGTTTGTTATACCCTCCCTCCCCCTTCCCTTCCATCTCCCTCCCCCCGCCGCACTGCACTTTTTCTTAAATGTTATAGATGTTGTTGTTTATATGTATGTTTGATTATGTAAATGTATTCTGACTGTTGTTTGTTTGTAAATGTATTTTTAACAGCTATTTATAGCTGAGAAGGGTGTTCCACCCATGAGTTGGAAATAAATAAATAAAATGAAAATAAAAACTTCCTGGAAGTAATTTTAAGCTCATGTACACTAAACAATGCATTCATAATCTTCTTGAGCTTAATATACACTAAGATGTATTTTCAATATGATAAAATTATAAGCGAAATTCGACATTCAATATTATTCTATATTAATTTCTTTTCAAGGTGTTCAATATTATTTTACTCCCCTTCCTGAATGTCACATGGTATTGTAAAGCATAGGGCTATGCCTTCCTTCAAAATAATGACATGTCCTTTACAATCGTTATCCTTCTCCATTTCTCTTCTATTATTGTCTAATTTCATTTCAAGTTTATAGAAAAAAGTGTAATAACAATAGAGAATTTTGTAATATTTTCAAACCGACTATAGGCCTACGTATACAAGAATGTACGTTTCATGTTCCATGCTGCCACCTTATTCCCCTTTTGTTTTGTTCTTAGCGTAGAGATACTAAGTTAGAACTTAGTATCTTCATGGTTCTAGTAGGTTCTCAACAAGTCATCAGCCCATCGCTCTTTCTGCACATTCCACGAGAGCAGGGTAATAAATATGCTATCAGATCGTTTTGAGCCAAGGACGATGCGCTACTCTCACCTATGGGTTCATTCATTTTACAAAACTAATAATCCCTCACCTATACCTCCTCACCCACGAAAAATGGAGCATTCCATTCGGCCAGCAGGCCAAATCGCTAGCAAGCAAAATAAATTGCAGGCAAACGATTTAAAAAAGGCAATAAAACTCGCCTGCAGGCGGGTGTCTACTAGGGTTGTGCAGTTGTATTTTATCCTGTCTACGAAACGTAACATTAAATGATTCGTAACATTTGGTGAGCAGCGGTCGGATTTGGACTTCAACACGTCATAGATTTGACAGAAATTTGGAGAGACCATGTTTACTCTCAAGATAATATGGAGTCGAACTCATTTTAAAACAGTTTAGATATCTGCAACCAGTACGTCATGATCAAGCATGTAATCGAAATCTTATGATGGCAGATCCGACATCCATACATGATCCTATATTTTGATGAGCTACGCATGCAATGTGCTTATGGACAGTTGAGCGTCACTGGTGTCATCGCGAACTTCTGGATCCATGATGTCGAAGTTCGAGTTTCTGGTTCCTAGTCGACATTGATGTGAGTGTCTACCTGCCTTTCGTCTATACAAAGACGGCATCGCTGGAATGTTTTCCGGGCCACAGGGATTTGCTTGCAGGAGATATTGATGGGAACGTAGTCGATGTGCCAGTTGAAGACGGTTATGATGTCAGGGATTCTTCTTCGCTTTAGTGGGAGGTGCAGCTAGACGAGATGGCGAGACGGCAAATGGGATGCCAGACCTGCCTGTCGGTTTTCAAGGATGCAGAGGGCCATTTTTTGTGGAGCGCCATACGGGCATGCTTAAGGCCAATTTTATTTTTATTAATTTTTTTGGTGGCATCAAGGAAAACGAAAGCAGCGATTCATCTGAGCACCTGTAGGAGAAAGTATCCCGACTTTGTGACAGTTTTTGAGCGACGTCAATTTTACATCAGCAGTTTGTTGCGTGACGTGGAAGTTGAAGATCCCCCGTAACTGAAACCGACTTTTGTGTGATACCTTCGATGATGACGGAACCGGACTGAAATCGAGATTCTGCAGTTTCAGTGGTGAAATATGATCTTCCCTCCTGACCTGATATCTGAACGCTTAAAAAATATGAATACTGAATAAAGGACTCTTTTTCTTACCATCATAATCCCAGTAAATTTATTCTAAATGATAACACAGAAAAATATTAAGAGTAAAGTTGTTTCGACTATAGCATTGTGTAGTTTACATGTATTCTAAAAGGATAATAATTTATGCTGTAGTAGTTCTAGTTAGCTTCAAAGTATATGCCATGCAGATATATAAATTTGCCAATGCCAGTGTTGATCTGGGCAGCATATAATCTGTTACGATATTGGGGATATAACGCATAAAGTTTCATTTTAGTTACCTAATAGAATCAAAATTCATATCTGGTAGAGAAATAGATAGTTCATAATAAAATTTAAGAGACATTGTTGGCATTTCAAACTGAACAGCTTGAAAATGATGGGAATTAGATACACCAGATTACTTGTGATGAAACTAATGATTCTTGTTGCTATGGTTGTTGAATAAGGAATGTTGCAGAGTTGATGATTGCCCTGCACCTATACAAAGGTGCCTTAGCAGGTGTTACCAGGCAGCTTGATTCAATTGCTGATATTTCATTTTGTTAATTAGCAACAGAGAGTGTTGAAATTTAAATTCTGGTATATCTGGTTCCTACTTGTTGCAGGCGTTGTTGTCTATGTATTTCTGCTAATGTTTTGGTTTGATTTTCTAAATTTTCATTTTACCAACTAAGTACTTCAGTACCAAATTATAATTCCTTCATTTGCATCTAAATGAGTCTATATCTATCTTTCTTTATGAAGAAGGCTTTTTGAAATTTGTTTGACATTTAATCTCATCAAAGTTAACTAGAAGTTTATATTTCTTTTCTCTTTTCTCTCTTTCTTCTTTTCGTATTTACTTGTGTGATATAGTGATGTTTCTTATGAGCACAAATTTGATGAATTGAACCATTCTTGTGTGATCTCTTGCAGGTAACAATATGCACATTTTTCCATAAATGTAGATCAGAATATTTTGTTCGTAGCTAGTTTGCAATGTTAAGCTTAATTGTACATCTAAATTTGTAGCTATCTTTAATAATGATAATTGTGGTTTAGCTTTTCCAACAAGTAGTGCTTTATTATAAAATAATGTCGTTGTTGTTATTTTTTTTTAAACTCTGCTATAGGCTAGACCTCTACTTCTACATTTATCTTCAGGTTCCTCTTATTTAATTTTAGTTATCTTGGCTTGTATTGAGGACAATACCTTTTTAATTTGGAGGGGAGTGTGTTTACGTCCAGCTTGGAACTCTAACTTATCTTTGTTCCCTCTTAGTCTGGCCTATTCTGTTGTTTTATTGAGTTTTTAATTCATGCACATATTGATACACAGGTTCAACACTACCAGCATTCTGATTTGTTTAGATTCCCATAGGCTATTCAATTGTTCCCTCATTTAGTTACGCCATCAATAAGATTGTCTCTGGTAACAATGTAATTCTCTGAAGGTGTTAGCTATACAGACTTCTAAGCCAGACTACTGTCCCAAGAAATCAGATTGGATGCATTGTTTCCATATCTATTGTTGTACTTATAATCTTTTGGAGAACAGATTTGCTGGTAGGATACATGTATAGTCCAGTGATATTTTGAATATATATACCAGGTGTAACCTATTAAATAGATTCGATCAGAGAGATTCCAGTGAGAGACTGGAGATATAGATTCCAGTAGGAGCTGAGAGAATATAGATTCAACCATGTAGGCCCTGGAGATTCTACATTTAAAGTAAAACAGCAGTACATCACATTTTCTGTACTACAAGCCACGCTACCCTGAGATGAATTAAAGACTTTAAACTATACTTGAATTTGTGCAGTTGTATTTTATCCTGTCTACGAAACGTAAAATTAATGATTATCGTAACAATAGAAGTATCAATATTGGGAGGAGGAGATTCAAATGGTCATCAGGGATTTATTCCTGACTTTGCCTATCCGATATGCAACTCGCGGAATAGAACGCCATGGCATGAGTGAGTACTCATCACAATTAAGGATATACCAAGACGCGGATCCAGGGGGGCCGACGGCCCGGCCCCCCCACAAAAGAAAAAAAAAAAATAACATAAAAAACGAGAGGGAAGAAAACGAGAGATGGGAAGAAAAAGAAAGAAAGAGAATGGAATAAAGCCCGATGTTTGTACAATATTCCTTAAACTTTATTCAATAAAAAGCGCGAAATAGGCCTAATTGGGTTCTAAACGACCATAACTAAAGCCTTTAATGTGGGGGGAGGGTCCACGAGGCCGATTTTACTCATTTTTTTTTAAAGAAAAAAAATGTACATTACTGACGAAAAGTAAAAATAAGGAAAAAATAATTAAAACTAAAGTTTCAAAATTTTACAAAGAAAAGAGGCCTCATGTATCCTCGGCCTCGATGGAAAATAGTCGGCCTCGTGGGAATACTAGAAAGTGCCCCTTCATTTATTCCATATATCTTTTAAAACCCAACTTCAGCTCGCGCTTCGCGCTCGCGGATACTATAATGCACAAATAACTCTAATTTTTAGCTCAAAATTTTCAGCTCGCGCTTCGCGCTCGCAGATACCAATTTAGTAGGGTATATAATGCACAATTAACTCAAAAATTTTCAGCTAACGCTTCGTGCTCGCTGATACTCTATAATCCACAATTATCTATAAAAAAAAAAAAATAATAGAAAGTACCCCTTTATTTATTATATATATCTTTTAAACCCCAAATTTTCGGCTCGCGCTTCGTGCTCGCTGATGCTAGATCATAATGCACAAATAACTCCAACTTTTACCTCAAAATTTTCAACTCGCGCTTCGCACTCGCGGATACTAAAAAGGGTCTGTAATACACAATTATCTACAATTCTTTATACTAGAAATTAATTCTATATATCTTTTAAAACCCCAAATTTTCGGCTCGTGCTTCGCGCTCGCATATACCATGGATACTACTATAGTAGTATCCATGCATATACCAATTTAGTAGGGTATATAATGCACAATTAACTCAAAATTCTCAGCTCACGCTTCGCGCTCGCGGATACAAAATGGGGTCGATAATTATAGAACTAAAAAAAAATTATACTAGAAAGTGCCCCTTTATTTATTCTATATATCTTTTAAAACACCAAATTTTCGCGCTCGCATATACCAATTTAGTAGGGTATATAATGCACAATTAACTCAAAAATTTCAGCTCACGCTTCGCGCTCACGGATACTAAATTGGGTCTATAATACACAATTATCTATAAAAAAAAATTATAATACTAGAAAGTACCCCTTATTGCATATCTTTTAAAACCCAAGATTTTCGGCTCGCGCTTCGCACTCGCTGACATGGCTGATACTAAATCATAATGCAAAAATCACTCCAGTTTTTACCTCAAAATTTTCAGCTCGCGCTTCGCGCTCGCAGATTCTAAAAAGATCTATAATACTAAAAAAAAAAAAAAAAAGTAATAGTAGAAAGTGCCCCTTTATTTATTCCATATATCTTTTAAAACCCAAAATTTTCGGCTCGCGCTTCGCGCTCGAGGATACTAAATCATAATGCACAAATAACTTCAATTTTTAGCTCAAAATTTTTGGCTTGCGCTTCGCGCTCGCAGATTACCAATTTTAAAGTAGAGTATATGATGCACAAATAGCTCAAAATTTTACCTCAAAGTTTTCATCTCATGGTGGCAATTTGAACTACATATTCAAACCACTAAAGTTTTGTTTAAAATATACTGTTTTTTTTTGTTTTTGTTTTTGTTTTTGTTTTTTGCTAGTTATAGTATTATTTTGTTTTCATAGGAGTAAAATCAAAATTGTTTAAATTCCTCGTTTTATGTCAGTATAGGCCTATATATTCGGGGAATGTTAACTCGCGCTTCGCGCTCGATTGCTCGCTCCGCTCGCAACATTTTTTTTTTTTTTCAAAATTGGCCCCCCCCCCCCTCTGGAAAATCCTGGATCCGCGCCTGTACATGTATACCTCAATACTTATGCCACCTCATTAGACAGGAGATTTGGTAACTTAGAATGATGAATAATCACAATAATGCTTACACTGGTCGTAATTGCAATGTGCCTTCATGATGTGATAGCAATAATCCGAAAAATTAATGGTAGGCCTACATATTGTTACGGCCCAGAGTATTTTTAGGACAATATGATTAGGGTCAGGTGGTTGTCTTGCTCATTTATATGCATGGTTTTTTGTTTTGTATGAAGTAAAGAAGAAACGATAAAATTTTACATGACATACTTACATTTTATTAATTTTAACAAGAAAATGTCTAACCATTCTGGGTATGCTTTTCTGGGATACATGTCCGATTTCGAGATAATAAATTGGGATACTTATACGGCGTTCCATACATTTCATAATATTGCGTAACGTACGAAAACAAAAACATTGCATAAACCTGGCACGGTTTTCCCCTGGCACATGTGCTGAACAAGAAAAACTCCAAGCGACTTTAATTTCAAAGATCAAGAGTTTGTGAAACTCAGTTTTGACATTTTCGTGAGACCAAGCGAGAGTTTAACCATGCCAGAAGGCCCTGAACTACACTTAGCAAGTAAATTTGTAAATGCATGCTGCAGCGGGCTTGTTTTCAGCGGGAAAGTCGTGAAAAACCCAGTTCATAAAAGCAGCGATGTGGAGTTCGAAGCGCCGTCGTACACCATCGCCGCGGCTTCCCGTGGCAAGGAGATGCAACTGATCCTCACGAAGCTCGACAGCAGCAATCGCTGTACTGGTGACAAGAAAAATAAACAGAATCTCAAGAAAAAAGAGTGTGACCAATCAGATTTAAAGGATACTAAGAAAATGACAATTCCAGAAACGTTGAAAATATTGTTCCGTTTTGGAATGTCAGGAAACTTTCAGTTCACTACTCCAGACGATATTCACAAGCACTCCCATTTGCGATTCTTTACGAAGGATAAACCTCTGATGGTACTCAGTTATGTGGACATTCGCAGGTTTGGACGTTGGGAAGTTGGTGCAGACTGGTCTAAAGGTCGTGGTCCTGATCCAATGTTTGACTATAGGTCATTTCGGTAAGATATTAAAAAAAAAAAAAAAAAAAAAAACCCAGGCAACAAATCACTCAATTGAAGATATATGTAAATGGACACTTGCTATCTGCCTGCGCGTGTCCCCCAGCTAATCCAGTCTTGTCTGGATCATCATGATCTTGAATTTTGAATTTGTGCATCCCATAGTGGTGTGGTCGAGTGGATAAGTCGGCGGACTTGTGATCACAAGGTACGCGGTTCGAATCTCTCCATACCACTAGCATCCTTTGGCAAGGTGTCAACCTGCAAATTTGCCGTACTTGACCCAAGTGAGGTGAATGGGTACCGGTAGGAAGAAATTCCTTGAATGCTGTGAGCGCCTTTCGGGGTAGCCTAGCTAAGCCGGGTAATAATAATATGATAATGCGCCTTGAGCACTCTACAGAGTGGATACGTGCGCAATAAAAATCACATTATTATTATTATTATTATTATATCTTTTTATTATTCTGAACTGAACTTCTAACACTGTTAAATTAATTGCCACATACTTGTTATAGACCAAACTCCGAGGCTGCTCTGTCTTCATTGTCATCCCCTCCTATCGTAATCCCCTCTGAAGACAGAGATCATGCATTGCGCGAGCTTGTTTAAACTGCGGTGCTGTGATTCTCTGTTAAATTTTCCCAAACTTCATGGGAAAAAATGAGGGAAACCCCCAAACACCGAATTCAACAAGACCAGGGACAAGAAACAGATAGATCTAGAGAAAATATAGGGCCTACTTCCACATGCGGTATGTGGAATAGCTTTCATGTTAGGCCAAGTAAGAAAAAGATGGTAGTTGCTCGTCCTTGCGCGCATTTATTTTTGGCTGCTGCACGATTTTTTTGCTATTTACTATTTAAAAAAAAAACACTTTCAAAGTTACTGGCCCTATCGGGTTAGCGAGTATTTGAGCGCAAAAAGCTGCAAGGTGTTCTTGCGACCTGAGTGTTTTGCAAGCACCTTCTCTAGCCATCTCCAGCGGCCTAGCATTTGTCTATAACATGGGTTGCTACGTCGGCAGTTTCCCCATGATATCTCACCTCAAAAACACAATAAATTAAAAAACGTGTGTATAAACACGAATCAGACATAAATGTTATTAGCGATATATTTCTGGAGAAAACAGTACCTTACAGTTCAAATCAAATCCTCAAAACTTGTGAAATAAACCAGTTTGTTTTTCAAAACATTGGCCCGTTCGTATAGTTTCCGATGCATGGTACTAGTCTAATTACAGACTCATCGTAATATTTATAGATGAGAAAATAACTAAACTTTGGAATTATTTTCTTTCCTACATTTTGTGTAGTTTAAAGTTTATTTCAACACTATATTTTTTCTTGTCAATCATGAAGAAATAAGATGATTTGACATGGCAATTTGATAATTAATTATTTTTAATTAATTTTTGTTAATAATTTTTGTTATTTTTTTTTTTTGAAATCCAAATTTAATGGTCCTGCTTATACACGTAAATATGTTTTAAATGTGTTGAAAAGGTACATTGCCAATTTGACAATGTGAATTGTACGACGTACTCATTAATATTGAGCATGCATCACCTGAATCGAGCCTGACATGCCTGACAATCATTGATTAAAAAATGTCAAAATATAGTAAAACAGCAAAATTTATAGTAAGGACCTCGCTCATCACTGCTCTTGAAAAACCCGGACGAGAAACTACTTTCTTTTTTTACTTGGCCTTATAGCTAATCTTGGATCGCTCAAATATCACTAAAAAAACATACTCGGCTGTGTACAACGAAGAATGTTTACCCAGTGTGAAATGTTCTTCAAAATCCACAAGAACATGGTTAACATCCCACTTACACCTGGTATCCATCCTGTCTTGCACCAGAGAGAGCTACGTGGACACACTGCACACCCATTCATTTTTCACCAGCTTCCTTGCAGAGTGGACTGCTACAAGTACAGCTTTTTCCAATGAGTAATTCCTATATGGAACAGGCTCCCAGCAGTAGCTGTAACATCTAGCTCGATTGCTGGTTTTCGGAATGCAGCAGTCCCGTCCATCATAGCCATGATGGGCGTATCCACCAGCACCCTGTAGGGAGGGAAGCCATGAAGCCAGCATTACTGTTTCTTCACCAGATGCACCCTACTTCTTTGTACTCTCCAGTCTACATGTTTTTCTTCTGCACAATGTCTGGCTTCTTTTACTTGCACTCATCACGCACTCACACACTGCCAATTAGTACCCCACCCTGGACAGCTGTCAACGTAGCTTTTTCGGGTGCAACAATTCAAGATTCAAGATACACTGCAGTTTGAACAGCTCGTGCAATGCATGATCTCTGTCTTCCAAGGGATAAGCCTTACGATGAAGAAAGAGCAGCCTCAGTCTAACTTTGTTCACTTTGTTAGACCGAGGCTGCTCGTGCTCCTCTGAAGACAGAGCTCTACAATTGAGAGAGCTGTGCTGTGTAAAGTTAATTTTCCACAAAATTCATTGGAAGAAACTTCCCCCCCAAAAAACAAAAAAACAGAGGGAACAAGACCGTTGGGCAGGACCAGAAATAGATACTTCCAGATGCGGAAAGTGGATTGAATTACATGTTATAGCAATTCTTTGACCGTTCAAATGTGATCACTGTACTTGAGACTGTAAACAGCACTTTACACAGCTTTCTCAATTGTAGAGCTCTGTCTTCAGAGGAGTGGACATACGACTTGAAGACGGAGTGGCCTCAGTCTCTAATACTTTGTGAGATTCCTAATTAACTGCAGTACATGTCTTTCCTCACTTTTGTAGATCGAATGTGGTGCAAAACATCCAGAAACCTGCTTTTGATCAGCCAATCTGTGAAACTTTGCTGAATCAGAAGTTCTTCAATGGAATTGGGAACTACTTGAGAGCAGAAATTCTCTACAGGTATAGGCCTACAGCATGTGTCAAAATTATTATTGTACTGATAATATTGAACCCACATATCCTCATTATTTTTCCAAATTATGTGGTATCTTAGCTTGTTCAGGAATTGTGTATTATAGTATAAATTAAATACTTACTACCAGTAATTTATTAAAAGAGGTAATTTAAAGTTATAGGAAGAGACACAACAGCAGATATTTCTTGGCAACTTCTCCCTGAACTGCCCATTACTTGGGTAAATGTGTAGCAGCCAATCAAAAGACAAGATCAAACAAAACCCGGGACAAAAGAGAGATGATCAGCTGCCAGCAGCCTAGGTGTAACAATGAAGGGATTAAAGGAGAACAAAAAAGGGGGCTTGAGCCTAAAAGCCAAGGGTAAATGGATGGAGGAAAAAAGCGGATGTAACAAGCAACAGATCTAGACCTATGCACTAAACAAGTGAGGGGAAAATATAGGGAAGAGTAGAAGCTGAAATGAAATAAATACTTCAAAATGATTACAGAAAGGAAAACACGATAAAAATGTATAGAAAGAAGAACAGGGGAGGGAACAAAAAATAATTAATGACAACTGAACTAAACCAACAGAAGATGTTTTGAATGAATTTTTGTACTGTAGGTTGAGTATCCCACCATTTGAGAAGGCAAGAACTGTGTTGGAAGGACTGAATGAAGAACCCCCTGATGTCAAACCAATGAAGGGAGGAAAAGGAAGGAATGGAGAGGAACCAGATATACTTCATCTGTGTCACACGGTACCTCTTGAGGTCATTGCTATAGGTAGGTTAATTGTTAAATTGCCACTTTGTCTAAA
This sequence comes from Paracentrotus lividus, assembly GCA_940671915.1. NCBI lineage: Eukaryota > Metazoa > Echinodermata > Echinoidea > Camarodonta > Echinidae > Paracentrotus > Paracentrotus lividus. The sequence goes on along the minus strand of CALNVZ010003425.1, from coordinate 18,250,079 downwards.
ACCACTTTGACCAATTCTTATTTGGTCTCATCACCCACGCTCTAATTCCATTTTGTCTGTAACTAGTTTGTCTAATTACTTTTTTGTCTAATTGCAACTCTGCTTATTCCCCATATCGAATAATGAAGGAAACTGACCAGAAATATATAATATGAAAAAATGAGCAAAGAAAATGGGGTACCATCGGGATTCGAACCAGAGACCTCCTGGTCACTAGTCAGGCGCTCTACCATCTGAGCTATAGTAAGCCCCGGATGGGGTCGTCCCTAATACCCGTTAACTCTTCAATGCTCGAGTGGTCAGAAGCTATTGAAACCTGGCATAAACCCGAAGGATAGAAATCAACTTGGATCAAAAGGTAATAGACGAATGGCAATTAGACCAAGTGATCATGAGACAAAATGAGAAATTAAAACAAATGGGTAAAGTCCATGTGGTATTAGAGAATTGGGGGCCTTCGGGTTGCCTATGTTAGGTGGGTAGTATGTAAACTCTTATTGCCATGAGCGCCGAAAGGAGTACCTGAGTGCCAGTGAATATTATTATCACTATTTATGTATTTTCATTCTTTCAGGTGCCGGTGGATACACAGCTGATGGCAAAGCCTCGGACTATTCTGATTTCATGAAGTGGCTGCAGTGCTACTACCAAGACGGTATGTCGAACATGGTCGACCACAACAAGAGGACCATTTGGTTCACGGGACCACCGGGTCCCATGGTACCTAAAGGTGACTTCACTTTCTTATTTACTGTCCAATGTGTTGGTTCATTGTATAGAGCGTCCGCCTTATAATTTGGAGGTCGTGGGTTTGATTCCTGGCCACCTCATACCAAAAGAGGTTCAAAAATTAGAGTTTCTGCTACTATGTTTGCGTTCATCATGACAGGGATAGAGCAGCATCAATCTGGCGCTGCTCAGTGGCTGCCGGGCCGACGATCAATAGTTTGGGTAAAAGGAATTTCCATTTCACCTTTGTTTCGGACAATAAAAATTTGAGCTTTTCCTGAAGGGGCATTATCACCCTGATAAGTTGGTTTTAATCAAAACAGAGTGTTAAACAAAACCCTATAGGCCTATGCTCAGATTTTGTAGCTTGATATCAAAAACGAAAAAAGATTTTGTGACATTGATTGTAAATATTTCATTGTGATGAGTAGTTATTGTGACGATACCCAATTTACGACATATCACATAGGTTTCGATCAAGGTGGTCATAATGCTCTTGTATTAAAAATAGCTCCTTTGTTTTGTTTACCGGTAGTCTGGAAAAGATTGCCGTGATCTTGAAATAGTGATTAATTAGCGTTCTGTCCAAATCTGTTTTCTTTTTTAAATACAGAGGAGAAATCTAGAAGGATAAAAAGTCCAAAGAAGCGGAAAGAAGCCAGTAGTTCTGACGATGCAGAAACTCCAGTCAAGGTACAGATAGAGAAATCATGAGTGAAATGACATTTATCATAATTACTGCAATATTAGACTTACAAATAAGAAAGTAAAACATTTGCTTCATTGCTAGTATTTCAGATTATATTGGTTGTGATTTAACTGGTTTCAATTCACAGGTTTAGGGATGAAGTGTATGATTATTTGCAACACTCCATTGCAACTGCGAATCAGATAACAGTTAGGAATTGAAATAATTTTAATCTTTCTCTTGTTATAATTCCTTTCGTCATTGTTCTGTCTATTCTGAATGTCCACATCAATCTTTTTTTTTTTTTACTTCTGTCACAAGACTCCACATATCTCTGATCTGTTTGTTTATTTTACCAATTAAAAAATGCATCTTAACTATTAAAGTAATTTCAGTCAGCTTTGGCTCCTATTTTGGACGTTTTCTGAATAAAAAAAAACAGAACAATTCAATTCAATACAATCATTGTAAATTAACAGAGCAGGTATTAGGCACACAGAACTTATAAAAATATAAGCTTATTGTATCTGTAATCAATAATGATTTTATATCAGCTGAGTAGTCAGAGTTTGTACATTTGTAATGCTCACTCCCATCTTTACCCATTTCAGTCAAAGAAACAAGACGTATCAAAAAGTAAAGTGACCCAGAAGAACAACAAGACGACAGCAAAACTCAAATCCAAGATGGCGTCTGAAACCATGGCAACAACCAAGGCTTCTTCAGGTAAGAGAAAGACTGGGAGTAGCAAGAAAACTGGAGACGTGAAGAATGGAAGGGGAGATGCAAAGAAAAGGAGTACGTCATCTACAAAACAGCCTAAGAATGGGAATTCTTCAGCCACTGATAGGAACGGTAGTAGGAAAGCAGCAAGAAGGAGCACAAGAATTGCTCAGATTAGCAAAGACACATAGATGAGATAGTAAGAATGAGAGAAGAAACACACAAATGCCTCAGGTTTAATAGTAAATATACTTAAGAAATGCAGTCCACTCCTATTAAAATGAGCATGAATTTTACTGGCATATTATAAAGAGGCAATTCTCCCCTGGTTGAATTTGAAACATGTGCAGACTTAAATGTATTTTTATAACAAGGTGATTGGCATGGACCCCCAAACATATCATTCAAACAGGAAGACACTACATATCAGTGTCAACCCAAATTCAAATCTTTTTATGTTCATAACTCTATATAGTTGCTTGCACCCTTCCTACATTGTTGAATATACATGGCTTTCTTATCCTTCTGCCAGAAACAATTATATCTCGGTGTTTTCTGTCTGTCCATCCATCCTGCCTTATGTTGCTGCAATAACACAAGGATTTTTTTATCAGATTGGGTAAAGCTTATACAAGCTAATTAAGATGTTTGGGGGTAATGCATAGTCACAAGTTTAAGAGAGTCACCTTTTTTAATGGCTTGTTTCTGTGATAAATTAATGAATATATTATTGAGTATATTTCAAAAACATTGAGTAAAGTATGAATAACAAAAAGATGAACTGACACTTTTTATCATTAAAGAGGTCAAGGGGGATCAAAAGAGTGAATAAAATCTCGTACTGGCTAATTCACTTGATAACTCTAAAACAATTGAGTCTTTCTCTTTTTGAGCGTACTTGACTGGAGTATGTGAGCATACCAGGATGAACTGATTAGATTTCATTTCAAAAGAGGAAATTGAATTGTGCATGGTCATTATGTAGGGGCAGGTGTATAGCAGACACATTCATGTAGTCTGTACTCATTTTGTATATGTTCGCCATTTTACCTACTCGTGTGTGTTTTATAACATACACATTGCCCAGTTTTACATCAGCAGTGTAAACCAAAAGAATGGCTATTACAAGCCTCCCCAATATCTGGAATCAGTGCACAAGCAGCTATATTTTTAAAAATTTAATCGCACATAAAGTTATCGAAATATCCTTCAAGGTTTAATCTAATGATGGGATACTTATGTTTTTAATGTTATCTTTAGAGCATATGGAATATCACAATATACCAGCCTAAAGGGTGTTTCACAAAGGAAAAATGACCCAAATGTTCACACTCTTTATTGGTCAAACTGCACTAATTTCTCACTCTTGTAAATGACAATGTCATGGGTGAGAATGATAGACTTGACGTTGATTTTTATCGGGGATATGATGTGAAATCTGTAATAAGGTTGGTAGATATTCACCAAAATACAGTGCGTCCCAAAAAGAACTATACACTTTTCAAATGGTTACCAAAAAAAAAATATATGGTTCTTGGGGGAAAAGTTTAGATATATATAAAGCTCATATCCTCAACTATCATTATGACACATACAATTCTGAAAATACATGTACCGCATTCTTCAGTGAGCAATGCTCACTTTTGTGAAGGACACAAAAATTAGCATGCTCAGGAATTTGGTATTAATTTATCATTTTTGTATGGCACGCCATTAGGGATTCAACTAATAATGGAATAAATCAGCCAAGAAAGACAAAAGGCCGTGTGTTATACATTGTAAGTTCGCCGCCTTTTGCGTTACATGCCAATTTGACTACAAACGGAACCTTTTTCACTTCAAAGACCTGTATCTCGAAAAGTATACACCCTACTATATCAAAACTATACATTTTCTGAAAGGAAATTCATCAAGGAATCTAAATCTGCATTGAAAAATTATACCAGGTGCAAGATAAAAAAGTTATTCTGAAAAATTTCAGGAAATAAATTTTTTTTATTAATTTTCATTTTTTTATCATCAAGTCATCTATTATCAGCCAAATAGTAATGACATTATTACATTATGATAGAAAATATTCATACCTTTAAAATAAGGTATAATTCATTATGGTTTACAATTTTAGAATGAAAAATATAAAGATCCAAAATTTTGCCCCGAAAATATAGATTTTTTCAAATTCATGAGGGGGTTGAGTCCTGCCAAGTACTGTTCCACCATCAAACACATTGTTTAAGTGATATGATGGTATAAAGCAGTTTATAAGCTTCAATTTGGTGCAAAATTTACAAAAATAGGCTAAAATTTGGCAGAGATATTGCAGTTTCCCCAACGGTACTGCAATATCTCTCATTCCTAATGACTTTGTACAGGAGGCATTGCTTTTTTAAGTCAAATAATGATTGTTGGGTCTTCCTGGTTGCTATTGTGACATCAAACCTATTGTTCAGTGATGTTATGGTATAAAGCAGTTTATAAGCTTTAGTTTGGTACCAAATTTACAGTCATAAGCCAAAATTTGGCAGAGAAATTCAAGTTTTCCCCAAATCAACCACAAAATGTGAAATTTCCCATTGACTTTTTACAGGTGGCGCCGCTTTCGGCACCACCCCTACTGTCCTAAACTTAAACCATTGTAACTCCACCAGAATGTGACCTAGAACAATGAAACTTCACAGGGAGCTAGCACAGTAACATAGCTTCAAAATGAGATCAAATATGTTACATGAACTTTCTTTCTTTCGAAAATATCAACAAATTAATGCTGAAAAATAGCAAAAAGTGTAACAGCACCACCCTATTTGGGTGGCGAGTTCATAACACACGACCAAAAATAAACAGAAGTCAAAGCAAAAAATCAATGATATGAAAACAAAATGGTAAAGAAATACATTTTTGCATAATATTTATTGTTTATTTCTGACTTTCGATATATCTTTTACTCTGTTAGCGGATTTATTCCATTATTAGTTGAATCCCTAATGGCGTGCCATACAAAGGTGATAAATGAATAGCGAGTTCCTGCGCAGGCTAATTTTTGTGTCCTTCACAAAAGTGGGCATTGCTCACTGATTAATGCATTATTTTCGGAGTTTTTTTGTGTCATAATGATAGTTGAGGATATGAGCTTTATATACGGTACATATAAACCTTTTCCCCAAGAATCATATATTTTTTTTATTTTATAGCCATTTGAAAAGTGTATAGTTCTTTTTGGGACGCACTGTATAATGGCATTAACTGTTAACAGGATTCAAAAATGTTTTCAAAATTCTGAGAGTAACTTTGTTGTTTCTCATTCTGACAACTTATGTAGCTTCAAGATGCATGTTTTGTTCTTCATCATTTAGCATTCCGAGTGAATGTCACTATAAAACAGCTCATTGTCACAATCATTAGGATAGTTAGTTAGTTAAACCTTAATGATTAATTGTTTTATTGAAAGGCAAGATGAAGGTCATAAATTTACCATTCCTTATGAATAGCTGTGTACTTACCTACAAGATCATATACTATTTCGATTTAGCTGAAATTATTATTAATGTATCATGTTTTGCTCCTTATAAGGCATGTAGCACGTTATACAATCCATCTTTGATCAAATTTGTCTATGACATTTCACTTTTTAACCAAAACTCCTGTACTTGTTAATATTTTCCATATTCTAGAAAATATATTTTTTTTCAGGCATCTCCAGCAGGTCTTGTGGGTTTTCACTTTGTCTTACATCAGATGGTCCCATTCTAATATACATGTACCACTTGGGCTAAACCCATTTGGTATAATTTTCCCATGGCCTAATGCATACTTGGTCTAATTCTCACTTGGTTAAATGACCCATAGGCCCGTTTGCATAAACAGTTATCGTTTTAGTAACTTTGTCATCCGTGTTAACTTTCATGAAATACTGCATTTTGATTAGCTGTTGAGCAATGTTACCATGGTAGTTACGATTAATGGCAAAGTTACTATAATAGTAACACTTTATGCAACAGTCCCCAGTTCCAATTGCCAATTTGTCTATTATCTGAGGGGCATTTCATGAAAGGACTTGTCGGACATTTCATCCGACAAATTTTCTCTCAGCCAATCAGATGCAAGAATTTCAGTAGCTTATAACAGTTTGTCGGATAAAACGTCCGACAAGTCCTTTCATGAAACACCCCCCTGATATACAGTGTAATTTTAATCTAGTTTCCATATAAATATATATTTTTTTGTATTACTAGCTTGTTAGACAAAATGAGAACTAGACTGGCAATTAAACCAAAAGGTACATGTAATAACCAGACGAACTGAGTGTAGACGAAATTGAATTAGACCATGTGGGGTGAGAACAAACGGGCATTAGTCAAAGTGGGTTTAGACCAAATGGCAATTTACAGTTTTTATGTAATTGTGGTAAACTTCTGCACGGCTGGGTTCGGGGAGGGATGTTGTACATGACTTTTAATTTGTAATTAAACGGTAGTCATTTTTAACTAGGTGCATGGTGTATAAATAAGTGAGATATTTTGTTATTCAAGTAGCTGATTGAAAAGGCAGTACTCCTTTATATACTGGTACAATGTAAAATAAATGTATACATTTTTATTATTTTTTTTTGTAAAAAGAAGGACATTTTTTTCTTTCTATAGGCCTATAGAGAGAAAAAGAGACAGGAAGAAGGAGGAGATGATGAGAAGAGAAGAAAGGAGTAGTGCTTTTAAAGAAAACAATGTGATTAAAGACGATAGATAGAGAGAAAGAGAGAGAGAGAGAGAGAAAGAGATAAGGAGAGAGAGATAGAGAAAGATAGAGAGAAAAAGAGAGAGAAAGAGAGAGAGAGAGAGAGGGGGGGGGGGGGGGGAGAGGAGAGAGAGAGAGAGAGAGAGAGAGAGAGGGGGGGAGGGGGGGAGTGTGAGAATAACCAACGGAGTAAAGAGCACAAAATCAGGCATCATCAACAAAGAATAATCAAAATGAAGGTTTTAAAAAAAGGTAGCAAATCATAAAAAGATAAGATTAAAAAGAAAGAATAATATAAAAAATAAAAAAAAAAAAAAAAAAAACGCCTCAAAATGTAGTATATGCAATGTCGATAACTTTAAAATATAACAATAAATATAAAGACTGAAAGAAGCATGATTACTTTGTTAAAAAAAACCATTGTTTATTAAAAGTAAGAACAAGAGTGTTCATTTGACCATACTTTCTCAGCGAGTCGAAATATACATTTCTATTTCAATTCTATAGATAATGAGGTGGTCACAACATCGTAAAGTACAACTTTCTACGACATAGAGAGCTGTACGTTGTAGATAGTTGCACATTGCACTGCAACGTGTTGTGACACCGTATAAGATGGAGACCATTGTGGAGGTGGATTATTTTTTAACACTTCTGCTACTTTAATCAGATTCATATGATCTGTATATATTTCATCAATTTTTCTAAATAAGGTGAAAAATGCTTAGTTGAAATCCGATAAAAGACATGACAAATTTTACACTCTGAACAATGAAACACATTGAGCCAGGTATTATGCAGCCAGTGTGTATTGGTCACTACAGGGTATGTTTTGAAACACAAGATATATTATATGAGAAATATCAATACATGACATGAGAGATAGCCCTCGCACCATATACATATATTCAATATATAATTCCCTTGCATATAATATCACCAAACCGTATATTGGTCTTTGCAAATAATACTTGAGTAATCAATAATTTGCTAATAACCAGACAGTTGATATGTTGTATCTTGTTTTTGTTGATAACAAGCTGCCAAGTTTTACTTAACAGGCCAAGTGTTATAGTTTTGTGAAAGACTGAAAATGTGTTTGAGTGGTATCAATCTCATACTTTTATACAGCATAATGACTCTTTAATATATACATTTATAACTTTATGACCCAATGTTCCACGGGCACATGTATTCAGCAAAATATTAAGAGTTAAAAACAAATATTATTATTAGTACTGAGCAACATTATTGCAATTTTCATTTGTATATATTTTGTTTAATATTATCTACCAATATTTAGGCATAAAATCTACTATATTCAGTGAAAAGTATTTGGCAAGACACAACATAATATTTATATATTCTGTAAATGTAAATTCTGCTTACATGTAGCCTACTTATCATACAAAATAGGTATGATCTGACGTTACTTTGAATTAAGACACTGAAAGCTGAAAGTTTTGGGTAAAAACATTGTTATATATATTCTTGATTTGTTTAAGATATTTGGTATCTATATTTCTGAGATCAGAAAATTTTGAAGAATGCTTGACAACAAATTGCAGTTACTTTTTAGAGCGCTATGTGACTTTTGAGATTTAGCTTTAATTGCACGGACGTGCTTTCTATTTTTTCTTTCACTATTTCTTTCCCACCTCCCCAAATTTTTCTTATGTATTCCATTTTGTTTCAGTAATAATCATCTACTGCCTTCACTAATGAAGAGAGACAAGTTTCCACTTTCAGACTATACAAAATTGATCGTCAATACTATGGTTATGTATGAAATATAACATAATAATTTACAAGAAAGGCTTTTTAAAATAAAAAAAAAACAATAAAAAAAAAAGAAAAGGAAAACGCATTATATCTATTTTGCAATATATATGAATAGGAGGGCATCATTTTATTGCTTGGTAAAATAATTTGTTGTAAGCAGAAGAGGATACATTATTTTGTAGACATAATTAGAAGTACAGTATTGGGCCAATTATAACATTATGATCAGAATGTTGCATATAAACTTGAGAGGTTTTATTAACCCAGGACATGATGTGATGCTGTAGGGACACAGGGCTGGATTTAAAACTTTCATAACAAAATTTTCTGAACTTTTTTTCCCTGATAAATGACGTTAAATTATAAAATATTACAGAACCAGGCAGCATATATCATTGTATGTAAGATAACTACCCCTAGAAATATGTTTAGGTGTAGAGTTAGGGGTAGATATTTGACAGGGTAGTTATCCGGGGTAGTTGTCCAAGGACCATATTATACGAATGTGCTTACGCTCCAAGGCGAGTAAGGAGGTGGTTCTTCGTTATTTCTAGGTGAAATTGTTTGTATACTGTTAAACGACACTATTGAATCCCTATGAAGCTCTGGAAGTCGTGCGTTATCTTGAGCGATGTCATCGTCCGACTCATCGTTGAGTTCATTGCTGGACGATGTCGGATGATGCGGTGAATGGTCCACGGATGGTAGGTACGGTGGTGGACGGTTAGCATTGTTTTCAGGAGAATCGATGTCCATTATCCCATTCTGTTCAATATTTGGACTCTGCAGGTCAGATACGCGTCTGTTTCTCTGTGAGTTTGGAGATACTAAACTATCATCATGAGTTATTGCAACACTGTCCATTTGGTGTGTTTCTTGGTTTGATAAGTGGTCATCTTCGGTGGATACACTGTAAGGCGGTGGTGATATCATTTAAAGCGCCTGATGCAACATTACTTGGATGATCAGTAGTGGAGGGACTGTATATGGCGGTGGTGAAGATATTCGTCCGTCGGTGGGAAGAGCATTATCTGCTGATTTTCAAAGTTGACGTTCAAAGAAATATTTGTCACATGAACATGAGGGTCCACGTTTGGAGAGTATAAAGATGGCCGACGATCATAATCATTCAGTTGAACAGACAAGGGGTATCCAATGGGATGGGTACTCGTGGCCATCTCGTTTGGGTTACTGTCCTCAACAGTGTCCTGGCCGGCGCCATCTTGAAAGGAAAGCGGATTTCGCAAATTGCCAGCGAACTGCCTCATTCTGGAGCACAAGCCAAAGGAACATTCTAGTTTGTTTCCGCGTTTAATCCGTACAATGATGGCGACACAGACCATCACCATGATAAGACCAGCCGAGGACAAGGCACAATTAGCACTGATGAAGTTAGTGTCGACTTCGCTTCAGTGAGACCTAAATTTAAAGATGTCAGATTATGATAGTTTAATAGTCGATTGCAATTTGGCCTAAAGAAAAAAATAAGTTGTATAAAATGTATATTCATATCCCCAACAAAGATAGGGTAGTATCGTAAACGATTTTTTAATAAAGTAATTTACTATTGCTGATATATAAATAGACTCACTCAGATTCAATTATCATTTTGCTTTCATTTCCCCAGAAATGCGATAGAGAGGTTGAGATACACCTGGACCCCGTTGCATAAAACTTCTAACCGGAGTTTTTTCCGGTTGAAATCTGAAAAATCCGGTTAAAGTCTGAAAACTCCGGTTACAATATTTTTCTGGATTTTTACTGTTTTTTTCCATTGCATAAAAACATACGAGCGTTTTCAAAAGTATTAATGCAATAAATTTTTAAGGAGTTTTAAAACTCAGGTTGAATAACCTAAGAAATAGGTCTACATAAGCTGAGTTTTTTAACCGGAGAAAACTCGGTTAGCAAAAAAGTTTTATGCAACACCACCCAGTGGGGTGTTTCACAAAGAGTTAAGTAGACTTAAAGTCGTACTTAACTTCTACGCGCATCTTGTTTATAAACGCGCAATTTAATTGATAGATTTCACAATGGCGCGCATCCCTGAGCATGCTCTGACCAATTAAGGTGATGCGCTAATAAAACTCACAAAAATAACGAGTTAAGTGCGATTTTTAAGTCTACTTAACTCTTTGTGAAACACCCCCCAGATCTTCATGACCACTACATGTGTGGATCCAGAGGGAGGGGGCAATCCCCAAAATAGACAAAAAACGTACCAAACCGCTTAAAAGTGCCGCTTGCATCCATTGGTGTCCTGGATCAGCGCCTGAACATTGTACAAAACTATGACAATAATAATGAGCCATCATCATGTCAAATAATCGTTCTTAATCTGACCCCATCGAATCTTAAATGATTTTTGAAGCTGCGATTATTTGAGACTCACCACATATGACACCAGCGTCATCAGAGTGGACACAGGACCTTGGATACCAGTTGCTGGACAGGCACAAGCTTAGGCTCGTCTCTGCTCCTGTACATCTTACGTTCTCCAGTGCAATCCTTCCACTACCTCGTCCAAAATGGGCATTATAGACAGCCGTGGCTTGATCAGTAGGGAATCCAACCTTCAATTAATAATACGTTCAAGTTTTACGGTGGTATCTTACTTCCCGGAGACGTCTCTGCGACTCAGACTTTCAGAGACGTCTCCGAAAAAAAATTTCCGTCGCGGAGGCGTCTCAGAAACCTCTCTGAGACGTCTCCGCGACGAAAAAAAAAATCACAGATGTTTAAGCGTATTTGATTTTCCCGCAACTCATTAGACGTCGCGGAGACTCAGGAGAGGTCTCCGCGACTGTCTTAAATTCGTCACTTCCCCGTCCCAAACTAGTTTTAAAATCCGTCTCATGCATGTCATGGAAAATGTGAGATCACCGTTAGTTGTCTTTCTTCCAACAAAGATGGAATACCATTCGAAAAAAAAAATAATTTGCGCGTGATAGAGTAAGCCTAGGCCTATATAAAATAAGCAAGAAGAAGGTTATTTTAAAGACAAAGAGACATTTAGGGGAAGTTCACCCTGGAATTTTATCGGCTTTAAAAAATGCAGAAAATAAAAGAAAAATATGAGTGAAGGTTTGAAGAAAATCCACCAAAAAATAATGAAGTTATGAATATTCGAAGTTTTGATTCTGTGACGCCACATGCGAGCAGATCTCCTGTGTGTTATGTATAGTGTAAATTCCATAAAATGTTATTTTTTCCAGAAGAAATTAATTAAGTCACCTGTGCGGTCGATATACCCTCAAACATATCTTCATATACATTACTATATAAAATTGACCCATTCCTTTATCAAGAACCATGACAAAAAGACAAATTTATGGAATTTACATACACAACCAATGGGAGAGCTGCTCGCACGTGACGTCACAGAATCAAAACTTGAAATATTCATAACTTCGCTATTTTTTGGTCGATTTTCTTCAAACTTTCATTAATATCTTTTAATAATTTTTCTTCATTTTTTTTAACACAATTAAAATTCCAGGGTGAACTTCCCCTTTAAAGCAAGATCGTGATAGAAAACAATTAGAATGGTATTAGTAGAAAAAAAGTACAAGAAACAATGCTTGGGTACTGAAAGAAATAAGTACAACCATGTATAAATAACTATAAAATATGGTTTTACGAAATTATAAACGGGGAAGGAGAAGAGACGATGGCGAGAGGGGTTAGAGATCAAGATAAAGGAAAGAGAGAAAATAAATGAAAAATTAAATAAAAAAACATTATATTTAAACTGGCTACAGGCGATTAAAAGAAATATAGAAGAAAAAGGAAGTCAATCGAGAATTATTGTACAGGCATATTCAGTTATATTGACCCAGTTACGGGTCCGTGGGGTGGCTATATGCCATTCATGGTCAATCATTGTGAGCATATTATTTTGTTTTATTGATTTATTTCATATATTCAATTAATTTCAGCCATAGATAAAGATCACGAAAATCAACAAGGAAAATATGAAATATTTGTGGCCTAGGATAACTAAAAGGAGAATAATATACAGATGGTACGGTCATAATTGACACGGAATGGTGTAAAATGGCTCCTAAAGGCCCAGAAGTGGGTCCTTTTGACCCTCCGTTTTTGTTACCTGACGACAGACGACTGCAGCGTCATCATCATCCCATCTGGAATCGCATATTGAACCCCATTGACCTTCATGAAGGATCTCGACACGCCCTTCATCACGTGACGAGCCATCTACAAGACGCACATCTCCCTCCTTAGGCACTGTTCACAATAAAAATGATAAAGATCTATTTATTTTAACAATAAAACAACCAAAACAAACAAGCAAAAATAAACAAAAACAAACGAACAATGTAATATCGCATTCGCCATCATGAAAAATCTCTACACGTCCTCATCTGTTTTACACGACGAACCTTTTATAAGACGCACATCTCCCTCTTTTGACGCTGTTCACAATAGAAATGATAAAGATTTATATATTTAAACAATAAAAAAAGCAAACAAAAAAACTATCAAAAGAATATCGTAGCTAGACTTGACCAGGCAGATAGTATACAGACGCATTAGTCACATTATCTTATGGGTTGTTTTACAATGAGGGTATACCCATCTATCTCATTTGACCCTCAAAATAGTTGTTTTGTTTTTCCTCATTTTTGTGTATGTGTTCTAAACGAGTGGAATGACATTGTTTTTCAATTGTGAGGCGTGAGGGCATCTACTTATCATTATTATTACTTTTATTTATAGGGGTTCAAAATTTTCATTACATGTAAAGTCAATTGGTTCATTTTTCGGAGAGGACACTTTTGACCGAACCGATTTGACAACCATGGAACGTAAGATGCTTGAGAAATAAGTGGCTGTGGGCGAAGTAAACATGCTAAGTTTGTTGCATATAGATATACAAGTGTTCTTATAGACACAAACATTGTGAATAAAGTATGCGTAAAAACACCGAATTCATGTGAGAATTTTTCGACGGTTTGGCACCCCATTTTGAGTATTTTGGTTAATGGTCACAACAAATCAAATGAACTGTAGCTTCTGTCGTTTCAAGTTTTTAAACAATCGCATTGCAATAGTAAATTCTTAAGGTAAAACAAGCCTAATGATTGCTAATAAAGATGCGCAGGCTCAAAATTAGAAAAAATAAAACAAGACAGTAATTTTGCCCTAAAATGCCAGATATGGCCAATTTGGAAAAATAAATGTGTATTACAATTTTTCTCTTGTAGGTTGCTCTAACAGTGCCCTATAGCTATAGACTTTAGATTAGTGTATATACCCATATTTCTTTTTATGCCATTTTTGTTGTTACACGATCAGAGTATACCCTGATTAAAAAAAAAGAAAAAGGAAAAGAAAAGAAAAAAAGCACCTTATCGAAATGGACAACATAAACGAGAGAAAGGATGCTTTGATAAAATATAATAAACATAATTATGGCAAATCCAGACCCAAATATTATTAAAAGCTCAATGCTGAAACAGGTCAAAATACGACTGAAGAAAATCAGACAAGATACATGTATACATATATATAATTATATGATTGATATCTTTAATGATATAAACATGATAAAGTTTGACTGATACTTGTCATGAATTCGCAACGACGTTGAAGAAGCTGTGATGTCATTCGGGCAAGTTTGTTTGCTACTTTGCTCTGTATGACATTTAATTTGTCTAAAATTATCTGTCAAAATCTACGGCAATATATAAAATAAACAAACCTTTCCTGAATAATTATACACATCAAAAACAACATTTTAGGAATAAGAGTACCGCATACCTACATTCAAAAGGAATGGTCTCACTTTTTAAATATGCAAATTAAGTAATAAAATAATAAAATTCCAAATCTGCTTTTGAGGTGGGGCATAACGGACCCTAGGGGCAAAACGGAACTTTCTCATAGCTTGACATCAAAAGTATTTCTTTCTATAAAATGTATTGCAGTAAATGAGGCATTGCTGCACCAATTTACCACTGAAGTTTCATCGAAAAAAATCAATACCTACAGAGGGGGTGCCATTCAAAAATTTGTACCCCCTCTGATGTAGGGTATTTCTGCTTGGGGCAAAATGGAACCCAATGGTGTGGGGCAAAAAGGACCATAATCTGGCTGACCCTGGGGAGAATTTGGTGTGCTCGCATCCCTTCTGGAGACTTCCAAAAGTACATTTATTTTGCCAACTTGAACAAATTTTGACAAATCAGTCCCCAGGAGTTGATTATTTCTTACGGGGCAAAACGGTACCCCATAATAGGGTACCATTTTGCCCCAACAAAATATGCACGGAGTCAATTTTGCCCCACTAGTGGGGCAAAACGGACCTTTTCCGATATTTTTTCAGCTTCATTTTGCCGAAAGTATGAAAGAGATGAGAATTATTGATAGATTGTTTATCAAACTTCAATAAGAACTCGTCAAGGAAATATCATTTTTATAGTCTTGCTCCTATCTGTGACGTCACAGAAGCCACTTGAAGTTACGTGGTCCGTTATGCCCCACCTTCCCCTACAAACTTAAGACTTTTGCTCAAAATGAGGATGTTTTTATCAAAGCAACTATTACGTCTGTATAGTGAAATTTTAAAAGCTCTTTATTATTTTGTGTCTAAATACTGTATGCAGAATTTGCACAGCGGCGGATTAGGCATGTCTATATTACCCCCTTCCCCACGAGAAATAGATCATATAAATAAATAAAATATTATATAAATAAAAAAAAAGAACATATTTAAAAACACAAATGAATAAACATAGATAAAAAATAAACAAAATATAAATGGGAAATAAAGTAAGAATATCATAAAATTGCACTGACCACAGTCAGCTCCTGCGTCCTCAGTATGCTTGCAGTTGCTTGGCTCCCGGGAGCTTGGACAATATTTTAATTTCTCCTCATTACCGAAGCATTGGACGTTATCCAGAGAGATATATCCAGTGCCCATACCGTAGTAGGCTGAATATCGGGCGATGGCGCCCTCCGTTTGGTAGCCGAGCTGCCGACAAACGACCATGGCGTCGACGTTATTCCAGTAATCGTCGCACACGGTTGTCCATCTAAAGTTATCATAGACTTCCACTCGACCTCGAGATGATTGACCACCGTTCGCTAATCTGACGTCACCATCTTGCTCTGTAAGTGTTTAGTGAAAAGACATCAATTTATAGGTAATAATTTTTTTCAATGGTTTTTTTTAATTTTTAATTAGAACCTTGTTATCCGGGGCTGCAATATCAGATTTAAAAACGAAAAGAAAGAAATAAGAAAGAACGAAAGAATAGAGAAGATATATCAAAGAAATATATATATATATATATATATTTTGATTTTAATTAAAAGACAAGTAATAGGGCCTACTTCTATAGTACCAAAAGATATTAATATTAAACAGAATTACATACATCTTATTTATGACCTCACTATTCATAAATATTTCAACTTTGCGAAAACGCTGTTATTTTTTCATTAAAAACATTTTGTATGTTGCATTCGGATTCGAAGTTTATTTTTTGGGGTCATTTTGTATGTTGTTATTTTTTAAAATTCAAAACCATAGTGCTGTCGACCTTTTTGGATATTCTGAGAGGGAAAAATCCCCCCCCCCCATTCTTCATGATAGTATCCGGTCGTTTCTGAAATCATGCAAGAGAAAGACCAAAGAGCAAAGACCCCTAAAATGAAATATTTGGAGATGAGCGTTATCCGTCAAATAAACTTATAAAACTGTATCATATTTCTCCCAAAAGTGTGTCATTTATATTTGATGATTTGATTGTTAAAGCGAAACCGAACGGACCCCAACAGTGTTTTGGCTCACATTACCTGTGTACACAGCTAGTATGATTTTTAAGATAAACTTTTGAACACATTAGTGAAAAATAAGCCTTTATATTATAAAGAAAACTAAATATATTAAGGGGAAAAGAAATTGTTTTGCTGTTGGCCATAAGTCTGCTTTTAATCAAGGTCCTAGAATAATAAAAACTCAGTTGAAATTAATAACTGCATTATCATACTATAAGTGAGTGAAAATCAGTCTTAGGTATTATCGGATATAAAATATTTCCATTTCAATTTGCAACAAAATAATACAAGCTTATTTATATCGGAACACAGAAAGGCCTGCATGTATATCATTTTGGAGAGTTTAATATCAAGATGAGGACTGCTTAAAAATAGGCTTTGTATGATTTCTCTAAAGATTATAATAAAATTGTTTTAGAATGGTAAAAAAAGGCTGTATATTATTTTTTTTTTTCACATCAACGTAAAGAGGACTGCTAAAAAAAAAACTAGGCTTGTACAATATATATTTTTTTTAAAGTTTCCAGCCCCTATTCGGGCTTTTCGATGGATTTGGCTAAACAAGCGTATATCTTTAGTGTCTTTGCTTCCGTCGTATAATGTAAAATAGACACAATTTACGGAGAAGGTGTACAAATTAATGTTACATGTAATACAATTTGTTTTGTTTTTTCTCGGCAAAATATTAAATCATTTGCAGTCCCAGGATGTGATTGGTCAGCAGGTGCGGATCTAGAAATCCAAATTTGAAAGGATTGTGCAGCTCCAATTGTCTGGGGACAATACCGCCTCTATTATGTTTGGGTATGGGCCGATACTTTTAATTGTGTGATGCCAGCTTGAATCCGCCACTGGCCAAAGTGAAGGCTACTCGTGACTTGTATCAGTGGTACCGATTATAATGCATGAGGAAGGCCTTTTTGTTTTTCAAAATAGATCCACTTAATTATTGTCATGTCATAGGCCTATGCGACTATAATATTGGCTGGCGAACTCTTAACAGGTCTGAGCAAAGCAGTGACAGGCTAGATAGAGGTAGTTCTTGATAAATCATAAAATATAAATGTGTGAAGCCACAAACTGAAGAAAAAAAAAATCATATAAATGATCATTTGAATCATACTCACGATTATGAACGTATCTGGGCCATATACTGACAAGTATTGAAACACACCAAATAACACGGCAGCTTGATGAATTCGCCATTTTATTTCCATTTGAGTGAACCAGGCTATTGTTGTGTGCTTGGTGTCAGCTCAAACGTGGTACGGGCGTTTATTCGAAGTCTTTGATCAATGCATGTAAATACAGGTGTTTATAATGAGTGCACGAGATGGTTGATTATAGTCTAGATGATATAGTCCTTATCATGTAAAGAAGGCATGATGCACACACCTTCTCTTAATTTTATTTATCTAATTATTCCAGGCATGAAACATAGTAATTTTTTATTTTATTTATTTATCTATTTATTATTATTATCATTATTATTATTATTATTATTATTATCATTATCATTATCATTATTATTATTATTATTATTATTATTATTATCATTATCATTATCATTATTATTATTATTATTATTATTATTATTATTATTATTGTTATTATTATTATCATTATCATTATCATTATTATTATTATTATTATTATTATTATTATTATCATCATTATCATTATCATTATTATTATTATTATTATTATTATTATTATTATTATTATTATTATTATTATTATTATTATTATTATTATTATATATTTTTTTAATAGATATTTACAATATGGATATAATAAAGGCTTATCCTCCCCCTTCTCTCTCTCTCTCTCTCTCTCTCTTGTAACAACCTGTCTTCATGAAAGGCTTTTGTGCATGTATATTATGGTATATATCTTGTTTATATATTTTTTTGTAAAATTGTATATTTTATATTCTATACTGTTCAAATATTGGTGTTTTGCGGGCCTCCTGGAAGAAAGGTTTGTTAAGTGAAGGAGTTACCCTCTTGAAATAAAACTAAATAAAATCAAATCAAATCAAATCAAATCTCTCTCTCTCTCTCTCTCTCTCTCTCTCTCTCTCTCACTCGCTCATGTCGCGTGCGATGCTTGTTCGGAGGGGTCATATCTTATTTCAATATTTTCATGATATTTTATCAAAAATTAAATCAAGGCTCGATGGGATTCTGATAAACGCATTTCTCCCAATATAAACTCTTGCAGAAAAGAGGGAGACTGTTTTTGAAAGAAATCCTGAATGGCCTATTATATTTCATCCGTCAAGGAATTACTCGTAAGATAAATCACACTAAATATTCATATCATTACACGACTGAATGGCATCAGAGCATATTAAAACATCGATGTCATTGGTCAGGTAATAACAGAACATTCAAAAGAAGCTATCATTCATTTCGTTAAAAGTTTCGCATTTTCATTGATTTTGAATATTATGAGATATTTGATAAAGACTAGACCGTGACTTTCAGTAAACATCGATAGTGGGCATGAATAGATCCACGGATCAACGATTTTCAAAGGGTCTAGCTTCTTGTAAAATATCTGCGCCTATTGTCATCATAATAGCGCTCGTGTTTTTATTTGAGTCGGTTCTGCTTGGCCGAGTCACCAAATGGTGGTATCTCAACTGCTATTGGCGGGGTTGAGACTAGTTTGAGACGGAATCAGTTTTGAAACTAATCGCAGAGAAGTCTTAGAGAAACGTCTCCTGAGTCTTCGAAACGTCTCATGAGTCGTGAGAAAAATCGAAAACGTTATTTACGCGCTTATTTATGGCACGCCATAAGGGAATAAAATATTATTACATTTTACTCTAACAAATATATATTTTGCATTTATAAAACCATTTCACTCCAAGAAATATACATTTCTCTTTTACAAATTCATTTCACTCTACTTTAAAAATATGTTTCACTAAAATATACATGCCCCTTTAAAGAAAATATATTTCACTTAAAAAATATATATATATTTATATGTTTCACTTTTCACAAAATATATATGTTTCACTTTTCAAAAAATATATGTTTTACTTTTCACAAAATATATATTTCACTTTTCACAAAACATATGTTTTACTTTTCTCAAATATATGTTTCACTTTTCACAAAATATATTTCTCTTTTCGCAAAAATATTTTCCTCTTTCAACAAAGATGTATTTCTCATTTAACAAAAATATATTTATCTTTTAACGATAATGTATTTGTCTTTAAAAACAAAATAAACATTTTCACTTCACAAAACATGTGTCTCAGTTCAGTTTAAGGCATAAAACCTCTTCTAGAGCACACCGCATTGTTTGTTTGGAATAATCTGTACTTGCCACGCATACGTTACTGTTCAGTACAGATGCGTGTATGTTTACATTGCATGTGCGAGATGCGTGTACGAACACACAGCGTAGTATATATAATTCATTAATCTTTCACTCGAAAAAAAATACGTTTCACTTTATTTTAAAATATATATGCCTCATTTTTCTTGGCCGAAAGGCGGCGCTGCGTATAGCAGGACGTGCGTGTTGCCACATTATGCAGCTCCCTGTGTCCTTTTGCATCCTAAATGATAGTAGGGTTGGGCGAATCTCAACTTTTTTTTTCAAACAAGTTGTTTCTATAGTAAAATTCGACGTAGAAACTGAAAATGACAATTATTTTTGCATACGATGACGTCTTACGTCGCTAAAGTGCAAAAAACCAAAATGGCCGCCAAAATAGCGTATTATGCCCAATTATCACACTTTTTATACGTGTAAACCACTTTTATTGCGTTTTTATATGGCTTTTGGGTGTCAGGGAACCCAACATGATTAATCCAACATGATTTATCCTACCTAAGTTGACTGTAAGTGTAGTTTGGTAGTTAGTTTCAGTCAATATCGAGCAAAAATCACCTCATATCAAAATCACTAATTAACACCTATAACCATACCAGGTACATTTGGTCATGATAAAATGGTCAGATTTGAGCTTTTAAACCATCAAAATCCATAAAGAAACAAAATAAAACCGGTTTATACCTATAAAGTGTGTGATGAATGGGCAAAATACACTATTTTGGTTTTTTGAACTTTAGCGACGTCAGACGTCATTGTACACAAAAATCATTGTCATTTTTGGATTCTACATCAAATTTGACTATAGAAGTAACTTGTTTGAAATAACTTTTCAGAAAAAAGTCATTATTTGCCCAACCCTAATAATAGTATTTTATGAGGCCATCACTGCCGCGCAGCATGAACAAAAACTGATTAGACCTAGCCCAATCTTATAATGTTCATTTCAGTTTGTAAGCTTTAGTATCATCGAATATAATAGAAAAAAATTCAATAACTAGAAATGTTTGCTATCACAATGTCCTTGGTGTTCTTCTTTCCATCACGTTTTTTTACTCACAATATGATTAAGAAAAGCAAACAAACAAATCAAAGAGTAAGTATCCTTAAATCCATTCGCTTGCAGATAATTCGTGATAATATAGTTGCATTATGCCCATACCCACATTAAACAAAGTCACTCGTTGATCATAACATAATGTATGCCCCTTTAAAAACGATGTGAGCGCGAAGCATGGACGAAAATTCTATTCTTTGTAAAGTGACCAGAATGCATGGAAATAAAAAAACAATTTGGTGTCCCCTAAATTCTAAAATTAAGATCAATGACTTTGCCCCCTATTTGTAAGATCCATAAGCCCCTTTACCCCAGTATCCCTCCCACTTTTTTTTTTATTTCCCGTTCTCTTTTTCTTCTCCTCCCGCTTCCCCTTCGCTATCTCTTGATTTCTCTTTCTTTTTTTCTTTCCCCTCTCCTTAATTTTCTCCCCCCGGGGGGGGGGGGGGGGGGGGGGTGGCGGGGGCGCTCACCTTATGATGAGCTACGCATGCGCATATACATACAAACTTCTAAGTCGGATAGGGCTTAAAATTATTGTATTCAGCCTTCCGGCGTCGTCGACGACATTAAGGGGTGTTCTTATCATCGACAGCATTTTCATCAAAATAGAGGTGTTTTCAGGTTAAAATTCTGTTTCGGGTGCTAAATTTTACCTTCTTTATTGTATGTTACTCTTTCCAGTATTATTTTATCGAATAGGCGCGAAAATTTCGGTATGGGTAATACACCAGTTTATAGGGTAGGCCTACATTTTATGGTGTGTGAACACGCATGGGAATAATTAGTTTTCCTTGAGTGACCCCCTTGCTCTTGCCTCCCCACCTCATCCAAGGATACGCGCATGTTTTGGTTTTTGTTTTGTTTTTTAATTTTGTAGGCCCTCTAATTTAGTTTTGTTTTGTTTTCAATTTTTTAATTTTATTTATTTTATTTTTTTAATTAATTAATTATTTTTTTGGGAGGGGAGGGGGAGGGTACTTGACTGGGGTAACAAATTAGAACGAATTGGGCAGCATAATGATAAAAAATAACAATAATATAGGTTTTCCCGGTCAAGTTTAAACTATCTCCGATCAATTTGACATTTCTTTCGAGCGCTTTCGTCCGGAAAGTGATCGCGATTACAAATCTGCAATGAAATTCGTTTATGAGTAGCCAAAATCAAACACCGTTCAATCCAATTGCAAATTGTGCCGACGAATTTGCTGTTGTGAGCAGTCGCATTCGTCAATGTTCGCTCAAATTCGTCCATTCGTAAAATTCCCGTCTTCTGGTGAATTCAAATTCGTTTTGGGGCATCCACTTTAGAAATAACTGTATAAAAATTAGGACTGTTAGGTTCGGGTAGGAAAATAAAATTTGGGAGGGGCCCGTGAAGTGTTTTTGTCAGAAAAGAGCCTGATCATGGGGGAAGGGGGAGCCTGAGCTTAGAAAACACACACACACGCACACAAAACAAAACAAAACAAAAGCAAAAATTTAAGCTGATTATAATATTTACGGTCTGGCCGGGGGTAGTGCATACCAGTCCACCAGGAGCGGATGGAATATACAGTCGTCTCTCGTAAGACTGCAGCTTTTATCATGAATGCAAAATCTATCAAATCCATTGCAACAAGGTCGAATCTACAAAATAATGTTATTTCATTCTGAACAATATCTAAAATCATGAAAAAAAGTTCACATATACTGTAACTGAAGAACTAAGGAGCTATTCCATCCGAAAGTTTGGACGAATTATTGTTATAGCTAACGGATGAAAGTATGTCGGGATCTGCACAATAATATAAAGACTTACAAAACCAAATGAACCATTTCAAGATTATGATAACCTTACAATATAAATATATAGGATTACTGGTTATAATAATTTGTCATGACAACAAAACTAAAAGTGTGATTTGAATAGCCCACAATGAAAGCAATGTCACTTTGCTTTCTTATCTTCTTTTTTTCTTCACTCACTCTCGTGCTGAGGATAGGCCTATTTTAAATATATTTTGATATAATGAAAAAGAATACATTATTGGAACGGATTAACTTAAATATATAGACAAAAGGTAGAGGAACAGTCGGCAAGAGTCACTTTTGACTAGTTAGTCAGGGCCTGGGGTGAAGCATGAGATGAGAAGAGAAGAGAGAAAGAAAGTTTTCAAGAATCAGAATGTGCAATGTACGCAATAATGCATAGTACAGGATACGTGCATACAGTGGACACAGTACGGGTGCCCACGGTGTGACGTCATATTCTCGACGCCCTTGCGGGGTAGCGGCTGAAGCCTGAAAATGGGGGCCCTTCTTTGAACGGTGATAACTCCCGATCTAAAACAGATATTGACAAGGGGTTTGAATATTCTGAATCAGTAAAGATTTCTCGTTGCAGGGGTATGAGTTTGGTTGCAATTAAAAGCAGTTTTGACTCTCCAGTTGTCTACTTTAATCATATTGTGAGCACAAAACATGATGGAAAGAAGAACACCGATAGCAGACATTTCTAATTACTTTTTTATTATTATCATCGATTATGCTAAAGCTTACAAACTGAAATGAACATAACATTGGGCTAATCAATTACTAGCTAATCAGTTTTTTGTTCATGCTGCGCGGCAGTGATGGCCTCATAAAATACTATTATCACAGGGAGCTGCATCAATGTGGCCATCAACCTGCACGTCCTGCTATACGCAGCGCCGCCTTTCGGCCAAGAAAAATGAGGCATATATATTTTTAAATGAAGTAAAACGGTTTTTTTTTTTTTTTCGAGTGAAAGGTTATTGCGCACGTATGTTTGTTAGCTACGTAACCAGTTGGCACGACGTGATGGCGTCCATGTTGACAGATATATAGGCATCGACGCAAGAGGGCAGCTAATATTGGCACGTGAGGGCGCCAATTATTTTCTCGCTTTGTCTGTCTCCAAGGCTGAAATAAATTTTCAGAATCTTCAATAAAATATGTAATGAGATTTATAATGTTTTACTTGCGCATTTGGTCATGTTTTCCCCTGAATCTTCCTTATGAATTAACAATTGAGACAATCAAACCCGATTGGCATTTAAAAACTCATTTGCTCATTGAGGCACTTGAAGAAAGGTCAATATCATAATCTGCTAATTACAAAACCCAATTTGACTTCTTCACGAATTTTCAGTGTTTATTTTGTTTCTTTTATCTTGTTTTATAGCATATCTACCTTGATATTGTGAATTTTGGTAAAGTGAACATGAATGATTCTTTTATTAAAAAAATATTTCAAATTGGGCAGACGCTTTCAATCATCTACAAAAACATAAATATATGGGACTATGTATCTTCAAACTCTTATATGGTCAGGTGAGGGCGCTGATTTTAAATGTAATTTATTGATGCACAATACAACCGGTTTTTGATTATTCATGCTCAGTCTGGGGGAATTTCTCTTCAAGAAACAAAACCATTCTTTTACGTTTACAAAAGAGAGCTGCACGCATCGTTAAAGGAACTTTGATTACAAAACCAATAGCTTGGATTTCAATCTTTACAATGGCAAACGTTAGACGAAAGAAGAGATTATTTCCTTTCTTGCATTATGTACAATTGTATCCATGGTAATAAAGCACCTGTGAGAATGTGTAATGAGATAGAAATGGTCTGTGAGAGGCACGATGTAAATACACGATATTCTGACTCGCTTAATGTAGTTTTAACCGAGCCAACGCTTGAATGTTTTAAAAGAAGTTTCAAATATGCGGGGGTAAGATATGGAATAATCTACCACCAATTTTACAAAACGCTTCATCTATTGACACTTTTAAACGCATGTATAAGGAAATGAATTTCAAAATATGATCTTATCTTAAACTAAATTTAAATACCGCCTTTGTATTTGTTCTCAAAGCTCAAATTACTATTCTTAACGAAACTTGCCTCTCTTATTGATCCAATTATATGTTGTTTTAAATCTTTTATATCATAAATTCCACTGATCATTTTGACTTTTTTTTTTAATTCAATCATTAAAATTAAGCAACTATTCTAATATATCTTTGTTAAAATGGCATCTTTGTATTTTGTTTAGTTATTTTACATAATTATCGATTTCAAATTTTCTATTAGTAAATCGTAATATGCATTGTAATGCTGTTTTTGATCGTGTGTTGATAAATGTTGTTATTCATGTTTTTAATATGTTAACAGGGCCTTGTTGAAAAACAGGGTATTCTGAACTTGTAATCCTGTATAAAGATGTTTTGATAAATAAATAAATAAATAAAATGATTATATTCTTGCTTTGTCTCTCTGCAAGGCAGAAATAATTTGTTTAAAATTTTCAGTAACATCTGGGTATGTGGGGGTGCTTTACGGGCCCGGGCCCCCCGGGTAGGCGCGCAGGGGCCGGGGGCGCAGAAAAGAGGAGGAAAAAGGTAAAAGGGAAAGAAAAAAAAAAAGGAAAAGAAAAGAGAAAAAAAGAAGAGAAACGGGAAAAAGAGGGAAAGGGGAATAAAGAGAGAGAGAGAGAGAGAGAGTGAGGAAAGACAGGAGGAAGGGGGGGGGCAGGGGAGTAGAAAAACAGTTTCGCCATGTTCTGCAAACTGAAGCTTTAAACATATAGAGGCGGCCAAATTGACCTTTAAATCTAGGGGCGTAAATCGACCTTAACTTAGGGGGGCCAATAGAACATTAAACCTACGGGGGCCACACTTGAGCTTTAAACGTAGGGGCCGCACATATTTAAGCTTAAACTGCGGGCGATCAAATTGACTTGGAACATACTTGGGGGCGCCCAATCGTCTTAACTCAGGGCGCCAATGATCTTAACCTCAGGCGCGCGACAAATCGACGTGTAAACTTAGAGGCGCTAAGTCGACCGTCAATTTAAGGGGTGCACAGTGAACTAAAACTTAGAAGGGACGCAATTTTGACCCTGCACAACTGCCAGTGGCGCTCAAATTCGGACTGAAATCCGGAGGGTGCGCAAATCGACTCCTTAAATTTACGAAGGTCTGGGTGCCAGATCCGACCTTAAACATATAGGGGCGTTAAAATCGACCTTGAATTTTAGGGGTCGCCAAATTGAATTAAAACTTGAGGGTGGCCAAATCGACCTTAACAGTTAGGTTGGTTGGTTGGTTCTCCATATAGATGGGCTTGTCAATCTCGAAGATTAAATTGCGGCCAGGTCGGATCGTATAATATTAGTTTTTGGGCAGGCTTCCAAAGTTAGCCCAGAGGACTTTCTTTGTTGAAGTTTTTGTTAGATATGGGTTTAAATTAGTTATTTTGAAAGGATTAAAAAAAAAAATAAAAAAAAAAATAAAAAAAAATGTTATTAATTTAATGCATAAAAGTGAAAGGTTGTGTTTAATTGCAAGATTGTTCATGGAAAACGCAAAGCATATAAAAGCGAAAGGCGTTAAATTGCAGCAATGTTCATGGAACTCCACGAAAACTTCCTTTCATCATATCAAAATAGTTCGGATCAACAGAGGGATCCACGATAGCTTAAACAGCTATCTAAAACGATTAGTATCATGTATATAAACTAGCAAAAAAACTTAGGTTGGTTGCTTGGTTCTCCATATAGATGGCGCTTGTCAATCTCGAAGATTATTTACGCCAGGCTCGATCGTATATATAGTTTTGGCGCAGGCTTCAAAGTTAAGCCCACGAGCGACTTTCCTTTGTGAAGTTTTGTTAGATATGGGGGCACTGAATCGACCATGAATTTAGGGGGCGCCAAATCGAACTTTAACGTAGGGGCGCCAAATTAGCTCAAACATAGGGGCGCCAAATTGCCCTTAATGGTCTGAAGACCATAGTAGCTCCATTGTATACGGAAAGCACTGTTTAAATTTGTTGAAAATTACCTGTTTTCTAGAGCTTCTAACATCAACGTTTTTCATGTTCACCTCCCGGAAATGATGGAAATTATAAAAAAATATATCACAGTTTTTAAAGATAAAGATCGGTAAAGCTGTAAAAATTCGGAAAGGGAAAAAAAAATGAGAAAAAAAAATATTATTCATAAATATTCAAAATTTTTACAAACTTTTTCTTGTTAGAAATATATGTCACTTTGGGTCAGTTTTGTGAGAAATAAGTAACCAAAATTCGAGCGATTTGCTATACAAAAATTGATCGATACTGTTCGATACTATTGATATTATCGCCAAATTTAAAGTTGATATTCATAGATAATAAATATGGTCGAATTATATATCACTGAGCAGGAAATAACATGAGGAACACTATTTAACTAATCGCCGATTTTTACGAAAATTCTGGAGCTCATTTAACGGTTATCGGGACGCCCCCACTGAAACACCCCCAAATACGTACCCCTAGTCACCCAAATGCTGACGTCAGGATATGGAAATGCGGCTGTGAATTGATTTCCGGGTTTGCTGGCTATCTGGCTTTCGAGTGCGCGCGTGCGTGTATAGGCCAACGGTGTCGATTTGTTTTGGTGCAAATTTTGTGTCTTAGGAGGCCAAGTGTACGACAATTCAGCAATGTCCTGGTTCGTGTGGAAAGTGGGCAAGTACTGCTTTTATCATATTTGGGTTATGTGGATATATTATTAAAATCTTTTAACATTGCCATATGTTAAGTTAATAGCATTAATATTCTTTAATTCATCAGCAGTGATTGACAATACGAGGGCCATAATTATCAACCCGTGGGTAGATTATATGGCCCCACTAAGTTGTTAATCATAAAGGTAATTAATAAATGCAAATGGGGAATGTGACAGGTTTAATATCCTTCATTTTGTTTATATATAGGAATATTTAGACTGACTGTGATATTTCACTATATATGACGAATATTATTGTGAGACTATTTCATCTAATGGTAAGTTATATAAAATGCTGAAATAAGGGGCCGATAATACCTTTCTCCATGTCGTCTCCCTATTTCTAAGATTAAAATGTACCGGCTGTGAGCATCATTCCAGGTAGCAACTACTAATGTTTGCTTTGCTTTAGGTCTTTTTACGTTGGGCCACGTTAATTAACTCCGTGGGAAGGAGATGATCATTATCTCCGCGTGATAAAAACAAACAAACTACGGCAAATTTATTATATATAAATCGAACTTCTGTTGCATTTTCCTCAGTAGATTTAGTTCTTTGTATTCCACGGAATGTGTTGTACTTCTACTCTAACCTCTATAAAGTGAAATGTGTCCTGTTCGGTGAACCTTCAGACCTCATCTTACACCTGTACGTCGGACATCTCCTAATCACATTGGAGAATCAAGTTCTTTACATGGTTTTCCTGGCCTTATGCTACCGTTGTATATGGTTCACGTCATTGTCTCATTTTCAACCAGAACACATGACGAGTATATGGCCATACCTTAATACCTATTTGTCATTCGTATTTCCAACATCAATTCCGCTGCTCTCGCCAATTTGCTAGCTCATTGCTGATCTCTCATGGGATCTATCTTTCTTGATCTTATTTAGCCATCGCTTGCGCCTTCACATGCGGAAGAGTCGTATTTTTGCGGAAAGTTCGAGCTCGAACTGATCGCGCGTAGAGATGGGGAATGTGTCTTTTGCAGGGTTATACATAGTTCTTGAGCTCTGAGACTGCTAGTATTCTCATTGTGCATGGATAAGCTTGATCGAATTTCCGTCTGCACTAGTGTTTCCCGTTAACAAGCAAAGCAAACGTCTTGGTGTTGTTTCTATCCAGGGGTCCACCCGACGGAAATCAATTAACTGGGTTACATAATGAGACAGACCATAGCATACTATAGACCTATGTTTCAGTATTTGCTGACGTCTTAGTAATCCCTCTGACTCCCTAGACCGTACAAGTGATGTACTGTTGTCGGGTTGCCTTCTTGATGATCCGCAAAAAGAAGATATATATCGCTCTCAATCCTTGATCGAACCCTTGCCGACATCCTAAGACAAACTATAATCGGAGGTATCTGGAGAAGTCGAGCAGGTGTCGCTGGCAATGCTGCTTCCACCTGGCAAGTACTAGCAGGCCCCGTGGCAACTCTTCTCTAGAGGCGTCAACGATGCACATTATGCTATCAACGTGTCAGCCAATTAAGTGGCCGCTATATTGCATCTAATCAGTATTATTGTGGATATCTCATAGGTGCTCAGCAGTACAGGAGGAAGGGAATGACTCTCAGGAACAGATCAATGATGGCGGCTCAACTCTCTGCATCACGTCGGACAGACATTCTTCTGCTTGATCCGGGTATCCATGGATCTGTATCATCGTCGAGGTCACCGCATGTTCTTACATTATCACGCCGAATGGTTATGCTGGCGTGAGCTCTGGTTTCTACGCCATAAGCTTCAGTCAACATATTACTCCATATCTATACACCGTCAATCGTGAGAATAATATATCGTCGGAGGTAACAATATAAAGCTACTGTTGCTTCAGGTAACCGACTAAACGTCACACAGTGCGCACAGCAGAGATACATTAGTATAATCCTGAATTGAATAGCAGTCGGTCTGGAAAGAACTTAATGAACACAACTGTAGTTGCTCCCTGACTCTCCGCCCCCAACTGAACACTCATAGTCCGATTTATATGATTACATTAATATCATTTCTTTTTGTGCGAGAATTAATTTAATTTCCTCTTTTATTTTCCATAGCTTTTAAGATAGTAGAACATCATCGTTGCTAAAATATGTTTTGAAGCATATAAGCAACATGAAAGGTGTGGATGTTTGGACCTTGAAAAGAGTACCAACTAAATACGCCGGTTTGGGCCGGATTAAAGGCCCCCCCCCCCAAAAAAAAAAAAGAAAAAAAAAAAAATGAAACAATGACAATGATAGATGAAATAAAAATTTAATTGTCATTTGTGGGGGCTTAATTTAATGTTGAGTTTCAATACATTTAATGTGCTGTTGGTATACATGTAAGAAGATTTTGTTTTTACTCGCTGAAAAAAAGCTTGTACTATGAACAACGCCAGGAGAAGGGTATACACGGTTTACTACACCAGCATACGATGTGGTAAGCAAAGAAATGTGATGGAAACAGCACATCGATGTTTTACATCCTATTTGTTAGAAGGAAGGAAGTTCTGGTGCTGAAGTGGAGAAGTATTGAATAGTAATAATAAAGACTATGTATAATAACATTAGTGTGGAACGGTACAATGTGGAGAAATGCGAAACTGAACCGATGAAGGGTCCATAGTAATGCCACACCGAATTACAATACATAAATAATAATAGATGGAACTAATACCACTTCCAAAGAATAATATAATCCATTATAATAATATATAATAATAATAATAATTGAATAATAAATGGTTATTATATAATAAATATATATAATAAATATAATATATAACATAGATAATAATATAATTATTATTATTAAATAAATACATAATAATGGAATTAATAGAGTCAAAATATAATAATTCAAATAATAATAATAATAAAATCAAATATAATGGAATAGATATTTCATAATAAATAATATTATTCAATATTTACTTATGTAGCGCGTATCATGCCGAAACGTTCTATAACATGCGCCTTATTGTTGTAAAAGGGTTAAATGAGTGAACGAAGCTTAGAAACAGTACAGAGTAAGTATCAATCTTTGCCAATAAATATGATTCTGCCGAATGTTTCGGTTGATTAATGCTAACGTGTTTTTAGACGTTTTGAATGCCAAATCAACAAATTTAACTCAAATATTGAAGGATATTTTTGAAAAAAGAGTTTTTTTTACTAATTAAAGGCCTCATCAGACTTTCATGGTTCCTGATGGTTGTGAATGGAAGGTACAAATTGTCCAATCAAATTTGATTAAAGAATGGATTTTAAAGTATTATGTTATCACATCGATAACGAGGAAATTTTTATTTGCTCTTTAAAGGATGCCATCTTTGAAGTTGTGCTTATTTAGTCCAACAATTCTTTTCAGAACGACAAGAAGGACGAGGCTTTGTGGCTGCGCAACAAACAAAAGTAAACGCTAAGGTCTTTTCATAAGCCATCCTACGTTAAAATAAGTAGCGAGTTTTTCAATGTTTGTTATTAGCAATGGGATAACCAATTGGCATTTTTTTTTAAAATTTTTACAGCAGAAGTTAATCTCGCAATTCCAATAATTAATTTTGTTCCATAGACTTTTTGCTGTTGTTTTTATTTTTTTTTTTACGTCTACATTATGTATTGAGTTAGATTCACTATTTGACGTTAATAAACAACAACATATACAAAGAAAGGTTCCCTTACTATTCTCAGTGGAATAGAGTTTGATCCATAAAATTTCTATAACCCATATGCGAGTTAAAAAAAATTCAATTATATGTTGTAGGAACTTAATTAACTACTTAGAGGATGAAATTTTAAAAGAAAAATCATCAAGTCATGTACCTTCCACGTTTTGAGTCAATGGTCTTGAATTGCAATTAAAATGACCAGAGATCCATTCAGCGAAGCTTTGACCTGGTCATGATATCTCCTGGAGTTAATTACGTTTCTTAGTTATTTAGGACATTTTACAGCGCTTCAGAAATGCATGCAAATTTGGAACCGTGCTTCAATACATTAGCGGAACACGGAATACCCTGTGTTTCAAATTTTAACGGGTAGCTGGACCATGTTTGGTCAGTTCAAAATTTGGCGCCCAAACTGACAGCGATTTTTTACTTCTTTTCCAATGTCCGATCAATATATGATGGAATTACCTGTTTTGGAACAGTAGTATGCCATAAGGCCCCACTTTCAATTCTAGTGTGGTTGTAGGGTGACACGGTGTAAGAGATAGAAGGAGGCTATTCTTTTCAATTCTTTATTCTCAAAGCGAACGTGCCCATTGACTTTTTTTGTTTTTGGACAGTTTATCACTTTATTTCACTTTAATATGTGGGGAGGAACTCCTTTCAAAGAATGTTTCAACTTGGAATTAAGTAAGCTAAAGAGTCCCTGAATTTTTTAAAAATAGAAATATACTTATTTTTTTGCACATAAGGCCCATTAAATTAAAGTCCTGATCACTTCTGTTTTCGCTCTCCACACCCTTTCGAAAGCCATAGTCAGCATCGGAAACTCCTGTTAACATATGGTTAATATTTTTGCTTTTCATTCACAAATAGCATCATGTGCTAGCATGGTTTTTGATTCTCGATTGCTCTTCCAGCTTATTATGCTACTTTTACGCACTTTATGTTTCACTGCTTTTTCTAGTTTTACCATCGCAAGTAAATAGCTTGAATTCTCAAGAGCTCTATTTTCCGGAGATAGGACTACATTTTATATCCAATCACCTTCTTCCATGTTGATAACTATAAAAAAAAAGTCTTACGCTGAATAAATCACATCTATTGTGAACCATACAAAGTCATGGATAAGTTAGGAATGCCTTCTTTCCCTCAGCCTCAGTCAATTTCCGTACTTTGTTGTATTTCACATTAGTCGATATTTGCCACCCTATTGAACATACCGTGAAGAGCTGAATGCTGTTCAAGCCCCTAACAGGCAAGTTTCATTCACTCTAAGACATTTCTTTGGTGCACAGTATCACACATACCTATTGTCACTATTTTGCTAAATTTGAGGTACAATATTGAATGACGACGGCAATCAACCTTTGCATAACTGAATTGTCATCCATGGGCTCACCTGAATTTAATGACATTTCACATTAAACTTAACATGTTCACAATTCACTCAAATTTTGTTTTTTATTCAGCTTGCCTAAATGTGTATTTCTGATTGCCACATCAAATTTGGTCCTGGAAGAATTACTTTCATTACAACCCATAACACCACACGATGGGATATTATCATCTAAGTTTCAGTGGGCATATTTCTTCTTTTTCACTGCTCACTAGTGGATCCACTTTTTGCTCCTTTCAAAACTATTTGCGTTTAATATTCCCTCATATTGTTCTCTACCAACCGGTTTTGCTAAATATCGAACTGTGTATACAATGATACCATTGTGCTGAGATTGTTTCCTTACGGGTGTATATACTTGGTTGGCAGGTAGGGAAGCTCCAGGGTTCTTAACTGGCCGCCGTTTTCCCCTGTTTCATCAGGCCACGGTTGGCTACTACACGGGGTTGCGAGTTTTTTAGTGAGTGGCTTGACAATACTTAGGTGGATTACCCCTATGGATCCGCATAGTGTGTGTGCCAGGTTTCGGTGTATTACTCGCTCATTCTTCTTCTCCTGCGCCACTTTTTCTCCAACTTACAGCGATTCCCTGGATTCTTTTCACTCTTCTCCTTTTTCTGCTATCCCTTTTAATGTCGGCTGCTCCCTGCCTCCGTGGTTACTCCCGGGTGGGGGAGAGGGGCTAACCGAATGTTGTTGGAACTTGCCCGGGCCTCTAGTTCTATATTACGTATTTATTGCCACAGCGGGTTTTGCGGCCACCATTAAGTAATAAATACGTTATCTTTTATGCATTTCGTTTACAATAGAGTAGAATTACATAATGAAACGTAAGATCCCTATTCATATCACCTGGATCAATAGAACCCACCCAAAAACAGGCCATTATCTAGAATTATGAAGAGGTATTGCTGTAATTTTGTGCACTAAAAATTGTCTCAGTTTACGTTTTGGCAGGCTTGTCAGTTCTTTAACTTCTCTTAGTGCAACTTTGTGTCTTAGCAAATCGATGGGCTTTCAATTACTATGTAGAAGTTATATCATTATTTTTTTGTTGCTTCATGTTGACGTTATTTCACGTTGACCGAAAGCAGCAATTTGAAAATGCCTTACTAATGGTTTTCGCACTCACATGTCTGGAACTATCAATATTCTCAAATTCCTTATCTTTCTTTTGGTGTGGACTTAATCAGATTCTTCCGGTTGACATGGTTGCTTATCACAGGGGTCTGTAAATCCACTATTAATTCTTTATTTTATTTACAAATATAAATTTCGACTTAATGTTTTCAACCCGTCCTGGGAAACTAATGGGTTTAAAAGTTCCATCTGGCAGATTTTTCCTGGGCATAGCTGACGAAAGTCAGTTTCGCATTATTTTGTGAGCATCGAAAGACAAGTTTCGCCACCATTATTTTTATGCCTTGGACCGTTTTACTTGTTGAATTCAGGACCTGATGAAAAGGGTTGTTGGGGTAAACATTGGGGTTTTATATATTTCTTCTTGTTAATAGATATTTCGTATCTTATATTCCTGAGATTCATAGTAAATTTTTTGAAGTGAAATGCTTGAACAAAAATTGCAGTTAATTTTTTAGGGCGCTTATGTGACTGTTTTGGATTTTGCTTTGAATTGTCAACGGTGATCGATGGGCTTTTTTTATTTTTTCTTTTCTACTTATTTCTTTTTCCCACGGATTTTTCGCCTATCTTTTCTTTTATGTAATTTTTTTCATTTTGGTTTCGTATAGGGCATCTCTGCTTCCAACTCTTGAAAGAGAGACAAGTTTCCATCTTTCAGTACTATAGTCAAAATTGATCCGTCAATACTAGGGTATGTTGAAATATAAATATAATTTACAAGACAAGGCTTTTAAATAATGAAAAAACATAAAATAAAAAGCAAAAGGAAAACGCATTATATTTATTTTGCAATATGATATTGAATAGGAGGATCAATTTTATTGCTTGGTTAAAATAATTTGTTTTGTAAGCAGAGAGGATCATTATTTTGGTGAACATAATTAGAAGTACAGTATTGGTGCCAATTTACATATGATCCAGAATGTGTTTGCATATAAACTTGAGAGGTTTTATTAACCCAGGACTGATGATGCTGTAGGGGAACATACGGGCTGGATTTAAACTTTCATCAACAAATATTTTTCGTGAACTTTTTTTTTCCCTGAAATTGAGTTTAACTATAAAATATTAACAGAACCAGGCCCAGCATATATCATTGTAGATGTAGATACTACCCTAGAATATGTTTAGAGATGTAGAGTTAGGGGTGATATTGACAGGGTTAATATCCGGGGTAGTTCTTGTCCAGGACCATATTTAAAATGTGCTTACGCTCCAAGGCGAGTAAGGGGGGTGGGTTTTCGTAATTTAGTGAAATTGGTTTGTTATATGTATCGACACTATTGTAATCCTATGAAGCCTCGGAGTCTGCGTTATCTTGAGCGATGTCATCGTCCGATCATGTTAGTTCATTGCTGGACGACTGTGGTATGATGGCGGTTGAAATGGTCCCCACGGATGGGTAGGTAGGTGGGTTGGAGCGGTTAGGCTGTTTTCCCCAGGGAGATCGTGTCCATTCATTCTGTTCATTTTGGACTCTTGCGGTCAGATACGCGCGTCTGTTCTCTGTGAGTTTGGGATGATAAACTAAGCTATATATGAAGTTATTGAGACCTCGTCCTTGGTGTGTTCTTGGTTTGAATTAAGTTTTGGGTCATCTTCGGTGATAGCAACCTGTAAGGCGGTGGTGTTCATAAAGCGCGCTGAATGCAACATTTACTTGGGATGATCAGTAAGTGGAGGGATGTATGGCGGTGGGTTGAAGTATTATTCGTCGTGGGTGGGAAGGAGCATTTATCTGCCTGATTTTCAAAGTGGTTGAGTTAAGAAATATTGGTATATGCACTGAGGGTCACGTTTGGGAGAGTATGAAAGATGGCGACGATATAAATATTCAGTGACCCAGACAAGGGGTTATCCAAGTGGGATGGTTACCGTGGCACCTCGTCGTTTGGGTTACTGTCTCAACAGTGCTGCCGGCGCCATCTTGAAAGGAAGCGGAATTTTCGCATAATTGCCAGCGATCCTAATTCGCGAGCACAGCAAAGAATTCTAGTTTGTTTTTTCCGGCGTTTAATCCGGTACAATAATGTGGGCGAACACAGACATGCAACATGATGAAGACAGCCGAGGACAAGGCCACCAATTAGCACTGATGATAGTTTTAGTTGTTCGAACTTCGCTTCAGTGAGACTACAATTTAAGTGTCAGATTATGAATAGGTTTAATGTCGATTGGCAATTTGGCTAAAGAAAAAAATTTAAGTTGTATAAAAATGTTTATATTCATCATCCAAAAGATAGGGTTTAGTATCGTAAAGATTTTTTTAAGTAAGTCAATTTTATCTATTGCGATATATATATAAGAACTGCAGCTGCAGATTCATTAATCATTTGCTTTCATTTCCCAGAAATGCGGATAGAGAGGTTGAGATACCTGGACTATGTCGTTTGATGTGACCTGTTGCCATAATATAGCTTTTAAGGAAGTTTTTTTTTTTTCGGTTGAAATCTGAAACTCCGGGTTAAATGGGTCTGAAAACTTCAGGTTTTACATATTTTTTGGATTTTTTTTTACTGTTTTTTTTCCATTGCTAAAAACAACGAGCGGTTTTGTAAAGTATTAATGCAATGAAATTTTAAGGAGTTTGTAACTCAGGTTTGAAATACCTAAGAAATAGGTCTATACATAAGCTGAGGTTTTTAACCCGGAGGAAAACTCGGGGTTAGCAAAACTTTTATGCTCAACACCACCCAGTGGGGGGTTCACAAAGGGAGTTAGGTAACTATTAAAGTCGTACTACGTTTCTACGCGCGATCTTGTTTTATAACGGCAATATTTAATTGATAGATTTCCAACAATGGGCGGCATCTTGGCATGCTCTTACCAATAAGGTTGATGCGTGAAAACTAAACGAAATAATGAGTTTAATGCGAATTTTTAAGTTCTACTAACTCTTTTGGTGAAACACCAGATTTCTGACCACTACATGTGTGTGGGTGGAATCAGAGGGAGGGGGCAAATCCCAAATAGAAAAACGGTACCCGAACAGCTTAAAAGTGCGCTTGCTCATTGGTGTTCTGATCAGCGCTGAACATTGTCAAAACTTTAATGACATTATTGAAGCCATCATCAATGTAAATACTGTTTTCATCTGACCCATGACTCTAATGATTTTTTGAAGCTTCGAGGTTAATTTTGAGACTCAAACCATATAAACCGAGCGCTACAGAGTGGAACAGGCTTGGGATACCAGTGCTGGACAGGCAAGCTTTGGCTCGTCCCCTCTGCTTCCTGTCATCTCTACGTTCTTCCATTGGCATCCTTCCTCTACCTCGTCCAAAATGGGATTATAGACAGCGTGTTTGATCAGGTAGGAATTCCAACCTTCAATTTAAATAATACGGTTCAAGTTTTACGTGGTATCTTCTTCCTGGAGACGTCTCTTGCGGAACTTCATCAGATTTCAGAGACGTCTCCGAAAAATAAAATTTCCGTCGCGGAGGCGTTCCCTCAGAAACCTTCTCTGAGACGTTCGCGACGAAAAAAAAAATCAACAGAATGTTTAAGCGTATTTGATTTTCCCGGCACTCATTAGACGGGGTCGGCGCGGAGGATCAGGAGAGGTATCCGCGACTGTCCTTTAAATTGTCATTCCCGCGTACCCAACTGTTTTTAAATCCGTCTCATGCATGTTCATGGAAATTGGGGGAGATCACGTTAAAGTTGTTTTCTTCCAACAAAGATGGAATTACTCATTTCGAAAAAAAAATTTATTTGCGGCGTGATAGAAGTTAAAGCCTAGGCTATATAAAATAGCAAGGAAGAAGGTTAAATTATAGACAAAGGAGGACATTATGGGAAGTTTCAACTGGAATTTTAAGCTTTAAAAATGCAGAAATAAAGAAAAATAAGAATAGAAAGAGTACTTGAAGGAAAAATAATCCAAAAAATATGAAGTTATGAATGTCGAGTTTGGATTTGTTAGACGCCACATGCGAGCAGAATTCTGTGGTGGGTATCATGTAATAGACAGTGTATATTCATAAAAGTGTTATTTTTTCAGAGAATATTAAGTCACTGTGCAAAGTCGATAATACCCAATACAATTATTTTCATATCACTTCTAGTCAATAAGAAAACCCTTCTGATATCAAGATACCGAATGACAAAAGACAAATTTATGGATTTAATACACCCATGGGAGAGCTGTCGCAACCGTGACAGAATATAAAACTTGGAAATAATTCCATAACTTCGCTATTTTTTTGGTCAGATTTTCTTCACTTTCAATAATATTATTTTAATATTTTTCTTTTAATATATATAATTAAAATTAAAATTCCAGGGTGTAATTCTTTAAAGCAAGAATAGAGAAGAGAAATGGTTTAGTAACGAATTAAAAAGTAACAAGAAATGTTGGGTACTCGGAAGGAAATAAGTAACTTTAACACATAGCTATAATAATATAATTGGTGTATATAGAAAATATAAACGGAAGGGAGAAGAAAGACGATATGGGAGAGAGAGAGGATATAGATCAGATAAGAGAGAGAGAAAATAAATGAAAATATTAAATAAAATATATTTATAAACTGGCTACAGGGCCGATTAAAAGAATTAGAAGAAAAGGAGTCAATCGAATATTATGTACAAGAGAAGATATATTGAGCCAAGAGATACGAGAATACGTAAGAGAGTGGGCTATATCCATTCATGGTCAATCATTCTGTGAGGCATATATATTGTTGTTATTGATTAACTATTTCATAATCTATCAATTATTTCAGCCCATAGATAAGATACAGAAAAATCAACAAGAATATGAAATATTTGTGGCTAGGGATAAATAAAGGAGAATATATCAGATGGTGCGGTCATCAATTGGACCACGGAAATGGTGTAAAAATGGGCTCCTAAATGGCCAGAGTGGTCTTTGAAACTTCGGTTTTTGTTACCTGACGACGGACCCCGTAACGAGCGTATCATATCACCATTTCTTGGAATCGCCATTGAACCCAGACTTCAATGAAGGATCTCGAACACGCCTTCAATCAGTTGACGAGATTACAAGACGCAAATTCATCCTTAGGCATGTTCAGTATAAAATGATAAGATTTATTTAATATCTAACCAATTAAAACAACAAAAAAACGAGAAAAATAACAAAACAAACGCAAATGTAATTGCATTCCCGGCCTCCATGAAAAAATTCTATTACCACCGTCTCATTGTTTTACACCGAGAAACCTTTTTATAGACCTGCACATCTCTCTTTTTGAGCTTGTTTCACAATAGAAGTGATAGATTTATATTTAAACAATAAAAAGCAAACAAAAAACTATTTCAAAAAGAATATCGTAGCTAGACTTGAGCAGGCAGATAGTAAAACAGACGGCATCTTTATCATAGCTTATTAGTCATTATTTATTGGTTTGTTTTACAATGAGGTTCCATCTATCTCATTGACCTCATATATGTTTGTTGTTTTTCCTCATTTTTGTGTGATGTGTTCTAACGAGTGGGAATGAATTGTTTTTTACAATTTGTGAAGGCGGTGAAAGGGCAATCTACTTATCATTAATTATATTTTTATTTTTAGGGGTTCAAAATTTTCATACTTAATATTTGGTTTCTTTTTTCGGAGAGGAATTTTGCAACCCGATACGATTTGACAACCATCGGAACGTAAGATTGCCTTGAGAAATAGTGGTTGTGGGGCCGAAGTAGAACATGCTAAAGTTGTTGCAATGATATACAATTTCTTATAGACACAAACATTGTGGAAATCAAGTATGCGTAAAAAACGAAATTACATGTGAGAATTTTTCGAGGTTTGGCACCATTTTGGTATTTTTTTGGTTTTATGATCAAACAATCACTGACTGTAGTTCTGTCGTTTCAAGTTTTAAACAATGCATTGGCAATAGTATTCTTAAGGTAAAAAGGCATGATATTGCCTATAAAGATTGGGCGGCAGCTCAAATTAAAAAATCAAACAAGAAGTAATTTTTGCCTAAGAATGCCAGCATATGGATTGGAAAAATAAATGTGCGTATTACAATTTTTCTCTTGTAGGGCTCTAAAGTGCCTATGCTAAAGTTAGATTAGTGGTTATATACCATATCTTTTTTTATGCATTTTGTTGTACAGCAACGATCAAAATGGTACCTGAATAAAAAATAAAGACAAAGGAAAAGAAAGAAAAAGCACTTATCGAAATGGACAAATAAAGAGAGATAGGATCTTTGATCAAATATAATTAAAAATAATTAGGGTAAATCCAGAAACCAAAATATTATTAAAAAGCTCATGCTGAAACAGGGTCAAGATACGATGGCAGAAAATCAAGACAGATCATTATAATTATATAATTATATGATGTATTTTTGATATACATGGATAAATGTTTGACTGAATACTGTGTATGATCGCCACGACGTTGACAGAAGCTGTGATTCATTAGGCGGAAGTTTGTTTGGCTATTGCCTCTGTTATGACAATTATATTTGTCTAAATTTATTGCTAAAAGTTACGGCAGATATATAAAAATAACAAACCTTCTGAAATAATTATACACATAAAACAACATTTTTGAGGAAAAGAGTAACGCATACCTAACTTAAAAGGAAATGGTTCACTTTTTAAATATGCAAATTAAGTAATAAAATAAAAAATTCAAATCTGCTTTTGAAGGTGGGCAATAAGGCCCTAGGCAAAACGGAACTTTCTCATAGCTTGACATAAAAAGTAAATCTTCTTTTCTATAAAATTGTATTGCAGTAAATGAGGCATATGCCTGGCCACATTTACATGAAGTTTCATCGAAAATATCTACAGAGGGGGGTGCATTTTCACAAATTGTGTACCCTTTGATGGTAGGGGTATTTCTGCTTGGGGCAACAAGGAAACGCAATGGTGTGGGGGCATAAAGGACCATATCTGGCTTGACTGGGAGATTTGGTGGGTGCCTCGCATCCTTGGGAGCTTCCAAAAGTTATTTTATTTGCCAACTTGAAGACGAATTTTTTTGACAAATAGTCCAGGATTGATTTTTCTTACGGGGCAAAACGGTACCCCTATAGGGTCCATTTTGCCAACAAATAATATGCAGGGAGTCCATTTTGCACTAGTTGGGGGCAAAAACGGACATTTTTCAGATATTTTTTCAGCTTCAATTTTGCCGAAAGTATGAAGGAGATGAGAATTATTGATAGATGTTAATAAACTTCAATAAGAAACTCGTCCAAGGAATATCATTTTTCTTATAGTCTTTTGCTCCTAATCTAGTGAAACGTCACAGCAAGCCTTGAAGTTCGTGGTCGTTCCGCCACTTCCCTACAACTTTAAGACTTTTGTCAATGAGGAATGTTTTTTATAAGCAACTTATTACGGTCTGTATAGTGGGAAAATTTTAAAAGCTCTGTTATTATTTTGGTGTTTTAAATACTGTATCGATTGCACGGGGGCGGAATTTTAGGCCATGTCTTTCTACCCTTTCCAGAGAAAATGATAATAAGTATAATAAAGATATTATATAATAAAAAAGGAACAATATTTAAAACACAAATTGGAATAAACATAGTAAAAATCAAATATAAATGGGAAATAAGTAGAAATATCAATATATGTGCACTGGACAAAGTCGCTCCTGCGTCCTCAGTAATGGCCTTTGCGTTGCCTTGGTGCCGGCTTGGCAAATTTTTAATTGCTCTCATTACGGAGCTTGGACGTTATCAGAGAGATATATCAGTTGCCCATACGTAGTAGGCTTTTTGTATATGGGCGATGGCGCCCTCCGTTTGTAGCCGGGCTGCCGACAATACCGACATGGGCCGTCGACGTTTCTCGTTAAATCGTCGACACGTTGCCATACTAAGTTATCATAGACTTTGCCTCGTACTCGGGAGATGATTGACCCGTTGCTATCTGGGCCGTCACCATTTGCTCTGTAGGTTTGTTTGTTGAAAAGACATCAATTTTATAAGGTAATTTTTCAATGGTTTTTTTAATTTTTTAATTGAAACTTGTTTATCGGGGCTTGCAAATATCAGATTTTAAAAACCGAAAAGACAGCAAATAGAAGAAGAAAGAATAGAAGAAAGATTTATAAGAAATATATATTATATTATAAGTTTATTTTGATTTAATTAAAGACAAAGTATTAGGTATTTATTAGTACAAAAGATAGTTAATATTAAACAGAATACTACATTTTATTTTATTGACTACTATTCATAATATTATCATACTTTGGGCGAAAAACGCTGTTTTATTATGTTTCATTAAAAACATTTGTATGTTGGCATTTCGGATTCGAAAGATTTATTTTTTGGGGGTATTTGTATGGTTGTTATTTTTAAAATCCAAAACCATAGTGCTTTTGTCGACCTTTTTGGACATATTCTGATGAAGGGAAAAATCCCCATTCTTCTGATAGTAATCGGTTCGTTTTCTTGAAATCATGCAGAGAAGCCAAGAGCAAAGTGACCTAAAATGGAAATATTAATGGAGAATGAGCGTTATCCTTCAAATAAAGCTTATAAGAACTGTAATCATATTCTCCCAAAAGATGTGGGGTTTTAATTTGAATGATTTGTTGTTTAAAGGCGAACCGACGGGCCCAACAGATGTTTTTGGCGCTCACATTAACTGTTAACATAGTTAGCTTTTTAAGATACACTTTTGAACACATTAGTGAAAATAAGCCTTTATATATGTATAAAGGAAAAGACTAAATAATATAGGGGAAAAGATTGGTTGTTAATGGCTGTTGGCCATAAGTCTGCTTTTAATAGGTTAGAAAATAAAACTCAGTTTGAAATTATTGCATTATATTACTAAAGTGAGTGAAATCAGTCTTAGGTTCATCGGACTATAAATATTTCATTTCAATTGCCAAATAATACAAGCTATTTATATGTTGACAGCAGAAAGGCCTGCATGTATAATCATTTTTTGGGAGAGGTTTAATATCAAGATGACAGGATTGCTTATAAAATGAGTTTGTATGGGATTTTCTCTAAGATTAATAATAAATTTGATTTTTTAGAATGGGTAATAAAAGGGCTTGTATAGTTATTTTTGTTTTTACTCAACGGTAGAGGGATGCTAAAAAAAAACTAGGGCTGTACATATTTATATTTTTTTTTAAAGTTTCCAGCCTTGGGCTATTCGATGGATTTGGCCTAAACAACGCGTATATATTAGTGTACTTTGTCCGTCGTATAATTGAGTAAAAATAGACACAATTTCGGAGAGGTGTACAACTTAATGTTAAATGTAATACAATTTGTTTGGTTTTTTCTCGGCAAAATATTAACTCATTTGCAGAGTCCAGGATGATGATTGGTAAGCAGTTGCGGGAATCTTTAGAAATCACAATTTGAAAGGATTGTGCCAGCTTCCATATTTGTCTGGGGACATCGCTTATTGTTTTGGGTATGGGCCGCATACTTTACATTGCTGTTGATGGCCAGCTTGATCGCACGGCCCCAAGTTGAAAGGACTCGTTGATTGGTATCAGTGGCGATTTTGCATGAGCGAGGCTTTTTTGTTTTTTCAAAATTAGATGCACTTAATGTAATTGTCATGTATAGGCCTATCATGAGAGACTATAATATTGGCTGGGCGAACTCATTATACACAGGTCTGAGCCCAAAAAGCAGTGGAAAGGCTAGATATGAGGTTAGTTTTGGAAAATCCAAATAATATAGTAAATGTGGTGAAGCACAAACTGAAGAACAAAAAATATATATCGATATTTGATCATATCACGATTATGACGTATTGGGCATAATACTGCAGTATGAACCACACAAATAACACGGCGCTTTTGATGGAATTGCCAACTTTTATTTCCATTTGAGTGAACCAGGCTATTGTTGTGTGATTGGTGTCAGTTCAAACGTGGTAACGCGGCCCGGCTTTATTCCGAAGTCCTTTTTTGATCAATGATGGTAAATACAGGTTTTATATGGAGTGCAACGAGATTGTTGATTATAGTCTAAGATGATATGTTCTTTC
This sequence comes from Paracentrotus lividus, assembly GCA_940671915.1. NCBI lineage: Eukaryota > Metazoa > Echinodermata > Echinoidea > Camarodonta > Echinidae > Paracentrotus > Paracentrotus lividus. The sequence goes on along the minus strand of CALNVZ010003425.1, from coordinate 18,206,481 downwards.
ATGTGAAGGCATGATTGCCCATTGAGACAGAATTCTCTTAATTTTATTTATCTAATTATTCCAGGCATGGAAACAGATATATGTTTTTATTTTATTTATTTTCTATTTATTATTAATATATCATTATTATTATTTATTTCATTTTGATTATATTAAATATTTATATTTATTATTTTAATTATTTTATTATTTATCATTATCATTATCATTATTATATTTTATTATTATTTAATTATATTAGTTATTATTATTATCATTATCATTATCATTTATTATTATTATTATTTATTTATTATTATTTATATATCATTATATTTATAATTATATTATTTTATTAATTATTATATTATTAATTTATTAATTATTATTATTATATTATATATATTTTTTTAATAATATTACATATGGATTAATAATAAGGTTTTTAACTCCTGTCTCTCTCTCTCATTTCTCTTCTCTCCTTGGTAACACCTGTTCTTCATGAAGTTTTTGGTGCATGTATCTTATGGGTATATATTTGTTTATTTTTTTGTAATTGTATTTATATTCTTATACGTTCAATATTGGTGTTTTGCGGGCCTCTGGAAGAAAGGATGTTGTAAATGAATGGAAGTTAATCTTGAATAAACTATAATAATCAATCACATAAATCAAATCTCATCTCTATTGTTTCTTCTCTCCTTCTTTCACTCGCTCATTGTCGCGGTGCGATATGCCGCTTTTGGAGGGGGTTCATATCTTTATTCATTATTTTCATGATATATTTTAGTCAAAATTAAAATCAAGGTCGTGGGATTCTGATACGGCATTCTCCATAATAATCTTGCAGAAAGAGGGAGACGTTTTTGAAAGAATCCTGAATGGCTATTATATTTTAATACCTGTCAAGGATTTACTCGTTAATAAATCCTAAATTCAAATAATCCATTACCCGACTGGTTAATGGCCATCAGAGCATATTAAAACATCTGATGTCATTGGTCGGTAATAAGAAATCCAAAAGAAGTTCATTATTTTCGTTAAAAGTTTCGCATTTTCCATTGATTTGTGTAATAATTAAATGAGATTTTGATAAGACTAGACGTGATTCAGTGAAACATCGATAGTGGCATGATAGATCAGGGATCAACGATTTTTCAAAGGGTCTAAGCTTCTGTAAAATTCTGCGGCCTATGGTCGAGCGATATAGCGTTGGTGGTTTCCTTTTATTTTGAGTCGGTTTCTGGTTGGCCGAGTTCACCCAAAATGTGGTATCTAACTGCATTTCGGCGGGGTTTGAGAACCAGTTTTTGGAGAAGGAAATCAGTTTTTGAAACTAATCGTTCATGAGAACGTTCTAGAGAAACGTCTCCTGAGTCTTCGAAACGTCTTCATGATTTCGTGAGAAATGGAAGAACGTTATTTACGGCTTATATTTTGGCAGCCATGAAAGGGATAAAGTTATTTTTACCTTTTATACTTGTAAAAAGATATATTTTTGCATTTATAAACAGATTGATCAAGAAATATTCAGTTTTTTTTCAATCATTTTCACTCTCTTTTTAAAAATATTTTACTTAAAGAGTACATAGCCTTTGGAAGAAAGTATTTCACTTAAAAAATTATTATTGTATAATGTTTTTTTCACAAAATTATTTTATTTAACTTTTCGAAAAAATATGTTTTCTTTTCCACAAATATAATTTTTACTTTCACCGGAATATGTTTTACTTTCTCAAATATAATGTTTTACTTTTAAAAAAAATAATATGTTTCTATCATTTCGGCAGAAATAAGTTTGATTCACTTTCTTTCAACGAAGATGGTATTCTCATTTTAACTATACATTTATATTTTATCTTTTAAACGATAATGATTTGTCTTTTAAAAACTCAAATTAAACATTGTCACTTCACAACATGTGTTAGTACTCAGGTTATAGGCATAAATCTTCTAGTAGGCAACCGCGATTGTTTTTGTTTTGCGAAATAGTGGGGATTTGTGCCACGTTACTATTACTTGTTGATAGTACGTAGATGCGTGTATCGTTGCTAGAGCATTGCATGCTCGGAGCGAATGGCGTGCCGACAAGACCCATGGCGTAAGTATATATAAAATTTCATTAAGATGCTTTGTGTAGGCGTTATCGAAAAAAAAATCGTTTTTAACTTCATTAGTTTAAAATATATATCTTTAGTCATTTTTTTTTACTTGGCCGAAAGGCGGCGGCTGCGTATAGCGGTTACTGTGCGTCAGTTTATGCTCGAACGTTATGTGGCAGCTCCTGTGTCTTTTTGCAATCTAAATGATAATGGGTTAGGCGAATGCCACGACTTGTTCTTTAGTCTTTTTATAAGTGTCGAACAGTTGATTTTCTATAAGGTAATCGACGTATGAGAATCTGAAAATGAAATTAGTGTTTGTTGCGCATACGATGAAGGCTATTTCGATCGGCTAGGAAGGGGGTTGCAAACTTTAATAACCAAAAGGCGCAAATAGCGTTTATGCCCCATTTATCAACTTTGTTATATAGGGTGTTAACACTTTTTAGGTATATTGGCTTTGGGTTGTCGGGAACCACATGATTAATCCCATTGATTTATCTATAGTTGGAACTGTTTGTTTGGTAGTTAGTTAGTCAAACTCGAGCAAATCACCTATCAATATAAAATCACTAATTAACTATAACCATCAGGTACAATTGGTCATGGATAAAATGGTCAGAATTTGAGCTTTTAAACCCTCGAAAATCCATTAAGAACAAATAAACGGGTTTATACTATAAAGTGTGGGTGATGAAATGGGCAAAATAACTTTTTTTGGTTTGTTTGTATAGGAGCTTTGAGCGACGTTCGCGACTGCTGCACAGTTGTGAGAGCCGCAAGATAATTGTTCAAGTTTGATGATCTTGGATTCTACTCAAATTGTACTATAGAAAGTTAACTTGTTTGAGAAAATTCGAAAGAAAAAAAGTCATAGTTTGCCCAAGCTCAGATAAATGTATTTGATTGGATCTACAGTGGGCCGCGCAGCATGAACAGGTAAACTGAATTAAGAGTAGCCCATTTATATGTTCTTTCGAGTTTTGTAAAGCTTATAGTATCATTGAATATAATTCAGAAAAATTTAAATATACAGAAATGGTTTGCCTATCACATCGTAATGCTTGGTGTTCTTCTTTCCATCACGTTTTTTTAATGACAAATGATTAGAAAAGCAAACAATACAATCAAGAGTAAGTTCCTTAATCATTCGCTTGCAAGATAATTCGGTGAAATATAGTTTGCATTATGCCAAATACCACATTACAACAGAGTCCACTCGTTGATCATAAATATGTCATGCCCCTATTAAAACGATGTGGAGGCGACGGAAAGCATGGCACGAAAATTTTCCTATTCTTTGTAAGGTGAAGAAAGCTGGAAATTAACATTTGGTGTTTCTCTAAATTCCTAAATTAAGATAATGACTTTTCCCCTTATTTTGTAGCCATAAGCCTTTACACCAGTATCCTCCATATTTTTTTATTATTTCCCGTTCTTTTTTCTTCTCCTCGTTCCCGTTTTGCTAGTCTCCTTGATTTTCCTTTTCTTTTTTTTCCTTTTCCCCTCTCTCTTAATTTTCCCCCCGGGAGGGGGGGGGGGGTGGTCGGGGGCGATCACTTATGATGAGCTCGCATTGCGCATGATTACATTACAACATTTAAGTCGGATCAGGGTTAAAATTTTGTTTCAGCTTCGCCGGCGTGGTCGACGACATTAGGGTGTTCTTATCATCGAACCATTTTCATAAAATAGAGGTTCGTTTTTCAGGTTAATCTCTTTTTCGGGGCTAAATCTTTCCTTCTTTATTGTATGTTCTCTTATCCAGTTATTATTTTATAGATCGAAATAGGCGCGAAATTTGTATGGGGTAATAAACAGTTTATGGGTAGGCTACTTTTTATGGTGTGTTGACACCATGGAGATATTGTTTCTTTGAGTGACACCTCCCTTGCTCTTGCTTCCACTATCGCAAGGGATACGGCCTAACCATTGTTTTTGGTTTTTGTTTTGTTTTTTTATTTGTAGGCCTCTCATTTAGTTTTGTTTTGGGGTTTTCAATTTTTTATATTTTATAATTTATTTTTTTAATTAATTAATTATTTTTTGGGAGGGGAGGGGGAGGGTCACTTGACTGGGGGTTCATTTAGAACGAATTGGCATGACATAATATAAAAAATAAAATTATATAGGTTTTTCGCCGGTCAGTTTAAACTACGTCTCCGATCAATTGGACATTTCTTTTCGAGCGCTTTCGTCGAGATGATCGCTGTACCAAATCTGCAATGAAAATTTGTTTATGAGTAGCCAAATCAACACCCCTGAGTACGTTCAATCCAATTTGCAAATTGTGCCGACGCTTTGCTGTTGTGAGCAGTCCGATTCGTCAATGTTCGATCATAATTCGCCATAGTCGGTAAGATTCCGTTCGTTCTTGGTGAATTCAAATTCTGTTTTGTGGTGCATCCACTTTTAGAATAACTGTTATAAAAATAGTGAGGACTGTTAGGTGTCGGTGTAGGGAAAATAAAATTCGTTGGAGGGGCGCCGTTGAGATGTGTTTTTTGTCAGAAAATGGAGCCTCTGATTCATGGGGAAGGGGCGAGCTTGTATGCTTACAACAACACACTCCACACCGACTACACATAAACCAAAAAAAAAAAGGCCAAAAACTTTCTTAAGTCCTGATTAGTACCATATATTTACTCGGTCTGGCGGTGTTGCTGTAGTTGCCCATACTCGCTCACCCAGTAGCGGAGATGGAATATACAGTCTGTTCTCCGTACAGGGATCGACATGCTCAATTATATCATGATATGAACTATAGATCTTACAAATCCTTTGCAACAGGTCGAATCTACAAAATATGTTATTCACTTGAAGCAATATCTATAATCATGAAAAGAAAGTTTCACATATACTGGTAAACTGAGAACTAAGGAGCTATTCCATCCGAAAGTTTGGACGAATTTATTGTTTATAGCTCAACGGATGAAAGTATAGTCCGGGACTGCACAAGTATATAAAGACCTTAAAACCAAGTGAACAATTTCAAGTTATTGAAACCTTACAAGTGAAAATTATAAGTGGATTAACTGGGTTTATAATAATTTGTAATGACAACAAACTATAAGTGTGTATTTTGAATAGCCCCACATAATGAAGCATGTCATTTGCTTTCTTAATCTTCTTTTTTCTTCACTCACTCTCGAGGTGCTGAGGATTAGGCCGTCATTTAAAAGGTATTGTATGAATTTATAGAATAGCAAAAAAATACATTTTGAACGGATATATATTAGAATATATAGATCAAAGAGTAGAAACAGATCGGCTCAAAGATGTTCACTTTTGACTAAGTTTAGTCTAGGGTCGCTGGCGGTGAAGCATGAGATGAGAGAGAAGAGAGAAGGGAAAGTTTTCAAGAATCAGGAATGATGCATGAACGCAATATTGCCTAGTACAGATTACGTGCATACAGTGGAACACGTAACGCTGGTGCCCACGGATGTGAGCGTCATATTTCTCGACGCCCCATTGGCGGGGTAGCGGCTTGAAGCCTGAAAATGGGGGCCTTCTTGACGGTGCATGAACTCCCGATCTAAACAGAATTGAACAGGGTGTTGAATATTCTGAATCAGTATAGATTTCTCGGTTGCTAGGTGGTAAATGAGTTTGGTTTGCCAAATTAAAAGCAGTTTTTGACTCTCCAGTTATTAGGTCTAATTCTAATATTTGTGGCACAGAACTGATGGAAAGAAGGTTAAAACCGATAGCAGACATTTCTAATTACTTTTTTTTATTATTATCATCGTATATGCTAAAGTTAGCAAAACTGAAATGAACAATAACATATGAGGACTAATCATTACTAGTAATCAGTTTTTTTGTTCATGTACTGCGACTGACCGCTAGATTGCATGAGCCTATAAAATGCTATTACATAGTAGATATCACATGTGGTCATTACTCAACCATGTCATCTGATCCTGCTCTGCTATACGCAGCGCCGCCTTTCGGCAAGAAAATGAGGCATATATATTTTTAAATGAAGATTAAAAATCGCGTTTTTTTTTTTAATTTTCCGAGTGAAAAGGTTTAATCTGCGGCAACGTATGTTGTTTTAGTCTACGTAACCAGGTTGGCACGTAGTGGAATGGGCGTCCGTTGACAATATATAGGCATCGGATGGGCAAGAGGGGCAGCTAATATGTGGCACGTGAGGGCGGCCAATTATTTTCTCGTATTGTCTGTCTCCAAGGCTGACATAAATTTCAGAATCTTCAATAAATATGCTAATGGATTTATAATGTGTTTATTGGCGCAATTTGGTCTGTTTTTCCGCTGAATCTTCCTTATGAATTAACAATTGATGAGCAAATTCAACCCGATTGGCATTTAAAAAACTCATTTGGCTTCATTGGAGGCATGAAAGGTCAAAATCATAAATCTGCTAATTAAAAACCCAATTTGACTTCTTCCAGAATTTTCAGTGTTTATTTTGGTGTCTTTTTATCTTGTTTTATAGCAATATCTACCTTGATATGCGTGAAATATTGGTAAGTGAACATGAATGATTCCTATTTTATAAAAAAATATTATCAAATGGGCAGACGTTTCAATCATCTCAAAAACAATATAATATATTTGGGACTATGTAATCTTCAAATCTTATATGGTCTAGCGTGGGCGCTGATTTAAATGGGTTTAAAATTATTTGAAATGGCCACAATACATTAACCGGTTTTTGGATCTTATTCATGCTCAGCTGGGGGGAATTTCTTCTTAAAAAAAAACATCTTTTACGTTTACGAAAAGGAAGAGTGCACGATCGTAAGTAACGGAACTTTGTTTACTAAAACAAAGGCTTGGATTTCAATTCTTTACAATGGCAACTGTTAGAACGAAAGAAGAGATTATTTCTTTCTTGCATTATGTACAATGTATCCCATGGTAATAAAGCACCTGTGAGATGTGTACTGGAGATAGAATTGGTCTGCTGGAGGGTCACGATGTATAATACACGATATTCTGACTCGCTTAATGTAGTTTAACCGGGAGCCAAAGTTCGCTTTGAATGTTTTAAAAGAAGTTTCAAATAATCGGGGGTAATGATATGGACATTACAATCTTACACCATTTACAAAACGCCTCATCTATTGACATGTTAACGCATGTATTAAGAAATGAATTTCAAAATATGATCTTATCTTAAACCTAAAATTTAAATACCGCCTTATTGTATTTTGTTCTCAAAGCTCAAATTAGCTCATTCTTAACGAACTTGCCTCTCTTATTGATCGACGTCCCAATTGAATTCGTTCTTGATATTATAATAGTTGTTTTCAGTTTTATATCTAAAATTCCACTTGATCATTTTGACTTTTTTTTTTTAATTCAATCATATATAAATTATAAGCAACTATTTCTTAATATATCTTTGCTCTAAATGGTCATTCATTTGTAATTTTGTTTAGTATTATTTACATATATTATGATTTCAAAATTTTCTATCTAGTAATCGTAATGAATTGGTATGCTGTTTTGATCGTGTGTTGATAAATGTTGTAGTTTGTGATTTTTAATATGTTATACAGGCCTTGTTGAAAAACCCAGGCGGTATTTCTGAACTTATAGTAATCCTGTAATTAAAATGTTTTGATCATAATAGAATAATAATCAAAATGATTAGTATTCTTGCTTTGTCTCCCTGCATGGAAGAAATAATTTGTTTAAAATTTTCTAGTACATCTGCGTATGTGGCGGGTGCTTCTGACGGCCCGAGTTCTCCGGATAGGCGCGCAGGGGCCGGTGGTATATAGCGCAGATAAAGAAGGAATGAATAAGGTAAAATGGGAAGAAAAAAAAAAAAGGAAAGGAGAAAAGAAAGAAAAAGAAGAGAAACGGCGAGAGCAAAGAGGGGAAAAGGGAATAAAGAAGAGAGATGAGGAGAGAGAGTGGTAGAGAAAGGGACGGCGGGAATCGCGGGGGGGGCAGGGAGTATGAAAAACAGTTCGCCAATGTTCTGCAAAACTGAGCTTAAAATATAGAGGCGGCCAAATTGACCTTTTAAATTAGGGGCGTAAAATCGACCTTAAACTTAGGGGGCCGCCAACTCGAACCATTAAATACGGGGCGCCACACTTGAGCTCTAACGTAGGGGCCGCAACATATTTAAGCTTAAACATGGGGCGATCAAATGACTTGGAACATACTTGGGGGCGCACAATCGTCTTAACTCAGGGGCGCCAATGATCTTAACCTCAGGCGCGCGGACAAATCGACGTGTGAAACTATAGAGGGCGCTAAGTCGACCTGCTCAATTTATAGGGGTGGCAACAGTGAACTAAAACTTAGCTAAGGGATACGCCAATTATGAGCCTGCAAACTCCAGTGGCGCTCCAAATCGACTGAAATCCGAGGGGCGCAAATCGACTCTAAATTTAGAAAGGTTTGGGTGCCAGATCGACCTTAAACATATAGGGGCGTTAAAATGACCTTTGAATTTAGGGGTTCGCGCAGAATCAATTAAAACTTGAGGGTGGCAATGACCTTAAACAGTTAGGTTGGTTGGTTTGGTTCTCCATATAGATGGGCTTGTCAATCATCGAAGATTATTGCGCCGAGGTCGGATCGTAGTATATTAGTTTTGGCGCAGGCTTCAAAAGTTAGCCCAGAGCGACTTTCCTTTGTGAAGTTTTGTTAGGATATGGGGTTTAAAATTAGTATATTTTGAAAGGATTATGAATAAAAAATAAACAAAAAATAAAAAAAAATGTTAATTATTTATGCATAAAAGTGAAGTGTTGTGTTTTAATGTGCAAGATTGTTAATTAAACGCATAAGCCATTATAAAGCGAAAGGCGGTCTAATTGCAAAGCAATGTTCATCGAGAAACTACCACCTGAAAACTCCTTTTCCAGTCAATATCAAAATAGTTGAGATCAACCAGGAGGGATCAGAGTATGGCTACATCGCTATCTAAAACGATTAGTATCATGTCAAAACTAGCAAAAAACACTTAGGTTGAGTTGATTGGTTCTCCGATATAGCATGGGCCTTGTCAAGATCTCGAATCGATTATATTACGCCCGGCATCGATCTGTATATATTAGTTTTGGCGCAGGCTTCAAGTTTAAAGCCTTCAGGTAGCGACTTTCTTTTGTGAGTTTTGCTGAATGGGGGCACTGGAATCGACATTGAAATTTGGCGGGTCCCCAATACGAACTTTTAACCGATAGGGGCTGCTCCAATTAGCGTCAAACATAGGGGCGGGCAAAATTGCACATTATGGTCTGAAAGACCATAGTAGACTCTCATGTGTATACGGAAAGGCACTGGTTATAATTTTGTTCGAAATTACCCTGTTTTTACTAGAGCTTCTAACATCAACGTTTTTCATGTATTCCACATCCGGAAATGATGGAAATTTAAAAAAATATATCACAGTTTTAAAATAAAGGATCGGTAAAGCTGTTAAAAAATTCGGGAAGAGGGCGCAAAAAAAAAATAGAGAAAAAAAATATAATATCATAAAATATTCATAAATTTTTCACAAACTTTTCTTTGTAGAAACTCTATGTCACTTGGGTCAGTTTTTGTGAACTAAGTATAACCCAAAATTGGGCGATTTGCCTATACAATAAAAACTTGATCGTACTGTATTCGATACTTATTTGAATTTAATCAGCCCAACAATTTAAAGGTTGATATTCTAATAATTAAATATAGGTCGAATTTATATATCAGCTGCAGGCAGGAAATAACATGAGAGACTACTATTTAACTATATCGCCGATTTTACACGAAATTCTGGAGCTCCCTTTTAACGGTTATCGGGAGCCCCACCTGGAAACATCCCCAAATACTCCTCCAGTCCCTCCAATGTGACGTTCAGGATATGAAATGCGGCTGTGAGATGTGATTTCCGGGTTTTGCTGGGCTATTCTGGCCTTTCCGAGTGCGCCAGCGTTGTGCGTAGTATATGGACGCAACGGTGTCGATTCTGTTTTGGCGTGGGGGGGGGGGGGGGGATGTATCGTCGAAT
>CALNVZ010003425.1:18167310-18196391 GCA_940671915.1 Paracentrotus lividus | reverse complement strand
TGAGAGGACGATGTGGGCTTAGCGGGGAGACGAGGGGGGGGGGTAGTAGATCAGCTGGATATCTTTTCTATGTCCTTCGACAATAATACAGAGAGCACGAGAGTAACGACGCTGCGTATAAGATCAATGATCGCAGTGATCGCATATTGCTTGCGAAGGTGTAGGATGCTGAGAGTGACCAATACGAATAACAACACATGTCATATAAAATATAGAACAAATTCCAGTACACAGTAATTGGTATATATCGCGAGCGAGAAGAGTCGTTTCGAGCTGAAAAATTTTCGAGGATATATCTATAATTATGTGATCTATAAGAAAGGAGAGTGTAATTTTGTAGCATAATTGCTGTACGCTGGCGTGAATACGGAGGAGGGAAGGGGCTTCAAACGGTTTGTTAAAGGGGACCATGTGATATATGCTACAGATAATACACACCATGACACGCATGCATGTGGAGTAGCTAAAAACTAGCTAACCATATTTTGTAGCTTTTCTAAGATTCATTATATGACGAAAAGCAGAGATAGCGCAGTAGCATGATAATATTCTCAATAAAGTAGAACATGAAATGGGACATAATAACAGTTGTAGATAATAAGTGCGGAACTAACGCGAAAACGGAGAAGGAGGCGCACTGTTTTTATCTTGGTTTACGAGTTAAAGCGGGCATCAGTGATTGTAATTTTGCGCGTTATTAGATATACACAAATCATTGCACATTATTTTTTTTCCGGTCGAAATGTATACATCAAAGTGCATACACGTCCACGCTCATTTCCCTCTCGATCCGGTTTTAGCCTGGCCCATTAGCAACCGAACATGGCTTTCTGCTATATTGTTGGAAAGGGTTCACGGTCATGTGTTTGTGTGATTTCTATTTGGCCTTTTTGTGCATATCGCTTCTCTCACATATCTTTTCTATGAGCGCGAGCGGAGGAGTGTAAGGCAGAGAGAGAGATTGCCTACATACTCTTCTGTAATTTCGTAACGAATAACCTAACTATCTTCTCAATATTCCATCTAAAGTGAGATGCGGTGCAATTGCGCGTGTGTATACATCTATAGAAAACAAAATTAACAACTCCCATGATCGCGGTCGAATAACATATGTCTGTATATAAATCCCAACAGTGAAGCCCCTTGTACCCCGTTTATCCGCGTATGCAACTTGAGTTCTCACACATATAAGATGTCCGCGCATTATCAATTGTGCTAAAATTAATGAAGAAATCGGTGGAGTGTGCAGGCGCGGGCTCATTGCGCAGACTACGCAGACTAACTGTAATTTGACTAATATGTTGTACCTTACGTATATCTCATCATTGCGATCGCAGTGATAGATTGTATATGAAATTCTGTAGACCATTATATCAATCAATTGGTCTCTCCTCATTGACAACAACCTGTTTGAAGCCACTTATCCTTTCGATGTGCGACCGCTCGAATTATGCTATCTATGTACCTATAATGCGGCCATTCATAATGTCTCACATAATTGAGAAAAATCTCAGCTCTCGCGCATTTCGCGACTCGAGAGCATTAATATTCATGATAGTTCTCGCATGCGCGAGATGGATAATCATTAGACGCCTATAACAATGAACGCGCAAGTGCGTGTGGGACGTTATGATCACAATACGCATTTCTGATTACCAAGCAACCTTTATGGCTAACAAGTCTTGTGAAAGACGACCTAGAGCAGAGACTCAATATTTAAAATTGAATAAAAAAAATCGGGTCATTTCGAGAAATGTGACATTGATATTTGTGCGGAAGGAATTGAAATTATTCGATCGCGGAAAATCCACCCCCCCCCATCGCCAAAACAAATTCGACAACGCGGTTGCCTACATAACAGCACTGGACGCGCACTCGGAAAGGCCGATAGCCCAGCAAAACCCGGAAATCACACTCAAGCCGGCATTTCATATCCTGAACGTCAGCATTGTGGAGGACTGGAGGGTACGTATTTGGGGGTGTTTCCAGTGGGGCTCCCGATAACCGTTAAAAGGTGAGCTCCAGAATTTTACGTGTAAAAATCGGCAATAGTTAAATAGTAGTTCTCATGTTATTTCCTGCTCAGTGATATACTAAATTCGACCTATATTTATTTATCTATGAATATCAACCTTTAAATTTTGGCTGATTAAATATCAATAAGTATCGCAACAGTACGCTTATCAGTTTTATGTATAGCAAATCCCTCGAATTTTTGAGGTTATACTTAGTTCTACAAAAAGCTGACCAAGTGCACTATAAGTTTCCAAAATAAGAAAAAGTTTGTGAAAAATTTATGAACTATTTCAGATATTACATTTTTCTTTCTCTATTTTTTTTTCCCCTCTTCCCGAATTTTTAACAGCTTTTACCGATCTTTAACTTATTAAAACTGTGATATATCTTTTTTATAATTTCCATCATTTCCGGGATGTGGAAACATGAAAAACGTTGTGTTAGAAGCTCTAGATAAACAGGGTAAATTTCGGAACAAAATTATAACACAGTAGCCTTCCGTATACACATGAGCTACTAGTGGTCTTCAGACCATATAGTGTGCAATTTGCGCGACCCTATGTTTGACCTAATTGGAGCGCCCCTACTGGTTAATAAGTTCTTATGGGACCCCCAAGATTTCATGGTCGATTCCAGTGCCCCCATTCTAAGCAAAACTTCACAAAGAGAAGTCGCCCGGTCGCTTTAACTTCTGAAGGCCTGCGCCAAAACTATGATATACGAATCGAGCCTGGGGCGTAAATAATCATTCGAGTCTGACAAGCGCCCATCTATATGGAGAACCAAGCAACCAACCTAAGTGTTTTTGCTAGTTTTAGCATGATTCTAATCGTTTTTAGATAGCTGTGTAACCATATCGTGGATCCCTCTGGTTGATCTCGAACTATTTAGATATGACTGAAAAGGAGTTTTCGTGGTAGTTCCCAGTGAAAATCTGCTTGCAAATAACCGCCTTTCGCTTTATAATGCTTATGCGTGTTCCAACATAACCAAATCTGAACATTAAAATCACAACTTCACTCTTTAATGCATTAAATAATAACATTTTTTTTATGTTTTTTTTAGTTTTTTATTATAATCTTTCAAAATATACTAATTTAAACCCCATACTCCTAACAAAACTTAACAAAGAAAGTCCTCGTGGGCTAACTTTTGAAGCCTGCGCCAAAACTATATTACTAACGATCGACCTCGGCGCAATTAATCTCGAGATTCGACAAGGCGCCATCTATATGGAGACCAACCAACCAACCTAAGTTTAAGGTCGATTGGCCACCCTCTAAGTTTTAATCTGATTTGCGACCCCTAAATATTCAAAGGTCGATTTTTAACGCCCTCAACGGTTTAAGGTCGATCTGGCACCCAAGAAACCTTCGGTAAATTTAAGAGTCGATTTTGCGCACCCTCTGGATTTCAGGTTCCGAATTTGAGCGGCCACTGGCAGTTGTCAGGGTCAATATGCGTATCCCTTACGCTAAGTTTGTAGTTCGACTGTTGGCCACCCCCTATAAATTGAGCGTCGACTTAGCGCCCTCTATAGTTTAAGTCGATTTGCCGGCGCCTGAGGTTAAGATCGATTGGCGCCCTGAGTTAAGATCGATTTGCGCCCCCAAGTATGTTCCAAGTCATTTGACGCCCGCAGTTTAAGCTTAAATATGTTGCGCCCCTACGTTAAGCTCAAGTGCGCCCCCGTAGTTTAATGTCGATTTGGCCCCCCTAAGTTTAGGTCGAATTTACGCCCCATAGATTTAAAGGTCAATTGGCCGCCTCTATAATTTAAAGCCAGTTTTGCAGAAATGGCGAACTGTATTTCATCTCCCCGCCCCCCCCGGTTCCCTCCTTCCCTTTCTCATCGTCTCTCTCCTCATCTCTCTTCTTTATTCCCTTTCCCTCTTTCTTCGCCTTTCTCTTTATTTTTCTCTTTTCTTCTTCCTTTTTTTTTTTCCTTCCCTTTTACCTTATTCCTTCCTTGCTTTTCTGCGCGATAATTATCCCCGGCACACCTGTCGCGCCCTATCCGGGACCGGCGCGTACGAAGCACCTCGCGCGACATACCAGATCAGATGTTACTGAGAAATTTTAAACAAATTATTTCTTCCATGCAGGGAGACAAAGCAAGAATATAATCATTGTTGATTATTATTCTATTATATCAAAACCATCTTTATTACAGGTATTACTATCAAGTCAGAAATCACCCTGGTTTTTCAACAAGGCCTGGTAAACATATTAAAATGCACATAACTAACATTTATCAACACTACGATCAAAACAGCATTACCAATTGCATTACGATATACTGAATAGAAAATTTTGAAATCGATAATTATTGTAAAAATACTAAACAAAATTACAAATGATGCCCATTTAAGCAAAGATATATTAACGAAATAGTGTGCTTATTTTATAATGATGAATTAAAAAAAAAAAGTCAAAACTGATCAAGTGTGAATTTAAGATATAAAAGAATTAACAACTATTATAGATATCGAAGACCGATCAATTGCGAAAAGTCGATCAATAAGAAGGCAAGTTCGTTAAGAATGAGTAATTTGAGCTTTGAGAAACAAATACAATAAGGCGTATTTAAATTTTTAGGGGCATTTAAGATTAAGAGTCCATATTTTGAAAATTCATTTCTTAATACATGCGTTAAACGTTCAATAGATGAAGGCGTTTTGTACAATTGGTGTAAGATTGCATGTCCATATCATTACCCCCGCATATTTGAACTTCTTTTAAAACATTCAAAGCGTCCTGCTCCGGTAAAACTACATTAAGCGAGTCAGAATATCGATGTATTAACAATCGTGCCTCTCAGCAGACCATTCTATCTCAGTACACATCTCACAGGTGCTTTATTACCATGGATACATATGTACATAATGCAAGAAAGAAATAATCTCTTCTTTCGTCTAAAGTTCCCCATTGTAAAGATTGACAATCCAAGCTTTGTTTTAGTAAAACAAAGTTCCGTTCTACGATCGTGCACTCTCTTTTGTAAACGTAAAGAATGGTTTTTTTTCTAAGATAGAATTCCCCCCAGCTGAGCATGAATAAATCACAAAACCGTGTATGTATTTGGTGCCCAATTTTCAAAATAATTTAAAGCCCATTTAAATCAGCGCCTCACGCTAGCATTAAGATTTGAGATTACATAGTCCCAATATATTTATGTTTTTGTAGATGATTGAAACGTCTGCCCAATTTGATAATATTTTTTTAATAAAATAAGGATCATTCATTTCACTTTACCAAATTCACGCATATCAAGGAGATATGCTTATAAAACAAGATAAAAGACACCAAAATAAAACACTGAAAATTCTGGAAGAAGTCAATGGGTTTTGTAATTAGCGATTTATGATTTGACGCGTTTCATTGCCTCCAATGAGCCAAATGAGTTTTTAAATTGCCAATCGGGTTTGAATTTTGCTCCTAATTGTTAATTCATAAGGAAGATTCAGGGAAAAACATGACCAAATTGCGCCAATAAACACATTATAAATCCATACATATGTTATGAAGATTCTGAAAATTATTCAGCCTTGGAGACAGAACAAACGAGAAAATAATCTGGCCGCCCTACAGTGCCAATATTAGCTGCCCTCTCTGCCGTCCGATGCCTATATATACTGTCAACGGACGGCCACTTCCAACTACGTGCCAACCTGGGTTACGTACTAACAAATAAGTTTGCCGCAGATGTAAACCTTTCACTCGAGAAATTAAAAAAAATAAACCGTTTTTTAATTTCATAAAAAATATATATGCCTCATTTTCTTGCCGAAAGGCGGCGCTGCGTATAGGCAGGACAGATGCAGGATTGATGACATGATGCACTCACTTGATTGTATTGTTAGCTTCATCTAAAACATTTTATGAGGCTGCCGTCATGTCTGTCAGACATTGAACAAAAAACTGAATATAGGCCTTAGTAATGATTAGTCCCAATTATGTTTTATTGCTTCATTTCAGTTTGCTAAGCTTTAGCATAAACGATACTAATAATAAAAAAAAGTAATTAGAAATGTTGCTATCGTTTTAACTCGTTTCCCATCATTTTGTGCTCACAAAGATTGAGAATTAGACTAAGTACTGGAGAGTCCAAAAACGCTTTTAATTTGGGCTAAACCATAACTCATTCCCCTGCAAACAGAAATCTATTACTGATTCAGAATATTCAACACCCTTGTCAAATCTGTTTTAGATCGGGAGTTCATGCACCGTCCAAAGAAGGCCCCCATTTTCAGGCCTTCAGCCGCTACCCCGCAAGTGGGGCGTCGAGAAATGGACGTCACATCCGGGGCACGCGTTACGTGTGTCGCACTTGTATTGCACGTATATCCTGTTACTATGGCAATATTGCGTCATTGCACATTCCTGATCGTTTGAAAACTTTCCTTTCTCTCTTCTCTCTCATCTCATGCTTCACCCCAGGCCCCTAGCTAACTTATGTCGAAAAGTGACATCTTTGCCGATCTGTTCTCCTCTCTTTTGATCTATATTCATTTAATAATCCGTTCAAAATGAATATTCTTTTTGCGATTTCATAATCTATACAATATTTTAAAAAGCGCTAATTCCTCAGCACCATGCAGAGAGTGAGTGAAGAAAAAAAGAAGATTAAGAAAGCAAAATGACATGCTTCTTAGTGGGGCTATCAAAATAGCACACTTATAGTTTTGTGTCATACAATTATTATAAACCCAGTAATCCGACTTATAATTTTAACACTTGTAAGGTTTCAAATACTTGAATGTGTTTCACTTGTTTTATAGGTCTTATAATTATTGTCAGATCACCGACATACTTTCGATCCGTTGAGCTATAACAATAATTCGTCCAAACTTTCGGATGGATAGCTCCTTAGTTCTTCAGTTACCAGTATATGTGAACTTTTTCATGATTTTAGATATTGTTCAGATGAATCAACATATTTTGTACATTTATGGATTCGACCTTAGTTGCATAAGGATTTAAATTTGAGTCTATGAATATAATAGCTATGCTGATCCTTAGCGAGAGAACGAACTGATCATATTCCCATCCCGCGTCACTGGGTGAGCAGAGTATGCGGCAAAACTTACCATAAGCAACACCGGCCAGACCGTAGAATATTGTAAAGTCAGGACTTAAGAATTTTTGGCACTTTTGTTTCTGTTTGTTTATGGGTCGGTAGTTGGATGATGTTATGGTTAAGCAGTCAAGCTCGCCCACTATCACCCCATGAATCAGAGGGTACAACATTTTCTGACAAAAACACTCTCAACGGCGTCCCCTCCAAAATTTTATTTTCCCTACACCCGAAACCTAACAGTCCTCACATTTTTTATAACATTATTCTAAAAGTGATGCACCACAAAACAGATTGAATTCACCAGAAGAGACGGAAATCTACCACATGACGAATTTGACAACATTGACGAATCGGACTGCTTCACAACAGCCAAATTCGTCGGCACAATTTGCTAAATTGGATTGCGTACCTATGGTTGTGATTTGTGCTACTCATAAACGAATTCATTGCAGATTTGGTACAATGCGATCACTCGGACGAAAGCGCTCAAAGAAATGTCAATTGATCGGAGACGTAGTTTAAACTTGACCGGGAAATAACCTAGAGAGTACACGGGAGACTGCTTGACGCTTTTGGATGTATATATACATAAATTGAGGTTGAGTGACGCCTCCCCCCACAGGGCTTTTTAACCGTCGAGTCCCCCATTTAATTTGAGCGCGAAATAATATAGAACCTCCAATCCTCACACCGCAAACACAATTTGGCGCTTATAAGATAAATCTTAAGTTTAGATTATCTCGCCGCGCCCATATCCTCCGCAAAAAATAAATTTTACACTTAAGGTTAAAAAAATAAAAATAAATAAAATTAAAAAATTGAACAAATACAATAAATTAGAGGGACTAAAAATTAAAAAACAAAACAAAAAAACACAAAACATTATTGACGCGTATCCCTTGGAAAATTGAGGTGCGCAAGGAAGACAAAGAGATCATAGAGAGGGAAGACCAAGGAAAAACTAAATTATTAAACCTTTGCGTGTTCACCCACCATAAATAGTAAGAAGCCAGAACAAATGAAACAGGAAAGAATTGGTGAGGGGAGGTGCCTCCCCCACCAAGACACGAATAGAAAAGAACAAGATAATTATTGAGCAGAGGAGACGGGAGAGAGACGAAGAAAAGAGAGAGAGAGAATACGATGGAGAAAAAGTAAGAATAGCGCGAATAAAGAAAGGTAAATAATTAAGGGAACCGCGAAAGCAGAAGTTTTAACCACATGATATAACGATGAGACGCCGTCATAATAGTATATGAATATTGTCTGATCGAGTATTGATAAGATACGCATCCTCTGTCTTAAATGTTCGTCGAGCGACGCCGGGTACGGCTGAATACAAAGAGAATCTATTAAGCCAATTTCTCGAAGAGGCCCTTCATGCAGAAGTCTTGTATGTCAATAATAGCCGTACGAGTGCGTAGCTCATCATAAGGAGCGCCCCGCCACCCCTCCTCTATCTCTTCCCCTCTTCTCGAGACGAAATAAGAAGTGAAAGAGGTGTGAATACATTAAAAGCAATATGGAATAGATAATCCATAGGTGATGATGCGCGATGTGTGCGGAAGACGCGACAGGAGAAGTAATAAATAGAGCACGGAGAGATAAAAAAAAAAGATGGGAGGGAGGGCGGGTAAGAGTGGAGGCGATTTATTGGATCGTTTATCACTAAATGAGGGGCGCCAAAGTGCATTGCGATCTGTCTGGAAATTGTTAGAAATATTAAAGAGAGACAAACACAACCCAAGATTGTTTTATTTCCATCAACATTCGGATCACTTTTAACACCAAAGCAGAATCACGATAATTTTCGTCCCATGAGTCTGGGTCGCGCGTCTCACCAACTAAGAGCTATAAATTAAATGGGGCATACAGTTGGCACTTGTTATATTCGTCGATACCACCTACGAGTGACTTTGTTTTTATGATGGGTATATCGGGGCGATTATTCATATGCATACTGATATTAGTATGAACAGAGTTATCTTGCAGTCGAGAGCGCAAATGGATTTTTAAGGATACTTGATCTCCCTTCGATATTTGTTTGTCTTGTATGCTAGTTATATCATGTACATCATGGTTGTAGTAAACAAGAATCACCGTGATGGAAAGAAGAACACCAGGTACATGTGATAGCAAACATGTTCAGTTATTGAATTTTCTCTTTCCTATTATGAGTTCTCGACTGATACTGAGACGCCTTCCCTATCATTAATGTATAATGCACTACATGAGTAAAGATTGGGCTACGGTGCAAGCACATGTCGCAGTTTTATGCTGTCACTGTTGTTTCATGCGCCGCAGACTGAGAAGGCCTCATAAAAATACTATTATATTAGGGTTTGGCAAATAATAACATGACTTTTGCTGAAAAAGTTATTCAAACAAGTTACTTCTTATTAAGTCAAATTTGGATGTAGAATCCAAAAAGGTGACAATGATTTTCTGTGTACAAGACGTCTGACGCTTACGCGAGCTAAAGTTCCAAATAGATGATCGCAAAAGTAAGTGAACGCCAGCATAGACGAGCGAGCGTTTATAGGATATGGGGAATGTCTAGCAGCCTATGGAGAACGCGGCTATGTTACTTTGAGTGTTCGTTTCTATGGAATTTGATGGTTTAAAAAGCCTCAAATCTGAGACACCATTATTATACGCGATGAGGACAAAGATGGTACTGGTACTGCGTTATAGGTGTTAATTAGTGATTTTTGCCAGGATGAAGGTGAAAATGATAGCTTCAGGTTTGCTCGTTCGTATATCATTAGTGAATGAAACTCAAATAGACGCTAACTAGCAAAAATATCTTTACAGTCATACTTAGGTAGGACTAAGTCGAGTGTAAATAATCATTGTTTGTGTGTGTTCTGCCTCAGTACTTACCGAGGGAGCCATAGTAAAAACGCAAGTAGAGAGAGATTTGATCTACGTATAATAAACACCGATAAAGTGAATGTGATCGATCTTTAATACGCTCATATTTTGCGGCCCATTTTGGTATTAATCGCCTTCGCCACTCTTTAGAAGCGACTATATAACGTTCTATCGGAGTTAATCGCATATATATATAAAATTTGCTTCATTTTCAGTTTCTACTATCGAATTTAACTAATAGAAACAACTTGTTTGAAAAAAAAAGTTGCATGATTCGCCCATCACCCTACTCATTCATTATACTAGGATGCATAAAGACACAGGGAGCTGCATGCAATGTTGGCAAACATTGACTATCGTCCTGCTATATCGATTCGCAGCGCCGCCTGCGGCCAAATGTATAAAATGAGTCAATTTGACACACACTATATTTTAAAAATAACACTAAACGTATTTTTTTCGAGTGATAAGATTATTAGAATATTATATAACTACGCGTGTGGTAGATTTGCGTACACGCATCCTGACACATGCAATGTAAAACATACACGCAATCTCTGTACTAGACACAGTAACGTATGCGTGGTAAGATAACAGATATCATCAAAACAAACATGCGGTGTGCACCTAGAAGGAGTTTTATGCCTTAAGAACTGATAGCTGAGAGTCACATGTTTTGTGAAGTGAAAAATGTTTATGTGATTTTGTAAATACAAATACATGTATCATTAAAAGAATAAATATTAGTTTTTGTTAAATGAGAATCGAGCAAATACGAGTTAATGTTATGAGATGAGAGGAAATAGTAAAATGGCGTGAAGTAGGAAATATAAATAGTTTTGTTAGAAAAAGTGAAACATATAAGTGATTGATGAGATAAAGTAATAGCATAAGTTTTGTGAAAAGTGAAAATATAATATAACTTGAGTGAAAAGTAAAACATAGAGTTGTTGAATTTTAGTAAAAATAGTGAAAGCATAATATTTTTGTGAAAGTGAACAACATTTTGTATAAATAATATAATATTTTTTAAGTGAAATATATTTTCTTAAAGGGAGGCATGTTACTTGTTTAAGTGAAACATATTTGGATAGTAGAGTAAATGAATTTGTAAAAAGAGAAATGTATAGTTGCTTGAGTGAAATGGTATTATAAATGCAAATATATAGGTTTGTAGAGTAAAATCTAATAAAATATTTATTCGCCCTTATGGCGTGCCATAAAATTAAGCGCGTAAATAAGTCTGTTTTCGAGATTTTCTTCAACGGACTCATGAAGACGGTTTGCGGAAGATAGGCACTCAGAGATGAACGTTTCTACTGAGAAGAATCTTCTCTGCGGAATTAGTTTCAAAACTGATATCGCGACACATCGAACGAGGTCTTCAACCCGACAAGAGCATATTAGGGCAAGTTTTGAGATACACCCATTTGGTGACGTCAGGCCAAGCAAGAACCGACTCAAACTAAAACACAAGGAAGACGGCTATCTATTATGATGAACATAGGACGCATATGAATATATATTACGCGAGAGAGAGGCCTATAGACCCTCATAATAGTTAGATATAAACATTCGTGAGACGCGGAGTCTACCTTCAATACTCCGCACCCACACATATCCTGCGAATACTAGGAGAGAGTACATAGGAGTGCTGAGTTCTTATTAAAGTACATACGTCAGTGCGAGCAGTGAATACTTCATACGTCAAATGAGGAAGATCGAGCGTAATGATACTGAAATGACAGATGAGCTTATTTTAATGTCTGTTATATTACCCTGTGACTGCAATGACATCAGGATAGTTTGAGACATGACTTCTTGAACTGTGCCGAGAAGGCGGATTTCGTGCGTATTACATTGAAATATAGCCTGTTGTGTAATATTAGCTCGATCCCCACTCTAGGTGCAGCTACGTGACGTGACTAGTAAAACGTTAATTATAATATGCCCGAGTTCTGCCAGGAGAGACGTAAATTCTTGTTACCATAAACTACGTCGCGGCGCGAGTACTGGGCTATAATGCCTGAGACGTGAGGGAGATAGATGACTATTATCAGAATCGCACCCATCGCACCCTTAGTATAGTCTACATAGTCATAGAGATTATATAGACTATATGTAATATATTTATTGAGCCAAAAGAGTAGTATGTACCGTCTTTAAGCGTATAACGCGTACAGAGCGCGAATCGCATTCGTCCGATCACTAAAGAAAGAGCGCACGAGCAGAGACGAGAGCAAAGATGAGAGAGAGAGTATTGATTTTGATCTTGTAATATAGAATATGATTTCATTTATTTTATCTGAATATATTATTATCATATGTAGGGAGTACTCCTATTTCACAATCTATACAAACGTTACTATCCAGGAGACACGCGCAAAATAGCCATACTAAATTTGTAAAAGATCATGACGAGAAATATTAAAATATACCAATTTAACGAGAAAAATAGTCAAATAATAATATGAATACAGTTATTTTCCTATATTATATATTGATCTTACATAGGCACAAACATACATCTCAGCACTGAGCACAGCTTATACAAAACAGAGAGATACGAGGAGAGAGAAGAGATGTAGTAAGAGAGAGGATACACAAGTCTCTCGTATTAGAGACCGATGAAGGCGTAGACAAAATATATTATATAAAAATTTATATTATATAAAGATACAATTTATATAATATATGGAAGTGCTTATATATACATCATATCAAAATAAAACATTAAATAATTATCAAATAGAATA
The DNA here is from genome assembly GCA_940671915.1 of Paracentrotus lividus. Taxonomy (NCBI): domain Eukaryota; kingdom Metazoa; phylum Echinodermata; class Echinoidea; order Camarodonta; family Echinidae; genus Paracentrotus; species Paracentrotus lividus. The sequence goes on along the minus strand of CALNVZ010003425.1, from coordinate 18,183,665 downwards.
ATAAACAAATAATGCATATAAATGACATCGATATGTTGATAATTTAGTCTATGAGACCCATTTTTTTGGATTAAATATTCCTGGTTGGTTTCTGGGTTTATTATGAGTAGATAGCGACGATTAAAGACTATTACACAAAAACGCACACTGACTGAGAATAAACGCCAAAAAAGGTTTTTTATAAATAGTTTTGTTTCTAACTAATTAAGCGAGCTCAGGATTGGTAAACATTATCCATTAGAGCGGACTATTATTTTTTCAATTAGAAGAGAGCATGAACGTTTTTATTTATTTGAACGTAGAATATTAAAACAACTAACAAATTCAGTCTTGTTTTTTTAGGGGGTGTTGACCGTTAATTTTGTTCACTTGCTTTGCGCTTGCCTCGACAGCGTGACGGACGAGTATTGTTCTTGAATTGAATGGAGCATTCATTAGGTTCAAATCGTTCACTTTGGTAACAAGTGGTTGCTAGAGGCATTTCGGTGAGAGTTAAAGCGGTGACAGAGTGTTCTTAATTTTTCTGGCGCGGGTACAAGAGTTACATTGGCAGTTTTACCTTTGATTTTGAAATTTTCCAAGGCACAAATTCTACCTCATAGCGTTCAAGAGGCTAATATCTCCACTTACTATTTACATCCTTTAAGTCGTGGTTATATATTATTATACAAGGTATGAATCGGGAATCAATAATATCAAATAAAATGGAATTATGCGAATAGTACCTTTCCTTTCGACGTGACGTCACAAATAAGACACAATGTATACAATGCAATTAAAATTTAATGAAAGCTCAATAAATTACCTTGTTTTTATGGAATTTTCAAATATTGAATGGAGTAAGATGGTATCTGTTTTGTGTATTCAGGTTTACTATTTATGTTTATTCAAATGTTTAGTTTTTATTTCTTAATGAGGTAACATGACGTGGACTTACATGGTATCAGGAGTATACATAAGGTTGTAGACTATACAGATTTGATAAAGGAGAAATGAATAGTTTTATGTATTGAACTTGTGTAATTGAATCGATAATTAGAATATGAGTGAAGACCACAAGCAAATATTAATCCTGAACAAGTACATTTTACAAGAGTACCGTCCATTCATAAGCTATTTAACATTTTAAAATATATTTTTTTAATAAAACAATGCAATTAATTTATTGCATTATCAAAAAGTAATCTTATTGGAATAAATTCAAATGAAAGGTGACTGAAGAGTATAGTTGTTTGGGATTTTCAAAACTTTATTTAATCAATATGTCGGAGATTAGGGAGGCTCTTGAGAGAAGAGAGAGAGAGAAAGAGTAGATGAGACGTGAGAATGTGTTGTTGATGAGATTTTTAGAGAAAGGTGTATGGCAAGAGAGAAAAAGTGTGTAATGTGCCTAAGGATGGTTTTTTGAGAAAGAGGGATGAGGGGAGGGGAGTGAAGGTTTTTGTTGAGATGTTTTACATAATTTAAGGTATGTAAATGATAAGAGTAGAAGAGAAGGAAGGGTTGAAAAGAGGGACGTTATAGTGATGTCCAGAAATAGATGAGTACGAGGAGGGTTATTATTAAAGATTGAGAATATAGAGGGGTGTGTTTAGAAGACGAAAGAGTAAAGCAGGGGAGAGGAGAGAGGGAGAATTGGTAATAGAGTATTATAGGTCGTAAAGTGAGATCGTAATTAGGAAAGATTGCATAATGGCACTGGAGAATATACGAGTTAAGAGGTGAGAAGGTAGGCAAAAGTGAGAAAAGATGATAGAGACCGGACCGAGGAGAAGGGTGAAGAGGAGGGCGTGTGTGAGAAATGATAGTATAGAGAAGGGTGAAAGAGAAGGGAGTGTGTGAGAAAATGAGATAGAGGGAGTGAAGAAGAGAGGGTGTGGTGATGATTCATTCCTCAATGTGACACAAACGATGGTATATGATCGCAGTGTCCATTGTTGAAGGTGGGGTAATGCTTGAATACACACATGCATATAAGTATGAACAATTCCAGTCAGTATTGTATAATGCGAGCGCGAAGCGCGAGCTGAAAATTTTCTCAATAATAGTGACATAGAATGGGGTATTTGTAGCATAATGCGAGCGCGAAACGAGGAAGGGGCTTCAACTGGTTTGTTAAAGGGGGACCATGATGATATAATGGCTACAGATAATACACACACGCATGCATGTGAGTAGCTACTAGTACATATTTTTAAATTCATTATGCGAGCGCGAAGCGCGAGCTGAAAATTTTCTCAATAATAGTGACATGAAATGGGACATTATATTGTAGAATAATGCAAACGCGAAACGGGGAAGGGGCTTTATCTGGTTTATTAAAAGGGGCCATCATGATGTAATGTCTATAGATATACACACATGCACATTATTATGAATATGAGTACTAGTATATCGTCGAATTCATAGGGCTGTAATGCGATCAATAATATTGAACTAAAACGTGGTATTTGTAACGTTACATGACTATAAGCGCGAAATTGATGGAGGATTAGAGGGCTTTAACTGTTGATTAGAAGCGGAACATCATGACGTAATGCCAACAAACGAAAATCTATATAAATATGGATGAATCGAGTTAGTTAGGGCAATATTGTGCGAGCGCGAAGCGTGAGCTGGAAATTTTCTCAAAAATAATGACCTGATGAAACAAGATACTTGTAGCCTCATGGGAGCACGAAACGGGGAGGGAGTTGGTTTGTATCATCGTGACGTTAATACATGCATAAAAGATGACCAAAGTCAAGTGCATTTTGCGCTATCTTAATATGTTATATTATGCGAGCGCGAAGCGCGAGCTGTTATTGTTAAATGTTATCTGAAATTTGAGAGCAAAGAAGCGACTAATTTGAAAAGAGGGCATTTAGCCCCCGGAGAATAGTGGAAGTGTATATAATCAATGGTCCTAGTCCAAAAATATTAACTTGTCGATGAAGAGCCAACTAAATGTTACAGACTCTTCTATATTCATTATTTATTTCATCAAAACATCGTGGATTTTTTTTAGGGGGAATACTTATGCCTTCAGTTTTATATATAGGCCTGGAGGCACCTGTCCCCTGTGCACCCTGGGATATCGGTGCCCCTGATTATCATCGATTAGAATGTTTTGTTGCTGTTGTTGTTGTTATTGTTTTGTTTTGTTTTGTTTGCTTGGTTTTTTTTTTGCAATTGTGAATAGTGAAACATCTGCGCTTCCATTATCTACATGGTATATTGTGCATTACATAATTACTTAAAGTATATCAGGCACACACGAGGAAGATTGAGAAAATTTTTTATTCGTGAATGTCAGAAATATGCATTTTAGACTGCAAAATGATATAATAATGTCATAAAAGTGTTTTATATGATAAGGAATTTGTAATGGGTAGATTTATATGACATGATATTTTTTATTTTCTTGATATCAAAATATTGGGGGGGGGGGATGATTATACACACCATCCCCCCCATCGAAATTATTGGGGGGGGGGATGCATCCCCCCATCCCCCCCACAATCGACACCCATGGTTTAGGCCCGGGAATTACAAACCTATATCGTAAACAATGACGGAGTCGGAGCCAGAGATGAGTCTCGAATTAGAGTTTGAAATCGAAGACATTGAAGATGAAAATGAGAAAGAAAGTCTCAGCTCAATTGCTAGTAGCTACAGAACAGAAACGGACATCGATGACGGCGAATTGGGTGAATACATTTCAGAAGATGAGGCGAAGTCCGATGCCCCTCGACCAGCTCAGAAGAAGCTACTGCTACAAACTTCGCCTTCGAGTGCGGAGATAGCTGCAGCTGTCGCGTACCTCCATGATCCAGTGGCAAGGCAGGATTTGCAAAATGAGCAAGCGAATTACGGGGATGCTAGGCCAAGGGGCAATTTAGATGACACAAGGCTTGACCAGACAACATAGCAAATTGGTATGTGATTGAAAAGGATATTTATTTTGTCATGGGTCGGGAAATATGCTTGTTTAGCTGGGTTGGACATTAATAATTTCTCCTCCAACTCCCTCAGCGCTACATTTTTTTTTTATTTGTTAAACCTCTCTCCTTGATCTGCTGGCATTTCGCCTGGCAGCCGATGGGTGTAATATCCGTCATACGCCGTGTTGCTGCACCCCCAGCAACGCATCGCCGATCACTAGTTTTCCTTATTTTCGCTGGCTATGCCTTTGGCAAGGAGTTCGAATCCGATGTCGATGATGACTGGTCATCCATCTTCTCCGCAAACAAACCGGAGTTGGCAAATTACAAGTTAAATAATATAACTGGTATAAATAAAGGACAAAGCTTTTTCAACTCACAAGACACGAGGATGAGAACGAGCAACAATGACGCAATGTAATTTCCATGCAATCGCTACGTACCAAGCTAATTATTATTATTTTCTTTTTAGTAGTATGTCATTCTTTGTAATGTAACAAATTCTTCATAAAAATTTTAAATGTTATTATTTTGTCCATCACAGGGTATCATTTTCCAAAACACAATTTATCAACATAAAAATCGTAATATACCGATGAGATCCAGGTGATCATTAGCGTCTGCTAGCGTTTTGCAGCACAGCTTTTTGTGTGCACACCATCGGGGGATAATTGACTGAAGTAGCTCTAGATTTTCGATTGTAGATTCTTCGGGACATATTTGATTTTATTTAAATATACTAAATCATACATGGATTGCTGGGGCTTATTATTCTCTGTAAAAATGAAGATAGGATCACATACAACTGCAAAATAGTTTTAGCTTGGACTTGGTTCCGTTCTGCTCAGAATAATTGAACGTCATTTTGTTGAATGAAAAAGAAATATGATCGAGAGAGGTACTAGATAGCAGTAGGTAGAAAAGACTTATAGTCTACTTGCAATGGCAATTATTTTCAAAGAGAAATTACCACAACATTAATTGCTATAAAGATTGCTCCTTTTTGCGATTATTTGCAAATATGAATACAAAACAAAGCTAATACAATTGGATTTGACATATATCACTGCTCAGATCGTGTACACTGCATTGCGTGAGTGTATGGGTACGTACACGCCAACACGGCACGGCCGGGTGGCCCTAGCCAGCTGGCTGCACTGCACTGAGAGCCGAACTCCATATCCTGACGTCATCAGGAAATCGCTCCATTCCCTACCGAAAATGGGAGTGGCTAGAGTGATTGACAGGTGTTTTTAAAATGGCGTTTTTATCAATTTCCAATAATCGATATGAGTTCTAGTTGGTACCATTGTCTTCTGTATGCTCTCTAGATTACTCTGATACATAAACCACTGATTTTAGTGGTCTTCAATAAAGGTCAACTTTAAGGATCAAAGGTCAAATTGTCGGCAGCTCCACTTCGTAAGCGCCATTATGTATACGACGGATTGATTTAGCTGAAAGTCATTGGCGTTATTGCTGTCAAATTTCACCCTTAGGGGAGTGCTGAGGTGCACTGGATATCTTATGTGCGTCACACTTATGTTTTGGTTAGGCCGAAAGATAAAAAATAAAATCGACTTTAATTTTTGTTCTTAATGAGAGATGTCTCTTTTGTTTGACGTCCCCGGTAGGGTACACACGAGTAAATGATATGCACGCAAGGTTTTTTGGGAAGGCGTACCAAAGATGAGGTCATTTTTATTGATGGAAAATGGTCATATAAAATAATTCAATGGTTTTATGTTGCTGTTTAATGAATAAATATGTGCTATAAGTCCTACTCTTTCATAATTTACCATTTAGTTGAAGATTGGGCACTTTGGCGTATTTTTTAGGAATCTTTTTCGCAATTTCGTACATCTACTAAATCACGCGTACAAAAGTCGTCTCTTTTGTCATAGTCTCGCTCAAGGATTCTTGATTTTTGTTTGAGCTGACAAAATTTTCTATAAGTCCCTTAACTACGAGTCCTTTAAATTTTAACTTTGCTGTGATAATTAAAACGATATCCATCGACAGAATTTTGGAATGTCTGTTTTTGAAGAGCGTTAATTTAACACGTGAGCCTATGGGCGTCTATTTACTCGTGTGCCCCCGGTACGGTATAAAGACAAGTAAATGGTAATTGCTCGATTAGCGCGCGTATTTAGTTTAGGCCTATTTAATATTCACGCGTGCGCATAGCTAGCTGCGCTATTTTTTATCAGTTATTCTCACGCGATGACTGAACTCATCGTATTCATTACAACACACACACCGCTCAATTTATGCCAGAAAATTGTAAAGATACAACGTGCGCAGCTTATAAGCTAGCCCGTTGATCATAATTATCTCTTACTGATTTGGAGCCGGAAGCGGAGTTGTCGACGATATTGAGATGCATGTTGGGTAATCTAACGTACTGGCACTATATTAAGGGCAATTTTCCAAAATTAAGTCAATTCTATTTTCATTTATTTTCGAAATAAAGAATATTTCCTACTGAGACGAAATATGGCAAGTTTTTTTGTTTTAATTAAGATTAACGCAATATAGGAGGATTTTAATGTTACCCCCCCCCCTCGTATACGGTCTTATATTTATAGGCGAAATAGTCCTCTGCGGAACTAGCGTTGAAGGCGGGGGGGGGGGTAAGCCGAACTTTGGGGGAGGGGCCGAACCGAACTGGAAGCGAGACTGAGGGGGTAAACATGGACACACTAGATATCACTGAGTGGTTGTCTCATCTATTTCAGTTTGCTGAACAAATTAGGCTTCAGCCCCCCTCCCCCCACCAACAATCGCTTTGATCGCGGCTCTAATGCGACATTGGTGTTTTTTGTTCATAATTGCGGCCAACGATAGAAGATACGCAAGGGAATATTAAAAATGTAGACGGGAGGATGCGAAAAAAATAAATGAAACATTTTATATAAACAGAGTGTGTGTTGTGAGAGAGAGGAGAGAGAAGAGAGAGAGAGAGAGAGTGGGGGGGGGGGGGGCTGGTAAGAGACGGGTAAAACACTGATAACGAACGAAAAAGGACAGTAATAGAGAGTTGTGCTTTTGGTGGGGGCGGGGGGCGGGGGGAGGCGCGTGTTAGGCGAGACCGGGACAGAATTAACCATTCCGTCTTTATTTCAGCCCGACTTGGTAATTATACGTACATCTAAATATTTTGTTTGTGCGGGAGTGTGCCAGGGCATCTCATCCTGGACAGTTAAAACCGTCTATAAGAAGCGGGCCGGGACGGAGGGCGGGGGGGAGAGAGATGGAAGATCCAGGCCATTTTAAATTGGCCGCTTCATCACAAACTGAGGGCAATCGTCGAGGGCGGGGGGGGGGGCTGAGAATGAAGCACGCGGTGAAAACATTATGATGTAAAAAAAACTTGCTAACTTATTTCTTTTTCTTAAATATTTATCAATTAAAGGTGTAAAAAGTCTCACATAAACAAGTTTAATCTTCGAAAGGCTAGCGAAGCTGTTTCTTCAACATTCAGGTCTATTAGGGGCAGTATTGGCTATAAGGTTTCACAGCGGTAATATTTCCCCCCCTGACATCGTGTGTAATTTTAGATTCGAAACGTTGGCAGAGAAAAGTGAAAATTGGGCTACACTAATGTCTAGTAGTAATTTAAAGACCAATTCACTTATCTTCTCATACTGTGCTCTAAACATAGGCCATAGCCAGCTCGAATTTTTTCATTTAATATCAGAAATATAGCGGCCCCTCTCGGCGGACACTGTGGAATAGGCAGGTTGGAGGCGGTAATTGGCTTCTACTTTCCGCTTCGTCATAATAGTGTCCAAACCACTGCCTAGGATTTTCTCATCTTTGTGTGCAAAGAGTGTCACAAGTCTGCTTTCCTGGGATCGGGTGATCATTGTAACAATGCAATTAATGACATTTTCGCTCAATCTGGGCGTTTGAAATTAGTTATTTTGTCTTTGGGTTGGCTCGCACTCACATTTTTGGTGTCTTCGAAGTAATTAGGCCTGTGTAACCTATATCAGGTCGCTCGAATTAAACAAGCTTGATTGAATATATCTTCTTATAAATATTCATTTGTATTTGTGCACCCGGGCACGCACACTGGAAAAAACATATTTTGAGAGGTGTCCTTGCTCATTAATGAACGGGAGGAGCTAATTACAGCGGGCAAAGTTCACGGAAGTTCACGGGACCGGTTCAGTGGTTATGCTAATGAACTTTTAAACATGGATGCGCCCTCAAAACGAGCGGTCCGAACATACGTGTGCGATAGAGGAATGAATTATATTGCACACTGTGTGTTCGTACACGCATCTCGCACATGATATGCAATGTAAACATACACGCATCTGTACGTATGCGTGGCAAGTACAGATTATTCCAAACATTATTATGCGGTGTAAGGGTTCCATGCATTCGTACCTGAAGTGAGATACATGTAATTATATAAAACGTGGAATGATTTTTTTTTTTTAGTGAAACACATTTTTATCACCGTGAACCATATTCTTTTGTGAAAAGTGAAATGTATTTTTTGTTTACAAATGATAAATAAATATATTTGTGAAAAGGGAAATATATATTATGAAAAGTGAAACACATTTTTGTGAAAAGTGAAATGTATTTTTTTTTACAAAAGATAAATATATATTTTCGTTAAAAGATAAATATATTTTTGAGAGATATATATTTTTGCGAAAAAAGAAATATATTTTGTGAAAAGTGAAACATATATTTGTGCAAAGTAAAACATATATTTTTTTGAAAATTGAAATGTATAGGCCTATATTTTGTAAAAAGTTAAAACACATTTTTTTTAAAAGTGAAACATATATATTTTGTGAACAGTTAAAACATATAATTTTTGAAAAGTGAAACATATATATTTTGTGAAAAGTAAAACATATATATAAATATATATTTTGTTAAAAGTGAAATACATTTTCTTTAAAGGGACACGTATATATTTTAGTGAAACATATTTTTAAAGTAGAGTGAAATGAATTTGTAAAATAGAAATGTATTTTTCTTGGAGTGAAATGGTTTTGTAAATGATAAATATATATTTGTTAGAGTGAAATGTAATAATAATTGATACCCTTTTGGCGTGCCATACTTATTACCGTTACCGAGACGTCTCCGAGACGAGATACCACCTTAAACCTGGTGTATAATGTTCGTCAATCTAAAAAAATAGTGAGATTCTTCTGAAATTGAACGAAAGGTTATATAATTATAAAAACACACATCAATTGAAAGGTAAGATTTAAAATATAAATGTACTTTATGCCACTATTTAAAAAACAGCGAGGTCTTGGCAAATAAGTTACATTTTTCTTTTTCAACATATTAAAACCAATTTACAGAAACGGATGGGAAGGAAAAATTCAGGATAACTTGACATCTTCGTATATGGATCTTTGACATTTATTATCTATTAGCTAAATCTATGGAATGTTCATCCGAAAGGAATAATTCGCGGGAATGTCAGTCGAGGGGGGCCAGATCTGCTCTAATTAACTGCCAAATTCAAATTAAGACTCAACAGCTACTTTGCTTGTTTTTTTGTTTTTTTTTCAGGAAGGACCAATATTATAGATATTATCAAATCTTACCATAACTATACCCCACCTTTAAGTTTTTCATTTCTTTCTTTCTCCTCGTTACATCTCCTCATTTCTCTATCGCATTCAGTTTGTCTGGTGTTTTATCTCTTTGCTTCTTTGTCTTTTCTCTTTCTTCTCTCTCTCTCTCTCACTCTCTCTCTCTCTCTCTCTCTTTCTCTCTTTCTCTTACACCCCTTGACTCTCAAGCTATCATATACAGTGGTGGCCAAAACTATTAGAACACCTTAACCTACACAATGTCTATGGGATTATCAATGCCCTATTTCATTTGCCGAAATCAGATTAAATATATCTTTTGTGTGCCATGAGCTTTCATTACCTTTTAGCATAGGGTCTTACGTATATGTAGACACCAAATTTATATAGTGTCGACCATCTGGTAATGCGCAGCATTAAAAACAGTTGCGCTATGCGCTTTTGGTTTCCCCATAGACCTGTGTATTAAACATGTAGTCCAAATGCAAAAAAGTAAAATGCCAATTACATATGCCGATTGCTCAAAAAGTATTTGAGGTAGGCTTATTTATTCTAATATACCTCAAATACATGCTAAGTTTCAGAAAATTTAGTCAAATGGGGAGGGTGGATTCGCCCCACCCTTGGTGGTGAGATGACCAAAATAACCATGCCCATTGAAGGTTAGGACTATTTTTTCATTTAATGAAGATACTTTTTGTAAATGTATATTTTTAAAAAGGAAATTTCATGAGCAATTCAAATATACTGAAATATTAAGGGTCATTGGAACGGGGGACTTAAATAGGGGCACTGAATTAAAAATTTGGGGCCCTTCAAAAATAATTTTAAAATCCCCACATAAGATGTAACTACTTCACCCTGTGTTGTTATGGATGCCATTTTTGACATCATCAGGAAATTTCCTTTCAGAATATATATACTTTTGTAGGGAGAGGCTTAAAATGTTTAACGTTATGACACTTTGATCCTGAAAGGGGCAAGACTTTTGAGATTTTTCAATCGGTGGTGTACCATAAAAAGGGCGACTTGGGGGCGAGTTCCCAATGCCTGGCTTTGTTATTTAGTTTTTAAAGCATAATGATGACATTCGGAGGCATTCCAACCATTTTATAGGTATTTAAATGGTCTACTGAATGAAAATTACTAAAATCATTTAAATATGCTTGGTGTTCTAATAATTTTGGCCACCACTGTACATTGATATACATAAATTAACAAAATATATAGACATTAATAGACGTATTATGCATGGAAAATCATTTTAATAAATCAAGAATGATTCATATTAATAGTAATCATAGTAATTATCTATTCAGCAATCAAATGGATTATATACAGTCTCAAGTTATGGCGCGCTGGAGGAGGGAGGAGGTGCCTGGTAGGTGGGGGATGCAGGTGATGTGTGTTAGATGGGAGACATTAATGTCAGGAGTGTTTGGCTAGAGGTAGGGAATGCGATACTGAATTTTTCTTTCTTTTTCCACTTTGTTGTCTCAATATTGTCTCGGTCCAAAATGTAGAAGAATGTAATCATCGGAAAATATGGATATTATTTGCAATAGTATATATTTCTCTAAGCATTAAATATCATTACGGTGTAATGTCATGGCCTTCAGGCAATTATTCTCAATATAGTAATGATCACCGTGTTTGAACTAGTCTACAAGTCTAATTTGCCATTTTATCAATTGGATTAAACTTAACGATTGGCCAATGTTTTTTTTTTAATTTTACATAAAACATATCCTGTCTAACCAAATTACAGAAATCCTGCAAACTACATTTCAAATAGTTACAGAAAAAAATATCAGTGGTTATTGCTTTATCCTGCTTATTACATTTTCAGATCATATTGCACGGAGTCCCACTGAATTTCCAAAAGGCAAAGCTGGACAAAGCTAAATAAAAATTCCAAATGTTCGTACGTAAACGTATGGAAGGGGGGGGGGGGTGGGGGGGGCAGTATCACCAGACCCTCCTCCAACTATACACATTCCATAATGATTTTTGTTACTTAATGAAAAGGTCACTTATAGGATTTCCCAGTCAGTTTCAGAAGTTTGTCACTCCATTTGATAATCGGTTCATTCAAGTTAGGGCGATTTAGCTTTCAGTCGAATTTCCGGAGATCAGATTCCCTTTTCCAGCAATCAATTGCATGTTTCACTTGTTCAAATTCCGTTTAAGTGCATTATATACTTTTAAAAGTAATTTAAGTTAGCAAAGACGCTGTTATGATTGCGCAATACCGTCATAAGCAGCATTTAAATTCATTCCGAGTTTTCAACTTACAGTAATTAGCATTCAAATTAGGGCTTAAATTTAAAGCTGCTTTTAATCATATAATTTTTTTCCATCAAATGTTTACGAATTGCTAATAGCAGCAATTATAGCAGCAATTATGAATGAGTATGTACCTTATATCACGGCATGTACTTAAGTATGAGATATTTTTCCAGTTATTAATTATTTCAGGAAATTATTTTTGTTTCCTACATTTTCTTTTCCTGTTCTTTTTTCTTTTACTCATGTAGCAATTTATCTTGCATAATTACACAATCAACACACAAAAACTTTCCACATAACAAATTAATTCATTCGAGGGCGGGTAGGCGGACAGGGGGCGCCAAAAAGAGGAGAAAGAGAGAGAAAAAAAAAGGGAAATAATTGGGAAAAAAGAGAAAGGTAAAAAAGAGGGGCAAAGGGGAAAGAAAACAAAGGGGGAAAAGGGCGTCATAATTTTTATGGTCGCCAAATCTATCTTAAATTAAGGGGGCGCCAAATCAACTTTAAACTATAAGGGGGCGCGAAATAAACCTTAAACTTAGGGGCACCATATTAATCTTAAACTGAGGGGGAGCCACTTCGATCTTAAATTTAGGGGCGCCACATTGATCTTTAACTTAGAAGGCTCCAAATTGACCTAACACATATAGGATCTTAAATTTAGTTGGGAGCCACTTTGATCTTAAAATAGAGGCGCCAAATTGATCTAAAACCCAAGGGCGCCAAAATGATCTTAAACTTTAGGGGCGCCAGATCGACCTGAAGCTAAGGGGGCGCAAAGTTGACATTAAACTTAGGGGGCGACATATTGGCGTTAATTCGATTTTAGATTCAGGGGGCCAAATCGACCTTACATTTAGGGAGTGAAATCGACATTAAGCTAAGGGGCCTTAAATTTAGGAGCGCAATAGTGATATTTGACATTTTATTCTAAAGTAATTAACCAGAACTTAAAAAAAAAAAAAAAAAAATAGTCGTTCCATCACAACACTCAACAGTAAAGAAATGTTTAAAATGATCTAAAGTTCAATAAAAAGGAAACGTTATTTTTGTTTTTTATTTTGTTTAAATTCTAATGGAATAGATATAGAGCTTCAGAAAAAGAAATTGCTATCTTAAATATTTAATCTAAAAGTAACCGAGAGTTTAAAACGATTTGCCAAATTGTATACCAACTTGGTTTAACCAATGTGAAAGTTGATTGCCTCAGCGCGGAAAGCACGCATTCCAGCCGATTGCTTTTGAGGGCGATTTTGATGTGAAGGCTCTTAATACCAAAGCTAAGGAACTAAGTTGGAATTTGAATGATGAATTTGACGCTGTAGAAATATTTTGGGTATTTGAATGAACTGATTATCGAATGGAGTGACGAACTTCCGAAACTGAGTGGGAAATCCTATATTTGAAAGTACTTCACCATCTGTAGCCAATTTAGATTAAAACTAAATTTGTAAAATACTGAAGCACATGTAATTAAATCATCGTTATGAATCGATTTGATTTTAATCTCAGAGGGCATTGCTATTATGATGTGAAATATCTATCTATTTGACCGACCAGTAACCAAATGTTCTTTCAAATCTTATATTGATCGTAATGATTTGTGTTCTATTTGTGTCTCGATCGATCTCTAAATCTAAATTATATATAGGCTTACAACCATCTTGGGCAATTCCACGATTATGGATGTTCATAAATCAGATGAGTCTTTGAAACTCAATGTATATATATATATTTTATCGTTTTTAGTTGATTTTTTTTCGAGATCTCAAACCATCTTTGAAAAAAAAAAAATGTACATGAAGCGTAAAAGAAAAGATATCTCTTAAATCAAAACGAATTAGCGTTCCTGTTATTTTAACTGAATGTTAATAGAAGGGGTAATATTTAAAACATAAAATATTTCAACGGCCATGTGACATCTAATCTATTTCAATTCAGTGGGAGAAAATGACCTCTGGAAAAACTGTAAAGCCTAACCGTAACGTTAAAAAATAGTGTTTTTGAGCTCTGAATTAACTATGAAACTCTTTAAACATTTTGCTGGAACATTTCCCATGATATACTTCAAATAAATGGGACACTAATTTTTTGAGGATTCTCATATTTCTATAAACCTATTTGTCTCACGATACTGATTTTTTTTTTCTTTTCAAAATGTCATTATTTAAAAACGTTATTCAGAAAATCGTTGAAGTCGCAACGTTAAATCGGACTTAATTATTTTATTCTAAATATATACTTCGGGAGTGAAAATATGTTGAGACATGGTTTTGACTGAAAAGGGATGGTGTAGAAGGAAAATCAAAATATTGAAAATTACTTAAATGTAATTTTACCAATTGTGGAATTGCCCCTATACTAATATTCTAGTAGCTCTGGGTAAGGAGAATCCGTGTAATAAAATGCCAGATTAAAGCCCACCGCACACCGTTTCACCAAATGAAAATTGAAGATTGACAAAGAAAAAAGAAAAAAAAAAAAGAAAGAAAAAAAAAACAAGGGGTACATTCGTAGCTCAAAAATGTCATACAATAAAAAATAATTTATCTACTATTAAGAGTTTTTGAATAACTTTAATTGGTAGAATATTGCTGCTTTCCTTTTCATCTAATTGTTTAAGTGTGTTTAAATGTGCTGAAATAGACACCTTAATAATTTTTTGAACTGCTATTAACCTTTCATTTGTGGTGTTTCTACTGGAGTGTGCGATGGGTAATCATGGCATGTGTAATAAATTGTGCAATGATTACACTGGACGTATCTTCATCTCAGTAGTTTTCAGAGAGTAATATTGGCCCAGCCAGGCATTCCAAGTCACTCCCTTGTTAGTCAAGCCTTGGTATTGACCATTGAGGTTGCTGTGGTAGCAACTTCTGTACCACCACGCCCCAGTGAATGTCTCAGCGCAGTTATCGCTTCTGAAGTCGTTATCTTGATCCTTAGTAGAGAACTTGAAACCATTGTGGTAAGCCAGGCTATCACCTTGATGTGGAGAGAAAACAAGTATGTAACAATCAATACCTGGTCGATTCCAGCGAAAAGTGGACACGGTGTTCTTGATCATGTTCAGGCCAATACAATTTTTAAAAAAATGTAGGAACCTCAATTTTGCGTTTTATGTATCCGCACCGGTAAACTTATTCGTGCCGCATTTGTTCCAACTTCATTTGAAGTGAACTTTTTTTTTACGATTTAAAAACATGCCATTTTTGGCCATTTTTGAAGAATTTTTTTTCTTTTTTTTCGCGACCAAACTTTTTAAAGAAAATCATCAAATAATTTAGATTCAAGTTGTATTTTAGGATGGCACACATCTCAGGAGAAATTGTACCAAATTTGTACAATATAGGGCAAACCAAACAATCTCTGGAATTTTTTCGAGTGGTAAATTTGAATGTTACCTACGAATACAGCTTTTTTTAAAGCTTATAAACCATACTAGATATAACGAAGTGCGGCTCCTAATTGCCGTACAGAAGCGCCTCACCATTCCCTATCGACATGCATTGTTCCGAGTGACATTGCTTTCTTTGTTAATCTGGCAGAAGAGGTCAAAGGTCCGAAATTTTCGAGTGGTCAAAAAATTCAGTTACCTACGAATACACCTATAAACCACTGCCATTTCTATACCTTAAGAGATTAGTAACAAATATTGAAGGGAAAGTTGACAAACGATGTCTTGCTGACGTGTGTAAACTTTTATCATCCTTGAACAATAGGTTTTTGATATATTGCCTTATAAGTGCTGTATTCGTAGGTAACATTTGACATTCCGAATGTTACCTACGAATACAAGTATGCATATCGTGTTTCTGGCATATACTTTAGTAATTTGTCTTGAGACTAAAGTTACAAACTTTTGTAGTTTCATTTGTCATATAGATAGGATATTGTGTGATAATTTTCTTGTTTAGAATCTTATGTTTTCATTATGTTTCGACATTTTCCTTATTAATGTAAAATAATTTATATTTCTAATTTTATTGTTGAGAAGTAATTTTCCTCTGAAACAATGTTACTATCAAGTTTAATATATTTCGTAGCGCTTATCAAGTGGGGAAACTCTTTCAAATTTACACTGAAAACCTAACCTCGTCCGTCAGTGGACGGACTAGCTTTAAAGCTAGTCAGTCACGACGGACTAGCTTTAAAGCTAGTGTGTCATGTTAGTCCGTCGAGACGGACTAACTTACAACTGAATCCAAATCTCTCAACTTGACGGACGAGCTTTAAAGCTAGTCCGTCACACTTGATGTTAGTCCGTCGATTCGACGGACGAGCTCAATAAAATTGGAATGGTAGCCTCAGTTTACCCATTAGAATGACCGACTAGGATTTGATACACATAGCTGCAATGTCGCTTACAATAATTATTGAAATGACTGCTAGCTTTTGAAATACACACAGATGCAATGTCAATTATTATCTCCATTGTAAATTTAGAGCGGCATGTTTCCGAACATAATCAAGAAAATACATTATTCTCAAACAAAGGTTGTTTTGACCTGACAATCTTAAAGCTTACGATACATAACATCAATCACGACAAGAATGCAATTCA
>CALNVZ010003425.1:18143906-18161624 GCA_940671915.1 Paracentrotus lividus | reverse complement strand
ATGGATGTGTGTCACTATATTGTCAAAAATACTTGGATATTTGAGTGTGATCACTCATATATGCAAGTTCTCATTTTTTGTGTGTAGTTTCATATGTTTACTTCATCATACAACTTGTTTTATCTCAATATTCCACCTCTTTTTAAATAAGGGGGTTTAAAACATATTTTCATCATACATTATATGTATTACGCCTATAGCCCTTTCTTTATCGTGCGATTACACAAAATGGAGATTTTTTTCATGAACAATCTAAAAACTCGAGTTCTAATTATTGGATTTGCATGGAATTTGGTAGAAGTGTGTATATTGAGGAGTACAACACAATGATAGTTTTTGTGCATGGTACCCCCACAGGTGGGGTTGTGTCTAAAAGTCTGTTCTGAATTTCTCATTATCTGCATTTTTGTTAAATCCATGATTTTTACACTTCTACTCGGAATATTCCTTAAAGCCCTCATTAATTCATCACAAAGGATTCAGAAAATTAAATTAAATCATCAAAACATAAGTTACACTCTATGCTGTGAAGCTTTAACCATAAAAAGTTCATAGAGTGAAAATAATTATTTTCAAAGTTGTGACTTTGAATGACCATATTTTGCTTATACAAGATACAAGATAATTTATTCGTTCCAAATCGTGGAAATTTGCCTTCCACCGGCTTACATAAATCAACATTACAATACAAAAAAAATGGAAAATAATATACATAAACAAAAGTTGGTAATACATGTTTTGACAAGACGTAACTCGGATTGGTACACACAAAAAATGAGAACTTGCATATATGAGTGATCACACTCAAATATCCAAGTATTTTTGACAATATAGTGACACACATCCATGAGTGCTTTCACTCAATAACGCTACTTTGAAAACGCACCTAATCGAGTATTTTTAATTTGACATTTTTATTGAGTAACATAACTAATTGTTTTGAGTACAGTGCACAAACTAATCTAGTGAGTAACGCTTTACATACTCAGAGAGTCAGTAAGTAAAGGTTGCACAAACTCATCAACGTGATGAGTTTGTGCAACCTTTACTTACTGACTCTCTGAGTATATGTACAGCGTTACTCACTAGGTGAGTCCTATTCCTTTTTGTTTGTTTGTTTGCCTGTTTTTATAATGATATTTGGAATGTTCCGATGAATAACCATCAGTGCCATTCATTCACGCAAACCAATACACTGCATTACTCACTTCAGTGCCATCAATTCACACAAACCAATGCATTTGCAGTACTCACATCAAATGCATCAAATCATAAACTGCTGTACATGACTACAAGTAATGTGGAAGCCATGCATTGGTAATTAGCTGTTAGTGTTATCAGACGATGTATATCATCGAACCTTGTCAAAATATCATTATTAAAAACAGGCAAACAAACAAACAAAAAGGGAATCAGGACTACCAACTAAGACATAATAAGGCATGAGCCTCTCTGCCTCTCGATCTTCCGTTCCGAGCTACACATTACGATACGTACGCGTAGACTTCTTCGTGTTGCAGTGTTCGGATGTCGTACTCCGTGATCCGTAGTAAGGCTGACGTACCGGGGCGCACATGTAAACTACGCATAGCCAGTAAAATTACTGCTTCAAGACTTTCACGAGATTAGACGTACACGAAGACGTCGTCGTAGTTACTCATCTAGTGAATTACAGGCTATAATAAATTTCGTCAGCAATTCATCACTTACTCGATGGTTATGTTTTCACCGATTCTATTCCACCAAGCTCGTACCAGTTTGAGAGAACTCACTTGCAAAACCCTAAAAATTTTTGTTTACCCCCCTGCCCTCCCAAATGTTCTGGGGGGAAACCCCCATGTAAGTTTTAACTAAACAGGGGATATTTACTTTTTTTTTCAAGAAAAAAAAAAAATATTATACTCAATAATTTTTTTCTTGAGTATCCACTTATTATACTTTTACATTTCTGGCAGACGGGTTTTGGACTTTTACAGAAACACGATTGAAGAAAAATATTAATACGAAATAAAATGCACTCGCCTCCAAGCAGTAGCAAACGGTTTACTCATGGAAACTAGATCTGTTTTTGTGTGTATTCACTATGAACTCAAGCTTTAATTATAGTGTATTATATAATGATATTTAATTCCTCTTCTCCTTCTACAACTTATTTTTTCTAATACCTGACCCCCGTACCTGACATACTAAACATCCTAACTGCAAATTATGATAATATTATTTATATGCATCATAACATAATATTAGATTAAAATACAAATCACATTATTATTATCATTATTATTATTATTTATTATCAATGAAGATATGGTTAATAGTAGGTGGGCGAATCTCAACTTTTTTTTCAAACAAGTTTTTCTATAGTAAAATTCGACGTAGAAACGTGAAAATGACAATTATTTTTGCATACATGACGTCTTAGTCGCCTAAAGTGCAAAAAACCAAAATGGCCCAAAATAGCGTATTATGCCAATTATCACACTTTTAACGTGTAAACCACTTTTATTGCGTTTTATATGGCTTTTGTGGTGTCAGGAACCCAACATGATTAATCAACATGATTTATCCTACCTAAGTTGACTCGTTAGTGTAGTTTGGTAGTTAGTTTCAGTCAATATCGAGCAAAAATCACCTCATATCAAAAATCACTATTAACACCTAACATACCATGGTACATTTGGTCATGATAAATTGTCAATTTGAGCTTTTATAAACCACAAAATCCCATAAAGAAACAAAATAAACGCGTTTTACCTATAAAGTGTGTGATGAATGGGCAAAATACACTATTTTGGTTTTTTGAACTTTTTAGCGACGTCAGACGTCATCGTACACAAAATCATTGTCATTTTTGGATTCTACATCAAATTTGACTATAGAAGTAACTTGTTTGAAATAACTTTTCAGAAAAAAAGTCATTATTTGCCCAACCCTATTAATAGTGATATTGTACATAATCATCACATAATTGTGTGTTTATATAATCAAGAAATATCTAAAAACAACTTCTGCATGATTTCGATATTGTAGGTATATATATTGTTGTACATTTCATTATTATTATAGGTATATATCATAGTTCTGCATCACTTGTTGAGATCACTTCATTTATTAAATGAAGTGATCTCAACTTAATAAGTAGAAGTTAGGAGTATCATATCGTATCAGTGTTATATCACATCATCTTCTGACAAGTTGGTTGAACATGGAGTTGGGCACAAAATAATGATTGCCGGAATCGAGCACGGTTTGTACGTGGGGCACACAGTCTGATTCCAGAACGATTGAATGAGTTGGTTGAGTGGGTGACTAGGGTCTTGCATTATTTTTTTCAATTTTGTACATGCCTAAAGCCTTATGCCTAAAGCTAATATGCCCTAGTCCAGATTTTTGTGTAGACCAAATAATAAGCTTTCCAAAAATGTAGAGTTTGTAGGGGTACAAAAAAACTCTGCTTGATTATACACATAGTCATTTTCGCATGGTAATAGGGCACCTGCCTCCTTAAATTAGTTATGAAATAAAAGATATGGAAGTTTGAAAAATTTCAGTATACTAGCCCGTGGGGATCCTCATTTTGCATTAAAATTGATGAACAGAAAATAATTAGAGGGTTACAAATTACAAAGGGAAATTAAACAAGGATAAAGAGAGAGAGAGAGAGAGAGGGAGAGAGAGAGAGTAAAACAAAATGTTGAAACGTTGGGGAATCAAAACTCGTAGCATAGACATGAAAACATTCATCAATATTCTACGAAAATCGCTTTCACTATTTAATAGTGTGAATTTATGACTAAAATTATAGTTGATGGATATCTATCCCCAAAAATAGGTTCCGCTTTTTCTGGGACACGCTGTATATATACGGTACTATGTCCATGTTTTAACTAAATACAGCTACGAGAATACCTGCATCTCCGGCGTAACTGCCAACAGTCAGATTATATTTGGAGGTCTCATCACCAATACTGAAACTGCTATAGGTGGCATAGCGGGTCTGGTTCTCGAAGCTTTCGAGTTCAACACGTAGTTCATATTCCTTCTGGGTCGAAAGCAGATGAATGTTGTCATTACCAAGCCAGTGCTCTGAAGTGACGTTTCCAAAACCGTCTTTGTAACTGTTCCAATCCAGGTAAAAATCAACGGTACCATCCTGTCTTCGCTGAAAAACCTATGTTATGTAAGCACAGAGGAGGAGGTGTAAGTTTCCAATAAATTAACCCTTTTTTTATGGGGGGGGGGGTGCTATTCTTCTGATTTATTTGAAATATATGTGAGATATAAAAGATTGTTCCACAATTAAAAATTACAATGGTATTGTCAACTTACGGGACAGAAGGCGTTATACTCTTTGTTTTCTTAATTATGGCAACCAAAAACTTTTTCAAATAACTGTTCACTCTGAAAACCCTGTGAAAAGCTCAATTTTTATTAATATCTTTCATCTCCACCAGTAATTTGTTCAAACGGACGGACAATACCATTCCACGGCGGGGATTTTGTACGCTAAATAGTTATTGCAGCCACATAGCTGCATGCAGTTGTTTACGTTTACTGCACTGCTCGCTTCCCGCCTGCGCGCGCTTATGCTACAGTCACACAGACACTTACGTTGAGTTACGTCCGGTTGCGTCCAAAAATTATTTTCTTTTCTGCGGATCCCAACGGATGCCTTCTCATCATAGTCAGCAGTGGAAATAGGGATAATTTCGTTCATCCCATAAAACAAAGAAATACATAAAAAATGATTGAATAGAAGATGAAATAAGGATAAAACAACAAATACGTAACTAAAAGTAAGTGTCTGTGTGACTGTAGCATTAGTTGGCCTCGGTCTAGGCTGTAGAGATGTATAGGGTTTACGCCGCTCAGGCGTTTTTCCACGATGGTCACTTTGTTGCGTCTCCCATCCTCAAAATAATGGACACACCTTGTTTAGTTTGCACCTGTGGCGCAAGCACAATGCGTACTGTTTTAATGCAATACGTTAATTTGTATATTAGGCCGTAGTCACACTGAGGTATTTTTATATGCGTCCTTGCCCATTCTAAAAAAAAAAAAAAAAAAAAAAAAAAAAAAAAAAAAAAAAAAAAAAAAAATGTAAAACGGGCTTTGATCGGACTGGAACTCATAACTTGTGCCAAAAATTTCTTATAAACGATGCGAGTCCGTTCATAAATCGTCATTCGTTGTTACGTCCATCTCATCTTTATTTCGTCCGCAGTCTGCTGTTATCCAGTTCAGACGGAGTAAACTTTACACAGTACGTCCAGACCGTCGCAATGAGTGTCCATTTATAGCATGATAAAAGTGCGGCACCATGTCCGTAGTACGTCCTTCTCATTTATAGTAAGTCCTCCCGTTTAAAGTAAGTTTCCACTCCGTTTGAATTTGGAACTAGAAGCTAGCCCGATTTTTTTTTTAACATGTTAAAAAAATCGGAATGTCTTTCCGTTCTCTCCGTCCTAACCCGTCCGTCAAGTTCGTAAACAGATTGTAAGAGGTCTACACTACGTTCAATCCGTGTGTAAACAGATTGAGCACGTTCATCAAGAACGTACTGAGAGCTAGTTCAGTGTAACGGAAATTATTGCATGCCGTTTTGTTAAAAAAATGAAGCTTTTTGCTGTCCAAGCTCGTCTGTTAAAGTCCCCGACCGTACCAAAAAATGAAAACCCAAATTAAATATAAAACGAAAGCGAATATGCTTCATAAAACAATTCCCAATTTAAGCGCTTTTATTGTCCATGTATAAAGTATTTCATTAAAAAGAGGATCGAACCTCAACCAGGCCACCCCTCCCAAATACTCGAAAATTTACCCCTATTTTAATAGCGTGGGTGATGACGTTTGGATGTTAATGGAATGCTACAGACACCTGGCAGCCAGGCAAAATGAAATCTGCATTTTCATTTCAATGCAAACGTGTTTTAAAGGCGAAACCCAATCATGCCTGGCCGCAGGACAGCTGTAGCATTCCTTTACCATCCTTTGACGTCATCACCCGCGCTATTAAAATGGGGGTAGTTTTTCTTATTTGGGAGGGTTGGCCTGGTTATATGGTTCGATCATCTCTTGATGAATACTGTTATGAAAATTGAATTAATTTTTAATTTTGTGTATTTATGTTATACGCATACTTAGCTTGCAATCGATGTAAGGTAATTTACTCCATCCAGGATCTTTAAGTACTTAAAGCAGATTGAAATAAGTCTCTGGTACGTCCACGCCGTGTGTAAATAGATCAAGCCCGTTCTGAAATATTTTTTAGGAATACGGTAAGAACTCGTTCCGTGTCATGGTGGTATTACAAACATATACGCCGTTTCATTGTCACCCATTAAATGTCATAATGAGAGAAATCTCACGACAAATAGGCATTGGTCTGTATAGAACGCATAAATTTGACCAAATTATTTCTGAACTGAGATACCAGTGCGTTCGTATGCAGTCCTCAATACGTTCATCACGTCTTTGCCTCGTCTGCAGTCCGTTGGTATGAAAATTACCATTTCCACGTTGCAGACTCCGTTTCAAAGGGGAATCGCTTCGAACAATCCAAACCTGTCCGCAGTTCTGTAGAACGATCAAAGTACAGCAATCCCGTTGGTAGTACGTCAATCTCGTTTCAGGTACGTTGCCACTGCGTTATATATTGGAACGAGATGAGTGCCCGATTTTTTTTAACACTTTAAAAAAAATCTGGCATCTCAGTATCCGACCGAGCTCATCCATGAAGTTTTAAACAGATCGAACTAAGTCTTTACTACGTCTACACAGTTTACACATAGACTAAGCCTGTTCGGCAAAATTTGCAAGGACGTAGAATAGTGAGAACGGGCTCAATGTAAGGGGGTATGGGTATCACGTGGAGTAGAATTGGTATTGTTTTTCACTGTTCCCCGCACTTCACTGGACGTTATTGTATTCACTGATTTTTTTTTTTGGAACCAAGCATTCGCCCTGTGTTTCATTATTTTACAAAAAAGAAAAAAGAAAAAAAAGAAGAAAAAACTTAATTTTTTACTTGTCACTTTCATGTGCAAATTAGTTAGTAAAGCGTGATACCTGTAATGCAATGAAAGTATCATCTTTTATTTTTCATCTTCATATTTTGATAGGGTAGATGTAGGGAATAGCGGACAGTAGGGAATATCGGACGGTCACCACATGTCCAGCTCTAGCTGCCAACTTAAGATCAACTGAGTTGAAATACCGGCATCTATTGGTCAGGTGGTCTGTCTGGGAAGGTTGAATGCTGTATTCGACAACAACAAGTGAGAAATCTCCGAGAAAACTACCAAAATCTGTCAAGGTAGGAAAATTTGCAGCCTGAAAAATGGCCTGATGTAAAAATTGACATTTTAGAGAATGTGATGGTATAAAAATAGAATTGGGGCATGACCTCTATTTCATGCATTATGGACATGTGTGGAGGGTGGGCCAAACATGTATGGAGTGTTTGCACTGTACAAAGCCTGTGTATTGGGGTGGCAGTTTGTTGAAAAGTGCTAGTCAGTCACTTTTTTGTGTAGGGAATACCGGACACCACATTGACGGTTGTTTGTTTTACTTCCGGGTTGAGTTGCTAAGCATGTAGATCAAATAGTATTGCATATATAATGTATTATATTTATTTATTAAATTGTTTGACAATTTTGAAATGTCTATTTCTCTTTATTATTATTGTGATATGTCATGATCTACATGAGATATAAAGTTATTCTGAGTGTTTTGAAATTTTGTAGTAAAATGCATATAATCTTCTAAAAATGAATAATGTTATAAAAAATCAATACAAACATGTTAAGTTGATGGTTTACATTCAAATCAGTGCTTCCAGACAGATCTTTATACAAAAAAAAGGGGTAAAAACATACTGTCCGGTATTTCCTACACTGTAGGGAATGCCGGACAATTTACCATGACGTCATTATTTGCATATAACTGCCTCAACACATATTTGATTACATCAATTTTTTTTGGAAAATAAAGTTGAATGATGTAGCTAAGCAATGAGAATCTTTTTCTTTTGTGATTTTATTGTTTTCATGTCCTAATTAAGCAAATGAGCTTAAGTGGCCGGTATTCCCTACATCTACCCTATGCACTGTATAACACCTAACAATGGACAAAATCTATATATATAACGAATTTGGAAACGATTCTCTTAGGCCCATATTCTGCTATGTAGACTGAGTTTGTATGCTTTGCAAGTTCGTATAAAGCTAGTGCGATCCGCATCAGACAAAAGAATCGCACAACCGGGCACGATAACTTTGTACGAACTTGCGACGCATACAAGCTCAGTCTTCATAGCAGAATGAGGGACTGAGTATCGAAAGCTCACTATAATGAAATGGACTTACCGTCCATTCTCCTCCGTCAGTCTCCATGTCGCAGTAAACGTCAAACGGGACGTCAGCTCCTTCAGGGGAAATGGTATAAACCCCACTCACACTTATACCGCCCGCCTGAATATCGGCACAGTCTCGTAAAACTTTGGATGCAATAAAAATATTAAAACTTTGGAATAAAGGATAATTAGATGAGTGGTATATACCATGTTTTTGTTGTTGTTTTTTTTTCTATCGTAGTAATTGGTCAAGGGTATCAGTGTATGTATGTCTAGGAAATATGCGAAATGTGTTATTTTCTCTGTGTGTCCGGAATAGTAGGGGAGACCGGGAACAATAAAACACGGGGCAATTGTAACAGAGGCTACCATCCCTAGCAGAAACACGCTACAAATATTTCATCGCTCCACATGCTGTTTGAGTGTTAGCAGATTTAACGGTTCGTGGAACTTTCTACAGCAGAAAAATCGTTTTTTTGTAGCAGCAAGTTGATATCTCACATTACCCATTGTTTTTCTTCTGGGCAAATATGTGGTTGCGCTACGACTGTCATTTTTATTTAATTATAGAAATTATATTCTTAGGCCGTATTTTGCTAACGTTTCAACGATGAATACCTAAGCTAAGATAGAAAAAAAAATCCCCTCTCAATGGCAATTGTAACAAGGTGTTACAATTGGCTCTAAGGGACTGTGATATTACCCCGGAATTTGTTTGCTTCCAGTAAGCATAATAAAAACATAATCAGAAACCTCTAAACCAAGGGCTATAGCCTTATTAGACGCAATACTTTACGAGATTTTCAGATTTTCGTTTCATATTACTGATCTCGGCAACCTATGACAGTAAGATTGAATGGACAGTATAGGTAGATTACATTCTAAAGTTATGTCAAGTTGCATTAGTTTTCGCAATTTGTGAAAAAGGATGACACTACCTTTAAAGTCAAATAGCGTAATATAAAGTGTTATACCACATGCAGTGTTCAGTTTAAAGATATATTGGGTAGGTACATATTAAAAGTAGATAAAGAACCAAAATAGAAATTGATGTAGGTCCTACACTGAAAACATAACCTCGTCCGTCAATGGACCGACTAGCTTTAAAGCTAATCGGTCAAGACGGACTAGTTTTAAAGCTAGTCTGCCATGTTAGTCCGTCAAGACGGACTAGCATACAACTTAATCTACATCTCTCAACTTGACGGACGAGCTTTAAAGCTCTTCCGTCAAGCTTGATGCTAGTCCATCGACGTGACCGACTAGGTCAAAAAAAGTAGGGAGTAGGACAGTTCACCCATTAGAATGACTGACTAGCTTTTGATACAAATAGTTGCAATGTCGTTTCAATGTACCTTCTCTATTTATTCTATTTCCGAGCATAATCAAGTTGATACATTCTGAAACAAAGGTTGTTTTCGCTTGACGATCTGAAAGCTTACGAGACATAACATCTATCATGACAAGTATGCAATTCACGAGTACCGGTAGATTCCAAAATTTGTTCTCCATTCTTCAATTACAGGCTAATTGAATTCCTTGTTACTATGTATGATTATAATGTAGTGCCGAGATGATGTCGTCATTACACATCAAAATAATGATTACGTCATCCCGGTACGCCTCACTACCATTGTGCGTACAGATAGGTAGTTCAATATATATATTAAAAAAAAATGATATGTTAATGCACATTTTTCAGTTACTCCTATTTATATATCTTGTATTTATTTATTTCTTTATGTATTCTTATACATCATCTTCACAAAGGAGCCTATATGTAACAAGCTTAGCTTTTAACTTAGGCTCCTTCATATTTCTTTCTTTTTATGCTACTGATGTCATTCGTTTTATGATTTATCAAATAATGTATAGTTTTGAAATAACATATAATTGTTGTTCTTATTATTGTTTGATTGGAATATGTAAATAAACTGAACTGAACTGAACTGAACTCAAGAACCGGTATTTCTTACAGATTGCTGGTCAATTCCCGGCTTAGCAACAACAGTGAATAGAAGTTGGATACAATCAACATTCTCAAACAAAGGTTGTTTTACTTGACAATCTGAGAGCATTACGATAGCCGAAATAACATAAATCTTGACAAGTATGCCATTCACGAGTAGGTTAGAAATATTTTTCATTCTTTAAGGCCGGTCCCACTGACGGAGGATTAATTGCGCATGAGTTGGCGTATACAAATTTCGTTCATCCGCAACAAAAAACAAAAACAAAACAAACAATCCGCAATTCTACGCAAATCATCCTAAAGAGCCACTGGGACCGGCCTTTAATTACAGGCTAATTGAATACTTCGTTACTATAGTGTTCCTGCGTTTTGAACGGTCGACCGAATCATCGAACGAAAAACCTATCCATTGTCAATCACATGCTCAAAATCGGAAGCTCCGCCCAACCTGGACCGTCAAAATTCCCTTTGTTTTCGTTCATGTATTATTCATATTATTCATTAAGGAGGCGGGGACATGCGATGTTGTGTTATTGTCAATGAATAAAAAATAAGCTTCTTTCCTGTGATGTAGGGAAAAGACCGAATTGACTAGCATTTAATTCTGCTCAGGTTTTTCAACATTGGACATTGTGTTTAAATTCGTTTCATGTATTTCAACATCATTCTGTTCCTTCCTTTCTTTTGCTGATATGTTGGCATAGGTAGCCCCGACCAAGTAAACATTACGTTTTTATTGTGATTCAGCAAAACAACAAATTTAAACTTGGGGGAAAAAATATCAACTAATGTTTCTCAAGGTTTCCTCCCCAAAGTATTATAATCTCTTAGACGTCTCCGCGATGGAAACAATATCGGATACGTCTATAGACTCCGGGTGTCTATTCGACACCACCCTTAGTGTAATGTAGAGTCATAACGGTATCGCTTGTCAAATAATGTTCTGTTCTATTCTATAATACATCCCTTTAAAAGAAAATCTAACCTTTTCCCATAAAGAAATAAGATTAGATTTCTAATCAGCATTAAGGGTGGTATCTCACTTCGCGGAAACTAATTTGAAACAAATTTGAGACGGATTTGTCAGCATGGCTTTGCCATTCCCAAGTTTCAGAGACGTCTCTAGTGGCGCAAACGATTCCGTCGCGGAGATGTCTCCGCGAAGTGAGATACCACCCTGACCAAACTATCGCACACAAAAGGAATGTGCCTTGGACCATAAGAACCTACTAGGCCTACATTCTTTGATCTTACGTAATCTACTGTCCCTCGTTTACATTATCATGAATCATTCGTTGTATTCGTTTGAATGAAAGACTTTTAAAAGTTTCTTGACTAATGAAGTAGACAGGTCCAATGAGGTTTTTTCCGTCACGGAGAGGTCTCCGATACTTTTTTTTTTTCTTCTTTTATGTCTCCGCGACTAATTTCAAAACCGTCTAAAACCCGTCTCAATGTAGTCCCAGTCCGTCTCAGGGCAAGTTATATAACACCATAAGCCATAATAAATGATTTCACCTAATGCATTTGTGATGGCCTGATGAATGAAAAATGCATGTTTCCAAATTAATTCGTACATAATTTCGACTCAAAAACATAAATGATTGCGTTTTATGTTTACATATACTAAATGGAGAGGAAAATTGCACTGCAAAAGATGTGATCATGTATTTGTTTAGAAAAAAAAGATTAATAACAAAATAACAACAACAAAAAGAAAAAAGAAAAAAAAAAGAAAGAAAAATTCTTTTATTTAAAGCTTCTTTTTCCGATTTCTTTATTTTGTCAACAGAACTCGTGGCCTGCTCTTGAGAGCTCTTTCAACAAGAATCGGGTGTTTGTATACATGCTTCGAAAGACTCTCTCAGCTTCTGAAAAAACAATATCAAAAGAATATAAAGAGCGACGAAAATGCTTTTGCTGTTTCAAAACGTAGGCCTACCTTGGAATTCCCAACGTTGTAACTTATGAAAGAACATTCTTTGTATGAATAGAGCAACGAAAAATCATTCATAAGATGAACGTACCGTAGAATGTTTATCTTTTTAACTTCTGAAATAACATTCTTTGTATTAATAGAGCAACGAAAATGAACGTACCTTGGAATGTTCATCTTTTTAACTTCTGAAAGAACATTCTTTGTATGAATAGAGCAACGAAAAAGCATTGATAAGATGAACGTATCTTAGAATGTTCATCTTTTTAACTTCTGAAAGAACATTCTTTGTATGAATAGAGCAACGAAAAAGCATTCATAAGACGAACGTACCTTGGAATGTTCATCTTTTTAACTTCTGAAAGAACATTCTTTGTATGAATAGAGCAACGAAAAAGCATTCATAAGACGAACGTACCTTGGAATGTTCATCTTTTTAACTTCTGAAAGAACATTCTTCGTATGAATAGGGCAACGAAAAAGCAATCATAAAATGAACGTACCTTGGATTGTTCATGTTTTTAACTTCTGAAAGAACATTCTTTGTATGAATAGAACAACGAAAAATGAACGTACCATGGAATGTTCCTCCGTATAGCTTTTGAGAGAATTGTATTTATAAATGAAGTAAGGCCTACCTTGGAATTTTCATCGATATAGGTAGCCTTCTTTTGATTTAGTGACTGCCATCGACCTTTCGTTTTTTGTTAACTTCTAGAAAAAGGGGTAGTCAATGATGATATTTTTGTTTTTATTTAGGGTATTATCTCAAGGAGGTACCAGAGATGGAGTCCAACTGGCAACTATTTATTTGAAACAGCTGTCACAATACATGCAAGTCTTCACGCATTCTTGCGTGGAGAATCACGCATTTCGGGTTCCGTCTCACGATCTCACGCAGAACACCCCATCTTCTCACGCAAAATTGGAGAAAAAAGTGCATTATTATAGATTTTTTACATTTTTGGAGTCTCAAAAACCCTAAATATCGGCAGTTTTTGTCGCCGCATCAATTGCAAGTGCCAATGTTTAATACAGGCGATCCGGTTATATGCAAGATAGCTTACTACGTGAAATGTGTGTTAGGTGGCACGCGCGCCTCTTTTGTGTTACAAATTACTACTGCGCGCGCGCACATGTGGACGCGCCCGCGTGCGCACACTTTCAAACACTTGATGCTGAATGATCTCACGCAAATTTTTTTTTTTTGAACTTCGGCAAATCACTTCTAAAGACACACAAAAAGTATACAGTTCAATGCCTGCTTTGATGTCTGATCCTCAAAGCCTGACAGTATTCTTGGCGATAACAGCAAGTAGCGAATTGTGTATGCTTATATTGTTATTTCACTTTCATTTGACTGAAAGCGCCAAAATTGAGCACATGATAAAATATGAATATATCGACGATATAAATGGTCTAAACATTGGGTTAATTCAATGACAAGCACCCTTAAATTTTGAAAAGGGTTTTATAAAAATCATCTCCTTAAAATCCCTTTTTAACAATCTTCCGATTATTTCCGGCAGCACGAAATTGGAATATGTGCTAGTTGGAATATTGGAAATTATGAAGCTATATGTCAGATTAGTGCGACAACCTAGTCAGGTAATTTTGATTTATATGTCGGAAAATATTGTGACATTTCTTTTTCCTTCCTCGCCAAAGGCTACGCATCTGTGTATTGCTCACAACTTTCAGAACTAAGTAGGTAGCGAAAAGTAATTTCTATTTACAAAGAGAATATCTTCCTTTTGAAAGTGGCCCTACGAGTGCAGCCAAGTATAGGGATTTTTGTTCTACCAATCTGCCAGAGAGATCTAGTAAAGACATGCCCGGACATATTTTTCTCCTCGCGGCTTTTAAAGCGTAGGTCAACGATTCCCGCTTGCATGATCTCAGGGCTTGTAACTCCTTGGGGTTGCTATCTCACTTCGCGGAAACAAAATTGAGACGATTTGGCCCGGATGGCATTGCACTACAAATCTGTCTCTCTGCTGTCTCCCGACGGGATTTTTGGCCACAGGAGACAATCTTAGTAAATGACAGGCTGGCTTTAAAATCCGTCTTTTGTGTCACGTACCTATTTCTACGTTGCACAAAAGATTCATCGCGGAAAAAGCTAGTATAATGCCATGCCGGCACAATCTGTTCTCAATTTTGTTTCGCGAAGTGAAAATCCCACCTTGGGTATCTCGATCACTTCGCGTAAACTACTTTGAAACTAATATTGCAAGACAGATTGTCCAGCATGGCTTTTGTTCATAGCTCAGTCTCTTTAAGTTTCCTAAACGTTTCCTAATTTTCGGAGACGTCTTCTAATACGTTTTATACGTGGCGGCAAACGTATTCGCGATTTCTTGGCATTATGTTAAGGATACGCCGTTCAGTGTGCAAAATGAGACGTGAGTGAGTCTGTTGTTTCGTTTTGTTTTGTTTTGTTTTGTTTTTGTTACATAACCAAGTATAATTATAAAAAACTATCCAGTTAACATGTTTTCAATTTTAGTTTATATAAGGTAAATATACTATGTAGAACAATATTTAATTACTGATTTACTGAGGAGGAAACTTTGCTGTTAATATCCCAAGCTTACAATTATTCTGTACCACTGTAATACATTAAAAAACATTGTTTATTCGCGGGTCGCGGCTACCTTTAATAGGCCAACATAATACCCCTTATAGTGAAATGGGAAATAACAGAATGAAGTTGACTAAAATATGATTCGAATTAACACGCAATATCTCAATGTTGAACACCTGAGCAGAATTGCCATTCACCTAGCAGTCTATGGAAATTAGATTAGCCCAATTCGGCCTTTCCCCACAATACTGAAAGCGAGATATTCTTTATTCCTGGTAATAACACAACACGCATTGTCCCCGCTTCCTTAATGAATAACATTGAAATAAACTCATGAACGAAAACAAAAGATGACGGTCCAGGTTGGGCGTGAGCTTCCAATTTTGAGCTTGTGATTGGGGACAATGGATAGGCTTTTCGGTTTCGACGATTCGATCGACCGTTCAAAACGCAGCACACTTTATAGAACCCTTGAACCGTTTATTCTTATAGATTGCTGGTGAATGCCTGGCTTAGCAACAGCCAGTGAATAGAAGTGGTACAATTGATTGAATAACATGCGCATTGCGAAAAGGACATCACTAATACATGTATTTAGTTGCATTATCTGTAGTGAAATTCCATTTAATGAGCAAACACTGGATAACCCCGTTAAAAGCTTAAGATTTTTGATTTTAATGGCTATTCCTTCCTGTGACATGAATGTTGGTACTTCTTTTTTAATTCCTTATGTTTCAGTTCACACGATAGCGGTTATTTTTTTCACATAGATTATGCTATAATCACCAACGCGAAATTATGTCTGCCAAATCAATTTATAATTGTGTGTATTTACAAACGATAGTTAATCAATCACGATTAATTTGAAAATTGAAATTAATTCTAATAAAAAATAGGCGGCCACTTGTTCTTTTAGATTACTTGTATCTGAAAGAAAGAATATTGGAATTAGAGGCGCGACTGGATTCTGAAGTGGCTCTCAAGGACAAGTGTATACGCCGAAAATTGCAAAAGCAGGCTAGGCCTACAACAAAAAAGTCATGATGATGCAAGCCATGGCGGCGACTCCTGGGCCCCGCTGCCCCCATTATTTGTTAATTCCATAATGTTAACTAATTGTGCCTCCTGTATAATTCCTGTCTTCTGATTTATATCATTATAATAAAATGTTTATTTATTTATTATTTATTTTTTTTTTTTTGCCTCAAAATCTGTGAACAAAATGCATGTTTTTAATCGTATCTTTATAAGTCTTCTAATATTTCAGATTTGACGTCTCTGACCATGGGTGAAGCCATATTAACCTCGTCCGTCATGCTAGTCTGTCAAGACAGCAGCAAGAACATCGCGGCAGAAAGCGCGACGGACTAGCTTTAATACACCATGACCGACTAGCTGTAAAGCTAGGCCTGCTCAAAAGCTCGTCAGTCTGGGCATCACTACGACTAGCTTTATGGCTAGTCCGTCAAACTAGTCGGTCACGACGGACGAGCTTTAAAATTAGTCCGTCGTGACCGACGAGCATTAAAACTAGTCCGTCTTGACGGACTAGCATTCAAGCTAGTCCGTAGAGACGGACGAGTTTTAAAGCTAGTCCGTAATAACCGGGTTGTGTTGAAGGAAAACTAGTCCGTCGTGACCGACTAGCTTTAAAGTTAGTCAGTCTGGGCATCACTACGACTAGCTTTAAAGCTAGTCGGTCTACCCGTTTAGGTTTTCAGTGTATAGTTCTAAAGTTAGAGGGTGAAGCCACAACAACCTGAGAAAAAAAAAACGGCCTCATATCATGTATATAGCAACTGAAAAAAAAAAAAGAAAGTGGAAAAAGTGGAAAAAGAAAACTAAACCCTGGAGAGCAGTCACAGCGATAACCATTGATTTCATCCATGCAGGTCCCGCTGTTCTGACAGGGGTTACTTTCACACTCGTTTATATCTAGAAGGAATGGAAATAATACTCCGCAATAAATAAGATAGGAAACCGATTTGCTTAAATATTGCATCGTTATACATCCCTTATCTTTGCCTTACACCGTAAAGAAAGATAAACTGTTATCAATGAATAGTATCTGTTTAAATCTTACCTAATTTTATTTCATTTGATATTGTTAATTTCCGTAAAAGTAATACTCTTTTATGTAAATTATAGACATAAGACTTAGGATGTTGCAATTAAATCATAGTTTAAATGCAAACATTATATTACTGAACTTATATAAAGCGATAGATCTGCGAGGAAAGCTTGATCAGCTTGCTCTCTCTCTGAAAATCATTCATTGATAATATTCTTTAGGACATGTTTGGGCTCGAGGCACTTCTAATGTGAGATTTTGTTAGTCAGAGCCCCATAATAGGTTCTCAAGGACCATTCTTGGTCACGTGTGTGACCGAAATTATGCAAAATCTTGACTTTAATTGGCTATAATTCTAACAATTTTAAAAATATACTGATTTAATGTTTATGATCATCTAAATATATTTTGTTGGCTATCATTTGTAAATATTTTTTTGAATTACAATATGGCATTGGATCAAGGCAAGAGGTCAAAAAGAAGTGTGTCACGTGTTGTGACTTCACAGAACAGCATGATTTTGAAAGTTCAATTTTCATTTTGAAAATTGCCTGTGAGTTTTAAAATGATGAAAGAGTTCTATTTGCTGTGAGACATCATTATGGACGCTCGTTTAACAGGCAAAAACTAACCAGCTGCCAGATAGGGAAGACCCGTCCGCCCAGACGGTCTGTCCTCTGAGAATTCTTGTAACTTTTCTATCCTAACATAAACCACTTCTTCGCTGGACTCTCCCTCATAATATTCAGTCGTGTACTGTCGTGGTACGTCGATGTGACATTTTGGGGCACGTCAA
>CALNVZ010003425.1:18125595-18143881 GCA_940671915.1 Paracentrotus lividus | reverse complement strand
GAACATTGTGCCTAAATTGATAATTCTTCAGCAACGGCAGACTTAATTTGTTTGAATTTGGGAAATTGACCGTGCCTCTCGCCCTTATTGATCAATTTCATTGTAGTAACAGGGTTGTGCATGTTAAAAACCTATACGTATTTTGATTAAATGTTCAATATGAACAGTGAGCCTATATATTGTATGAATCAATCCTTCAGGGTATACAATTAGGGCTTGTTAAGTGTGGAGGAATAAATCACCTATCATGTTGTTGTACGTTAAACCCTCTCAAATCACAACTCTGACGTATGCTGTAGGCCCATGACACATTAGGCCTCATTGTTATTGATAATAGTACACCCGATCAAGCTGACGAATACTGTGAGTGGGTGCACGCGACTTGCGATCTCTGTATATTGTACGTAACGGTTTTGCACTTAATCGAATGCTACATGCTGTAAATCACACAGCTCCACTGGTTCTAGATATTAGATCATGTTAACTTGTTGGGTTCATTTAAATTCGAAAGATTCATATTGAGAATATGAATATTGAAATCTATGCTTAATATCCCTCGATGTACTAATACTTATCAATTTTCGTGAATGTTAATGTACGTCATGCTTAAAAAAGAAATATTTCAATTGTTTTTTATTGTTTTTTTTGATATTTACCAAACCCCACCACACCCCCTTGCTTTTGACAATTAATGATCCCTGGAAAATTTTCACCTAAATGTCTTCCTGTACGGCGTACCTTGTGATGTTATAGTGAGAGAAGAAAGATCCAGGAGGAAACATAGGATTAGAGTAGGATCTCACTTCGCGGAGTTGTCTCCGCGACAAGAACAGAAAATTTCGTCTCCGTACGGAAACAAGTATTAGAGGACATCTTCCGATATCGCGAACGTCTCGGACACGGATTTGGACTACTTCAGATTTTGGTTTTCATTAATTGTCGCGCGGGAGACGTTCCTCGAAGTGAGGATTACACCCTTAGGCTGCATATTGATTTTGTATAAAGACAACCATACAGGCAGGTCCCATAGTTAATTCCAAAATAGTTTTATTGTATCTATGGCAAGGAACAGTTGACCAGTGACGTTTCAACTATCTATTTTGCCTTCATCGCGCTCTAAATTCTGATATGATACGTATATTGGTTGCACTTCAATATATGTATTTCCACTTATTTTGAAGGGAAAAAGGGATGCGAGAAAGAAAAGGGTACATGGGGATCGAAGTGTGTGATAGGACTTTTAAATGTTAATACAAGCCATTTTCTGAAATTGTGGTTCTTACTCGTTATATTCAGAACAATTGGGACATTTTGTATTTGAACTTGACAGATTGTCCTACCTGTCTAGAAAAAACTATTTATATCATTGTGCTATTTTATTGCTTTCTGTTTCATTTCATTTTATTATTTATTGTATGTATCTCCAATCCTGTCCTGGGGATAGAATGTAATTTGTAGGTTACTTGTTTACACCAAAGCATTTACTTTCTTTATTGAGCAGTTCTTATTGCAGTTACATGTAGGTTGACAGATTTAGCCCACTTCCGCAACAGGCAATTAAAAGAAGATTCCTCTGTCTTTTTTGTCTAAAGTTCCCTTTTTATTACTTTTTGTCGTAGGGTAAAATTAATTCCACCTACACACATTATTTCAGTCTGGATAATGATTAAAAATGGAACAATTTTATGTAGGGGTAAATAGATCCTTTATTTTAAAAGATGAAAACAAGTTCTTAAGTCCCACCACTCATTACATGTACATGTCATGTAATGGTAAATGATTTTGCGGAAAAGGAGTTACCAATCTACACAATATCTAAATTTTAAATATTTGTAATGTAGACCAAGATGATCGTTAGAGCTCATTAGGCAGTATTTCCTTGCACACCACAGGTTGTTACAGTTTTTTGTGTGAGTGTATTCAGCCATTTTTGATATTTTTTGTGGTTTTGAAGGAGCAGTTCGCAAATACAACAGATGATGCATTAAAGATGTTGAGGATCTGAGGAAGCAGGGGGAGAGCTTTTGAGGCTATTGAACTGGAGAATAGTTTTCCTTCGTTTTGAAATATTTACCAAAAGACAACTGTTTAGTGTTCCGCCAAACTTTTGTTAATTGGTGGGGTGTTTTAAGAGAAGGTAGCACGTTACAAGCAGTTCTGTACCAATGAGAACCCTAAGATGTTTGACCTTATCCTGTCTTCTGAGGGAAGAAATGGGCCAAAACTGTTTAAGGCTATTGAACTAAGAATATTTCCCCCCCCCTTCATTTAGATTTTACCAACACGACCAAACTGTTGTTACAGTTTGTGCAGCAATATTCCCTGTTTAGTGTTTCGCCCAACTTTTATAATTTGTGGGTGGTGTTTAAGAAGTGGCACTTACAACAGTTTCTATGACAGTGAGAACCCTAATGATGTTGAACCTTATCCCCGTTTTCTTGAGGAAGAGGGGCCAAACTGTGAGGGATACTTCGAAACTATGAATTTTTTCCCCTTCATTTTAAGATATTTACCAAACGACACCAACTGTTGTTACAGGTTGTGTAGCAATATCTCCTTAGTGTTCCGCCAACTTTTGTATTTGTGGAGGTGGCTGTTTTAAGAAGTTAGCACATACAACAGTTTCTGTTTACCAATGAGGAACCCTAAATGATGTTGACCTGTATCCCTGTCTTCATGAGAAATGAATGGGGCCAAACTGTTTAGGCTATTGAACTAAGAATATACCCCCCCCCTTCATTTTAAATATTTACCAACACAACCAAACTGTTGGTAAGATATATACAGCATTATGTCCTAGTTTAGCAGTTAACAACTTGTTTTTTTATAATTTAGTGTGGTGGCTATTGTGGCGTAAGGTGTCAGAGGGAGCATTACGTCAGTTTCTGTTTGACAGATGAAGAACCCTTAAATGATGTTCGAGCCTCTATCCCTATTTTCTTTAAGGAAGAAGGGGCGAACTGTTGGGGGGCATTGAACTGAATTGTTTTCCGTTTATTTTGAAGTAGTATTTACAAATACAGGCAACGGTAATGCTGGCACAATGTTGTACAAGAATTTTACATTTGGTGGTGGTGTTTGAAAGGAGTTTCTACACCAAGTTTCTGGACAGATGAGGAAACCTAAATGACAGTCGACCCGTTATATATTCCTCCTCTCCACTCCCAGAAATAGATTGATGTTATATTTTGAGGTGGGAGCATATTTTTGGGCTAACCAAGAATTGTTTACGCTTCTTGTTCAATTATGTACATTGGTCATTTTTAATCAAGAGTTTGAAAAGCTTCTGTTGCTATTTTCCGTTGCAGTTTAGTTTGTTTGGAGTCTTGGTGTGCTATAGCAATGTAAAAAAAAAAACCAAACAAACAAAAACAAAACTTGCTATTGGATAAATCCAAATTTCATGTTCTTCAAGCGACTATTATAGGTTACATATGATGTATTTGATAAACTCTTCTAAAATATTAGTCCTGAGTTGATTTGTTACTTTTACAACATTTAAAAATTCATGGGGGAGGGAATCAAACAATCTTAATAATTTTTTAAAATGCACTTTTATCCAGTTCTACATGTTAATACCCTCCCCGAAAATTTACTCTGTTGATATTCAGAGTATTTTACAGTAAGGAAAAATAACAACAAAAAAACAAGGGGGCAGTGAGTACTTCACCCCAAATGAAATTCAATATTGCTATGCAATCTTGAGAGAGATTGTTAATGCATACATGTTCGTTACATGTCACCTGAACTGTAATGAGTGAGACAATATGATCCTATCCAGAATAAAACTATTGTATGTATCCAGGGGTTACACTTTTCAGCTTTTGAAATTAAATTAATCCTTGAGTCATGAGCCAAGAATTTTCATATTTATATGCTTCTTGTTGCATTGGGCATTCTCTTTTTTCCCTCCATTTTTACTTTTTTCTGTATTTCCTTTTATCCCCTGTCTTCTTGATTTTCTTCTTTCCCTTGTTAAATTTTGTACGTTTTGCTACGTGCATCTCGTGTTCTCTCTGGCTTTCTCTATCGAGCTCTTTTGTAGCCTGAAGCACTCTCTCTCTAGGCGGCTGCTGCACTAGCTCGAGCTATTTTACAATAGCGTGCTATTTGTGATCTGATGACTAGTAATCAAAGGTAGCTGGCTGCGTTCAAATAGGCTCGCTAATTGGCTGAATCCCAGCCCAAGTGATCCTAGTTTTTTTTAAAACTTAGTGCGTTTGCGGTTTTGGTACGAAATAGCGCGCTATTTTGCGGCGGTCCCGCACTAGCTCGAGATAATACGGAAATTGTGCACCTGCTGCGTGTATAACGGCTAGGGTATTACCAGTTGACATACACACGGATAGAACGCTTAATGGGCTTGTTTGTTCAAGGTCAGGTCAGCTGGTTAATGCGAAATTTTAAAATAGCTTGAGCTAATGCAGGACCGGTTTCTTTCTTTTGAGTTTTTCCCGAGTGTTTCTACCAATTAGCGCTGCTATTTTTTAGCCAAGCTAGTGCAGCAGCTTCGCCTTTTCTCTCTCTCTCTCTTCTCTCTCTTCTCTCTCTCTCTATCCTGTCTACATGTTCTATGCCCATAAATCTCTCTTTCCCTTTCTCCCTGTTCCCATTCTCTTTTTCTTGCCCTTCGTTTTATTCCTCCTTCTACTCCCCTACACTTTCTTCTCACTCCCCTGTTTTGTTCCCCCCCCCCTCTCCCTTACTCTCTTTCTTTCATTGTTTTTTTATTTCAGCACTTGATACGTGTTCTATATTATCCCTAAATATAAGCCCATCCTTCACAATACAGATATATATGGTTGAAATGTGTGAAGAAAGGACTGATAATGTATATAACTATGCGCTTTTCAGCTTACAGGACATTCCTGTGGCAATACATACCAGGGCAAAATGGCCTTTTCCCACTTGAAAAAGGCAGATCGGATTAAAAGTGTTGGTTGTAGGTATGTGACCTGCATACCTCACAGTCTTATCAGGATATGTCAACACTTGCGGGACCAAATGCGCGTCTTTCCACATATGACACCCTGACATATTCTGAATCTTGGGTTGTTGATTATGGGTTCAAGTTCATTTATATGAAATCAATATTATAAAAATATTATCATCGATTACAGAAAAGATACTTGATAAAAGTAGATTAATATATTTATTAGAAATTTGACAGTACAGCTTAGATTTGAAAGTCTTGAATATGCATCCTAAGACTAGTATGTTGACATGGAGTGGTGGTTTTATTTTTTCTTTTTTTCTTTTTTCCCAGTCATTCTGATAATATGGCCAAGTCAAGGTTAATGTTCATTCCCTCCAACAGCTAAACGAAAATTGTGCTATATTTAAACAGTCGGTTATCATAGTAAACTTTCGTGGTATTGTTGTTGGTTTTCTACTACATGTTTAGTGATCTATTCCTTCATTATTTTGGTTATAAACAATACTGGTAGTTATGATTTAAGTGGTCTGCCTAGAGTACCCAGTATTCAAGTCCAGCAGTCTCTCCTTTAAAAATTATACTTCACAATTTACATTTTGGCACATTATTGCTTGCCGCATGTGTCGTTAAACTTCAGAGGGGGGATTTCATCAAAGACTTGTCGGATATTTTTGATCGACAAATTTGTCTCAAGCCAAATCAGGATGCCAAGGCAATTTCAGTAGCCTGCAAGTGAGAGATCTAGTAAAGCACGATGCCCGACATATTTTCTCCTCGCGGCTTTAAGCTATATACCAGGTGTCAACGAGATAAAAACGAGTCCTTCGCTTTGCATGATCGCTCCGAAGGCTAGCCTTTCTCGATAAGACATACCCATCTCGAGATGTAAGTCCACTTTGAACCAGGAAGAGGTGCGTAAAATGCTATATATAGTTCAAGTCGGCAAGGAGAGACTAATAATTAAAAGACAACAATTTGCAAGAACCCTGATGCGATCGATTGCAGGCGTACATCCATCGCCTCGTAGCTTCTCCTTCAAGCTGTTGCCTCCGCGTACTCGGATTTTTTGGGCCACAGGAGACAGATTCTAGTAATAGTGACATACGAAGCTGCACTAGAACTGTCTTATATCTTCTTATAATGTGGATCACTCTAAAACTCTCCTGTTCTCTTACGAATTGGCAGCTCAAAGATTTCATCGCGAGATAATAGCTGAGATGTACTAATGCCATTCCTCTTTTCGAGAATAACTTGTCTCTCTATAAAGTAGTTCCGTTAGTTTCAAACCGACGATAAGTGGAACAGATATCCCACCCTTGGGTATCTCGATCACTTCCGCGTAAACTACCTTGTGAAACATAAATTGAGACAGTATTTTTGGCAGCAAAATTGGCGGCACAATTGATGTTAAATGAGCGTCAGTAACTTCCGTGTAAGTTTTCCTATAAGTTCCTAAAGTTCTCGGGACACGTCATGCTAATACTTTGTGTTAACGTGGCAGCAAGAGAGCTAATGCGGCGGATTGTCTTTTGTCAAGGCATTATGTAAGGATACGGCCGTTCAGTGTGGCATAAATGTAGACTGAATGTGAGCTTTGGTTTCAGCTCCCTGTGGTTTTGTGGTGTTCCTTGTGTTTTTGAATTGACATCAGACACACCTTTATACAGTCTATAAAAAAAGGACATCCTCAGTTACATCGAAATGCTGCTTATAACAATGATTGTCAACCTAGATCTGCTCACACGTATAGCATAATAAGTACTCATAATAATACTAGTGTTATAAACCACAACATTTAATTTTAAAATAACTGAGAAAATATGTACTTTCAAGACCGCGATGAGAGTACTTATCGTGTAAGGTATTTCCACAGATGACAGACTATAAATTATTTAAAGATAATAATCCACTGTATTACATATAATAGAAACATTTTGTTTGTAATGACTTTGGTCGAGAAGAGTCGAAGTACAAATTAATTAAGGCCGACACCGTAAACCATGTGAATTAATGTGTTAAAGAAGAATTAATTTAAGTGGTGAACAATAACAGAATTGAAGTACCTAAAATTTGATGTCGAAATTTTAAACGCACATATCCCATGTGGTTTGATAAGAGACAACATACCCTAGCAGGGCTAGGGATGCGTGAGTCTCACCTCATCTTCCATACTTTAGTTGTGGATCCTGATAAATTAGTAATTTACCGCCAAATAATTCCCGGCCTTTTCCCCTCTGAGTTCATCTATTGTATCAAGTCGAGAGCTTCATCTTTTAATACAGGGCTAATGTCCAAATTTGCATAGTGGATAGGATACTCAATCGAACATCAACATGTCCCGCTTCCTTTTAAATAGTAAAATACTTATGAATCAGAATTAATACAGTGAACGGAAAACAAAGATGCCGCCAAGGGTTCGCAGGAGTTGGGCGGAGACTATCCAATTGTATTTTTTCGTGCTTTGAAAAAATGACCACTTTATGGAATACGACTACAATAAACACATAGTGGAATACTGCAGTTCGCACGTGACATCACAGACCATAATTTTAAAATTTCCATACTTTGATCTATTTTATTTGGTTTATTTTCCCTCCCAAACCTTACTCATATTTTCCTATCTTTATTTTTCTGCCCATTGTGATTTTTAATATGGACAAATAGGACACTCAGAGCTTTTCGTAACGACGATGTGGCGCATCGACCGTCTATATAGACAGGCCTCCAGGGACTACACTTTATATAGAAGCCAAAATACACCGTTTATTCTTATGTAAGTAACCTGCGTGAAGTGTGAATGCCTTGGGGTAAGAGTAAGTAAAATATTCTCATTTTCCCTCTTAGCAACAGCGTGAATAGGAAAGTGGGTACAATATTGATTGGAATAACATGCGCATTGCGAACAAGGACATCACTTAATACATGTATAGTTGCATTATCGTATGTGAATCCGTTTAATGACAAAACACTGGCATATTACCCCGTAAAAGCTTTAAGATTTTGATTTAAGCGATGCTCCTCCTGTGACATTGTAAACTCTGTTGAGTAG
Organism: Paracentrotus lividus; assembly: GCA_940671915.1. Lineage (NCBI taxonomy): Eukaryota > Metazoa > Echinodermata > Echinoidea > Camarodonta > Echinidae > Paracentrotus > Paracentrotus lividus. The sequence goes on along the minus strand of CALNVZ010003425.1, from coordinate 18,135,896 downwards.
CTTCTCTTTAATTCTTATGTATGCAGTTCACAGATAGGACGTGGAGTGTTTTATCTTACATATAGTATAATACGATGGCTAATATATATAGGCACCATAAACCCAAGCTGTAAATATTAGTGTCTTGCACAGATATCACATATAGAGAGTTGTAGTCGATTTTTTTCTACCAAAGAGCATCGAGCTAACACTATACCTATTATAATAATCCATGAAAATTATGTCTACCTATTGAGAATTCTAAACAAATGAATAGTGAGCCAAAGAGCTATAGACGTCACTTTTTCTTCATTATGAGATCCTACTTGTTATTCTGAAAACGCAAGAGAATATGGTTTTAGTACGCGAACGACTTATAGGGAAATTCTAGGAACGTGCGTCTCAACCAAGGACAAGAATTTTATACCACGTCACGAGCCAATGCACAAGCACGGTATGGTGCACATACAAACAAGAACTAAGCTCTATATGTGCGCCATGATTAAGCAAGCCATGGCGGCGACTCGCGTTAAGAGAAGCCTCTCGCCGCCTTGCCTCCCAACGAAGTAGGAACTATTAATGTTAACCTCAGCCTTATCTATAATCGTTAATTACTGACTCCCGAAAATGATGTAAGGCCTCTCCTTTTGCTCATTTACATATCCTGTCTATCTGATTTATATCGATACATATCAAATTGCATTATTTGAGAAAATTTTGAGTCCTGTGCTCATTTATTCTATTGTTACCTTTAAGTTTTCGTAATGCTCCACACCAGTGTACTTAGATGACAACATATTGCCATGTTTTGATAAGTCGTATCAATATTTATACTAGTGGCTTCATACCTCCTATTTCAAAATAGTTAAGCATCGTCTTCTGCACCCAGTTGCGTTGAATAGCCCATACTTATACCTCCGAATAACTCTAGTTTCATGCTCCAGTGATCTGTTTGTGCAAAGACCAGGCGAGCGTAGTCTTATTCTAAAAGAAACATGCCGCAGGCGTGCACAAGCGTGCCGCGAGAGCGGACTTAGCTATTAGATACCATCCAAGGTGTCAATGATTTGATATGCAACGACTAGCTGCTGAGAGACAGACTTAGCGGCTGCTCAAAATATAGCCGCTCCTCGAGTTGTGAAGAACCGTGTCTCATTTAGCGTACGAGCTTAGCATTATTACTTTGCCAGTCGTGAATCACGATCTTAAAAATAACTAATCGGGTCGAATCGTTACAGGAAAAGGAGCATATTTAAATGGATTAGATATCACAGCTCAGCTGATCTCGTAAAAACGAGTCATTTTAAATACGTATCAATTGTCTCGAATGCTGTAAGCGCGAACTGCAGAACGATACAGAGGCGTTAGTCCAGTTTGAACGCTTTAGCTCCACTCTACGAGTGCCCTGTATCATTAACCCGACAAGTGAGTTGCACAGCGTAATGATAATCTCTCTGTTGTTGTTGACCACCGGTACACCCACTAGTCCCGTCTTTGCGGACCAACGTAAACCAAGTTGATAGCAGAAGCTCATGCTCGACTTAGGCTTGTCAAAGCTTATGAGAATGCCGAGTGTTACTCGAAGACAAAACGACTACGATCTGAGGCATTAGAGCGCTACGAATTCGTGACATTTCTTAAACTCGTGTTTCAAAGAGTAATTCGAGTGGTCTTAGTTCTAAATGATAGGTGGAGTGAAAAGCCACTATACTAATCCTCAGTAGGAAAAAAAACTGATGGCAACTCCAGAATCAATACTTACTCAGTGCGCTGAATAATTGAACAAACGTGAAACACAAAAAATATACACAAAGGCAAAGTGTAATTAGAGGGGAAAAAGAGTTAATGACATCATAACTCCTCTCGTCGTTCCTTATTGAGTGTCAAGTCACACAGCAATAAATTGAACCAATGCAAATTTCTATCTCATGTGCTAGCCGCTCTCTATGATATGCGTACAAAGGCCCGGAGAAATTCACCTCTTCCACACAGTCGATTTGCGATATTGGCTTTTTAAGGTATATCTAGAAATAGAGAATGTGTACCTCCAAAATATGCAACTAATAATATGAACTCTTCGAACGTCAATAAATACTCAAATATTATGGTGTAATCTCGTATTTTGCAACGCCGTGCATAAAATATATTCCATCTGTTGGTTAATTCGATTACATATAACTCATATATTCTTTATTCCTCTTTTAGCTCTTTTCTTGCAATTCGAATATACCAGCCAACACAGTGCTATAGTGAGGAAATCCCACCACTTGTCAAAAGCATCGTCCGAATATAAATCAGGATTGAGATGTCAGTTCCACCTTCTTTGTCCATGGTCAAAATTATTACCATAAGCCTTTATATTTTAATTTCATTTGACTATTGTTAATTGTGCCGTATATAATAAGAGATAACTGTAGGCTCTTATATAATGATGAGACTATATATATATACCTATTAAGACCAACTCTAGCGTTGAGTTTGAACACTTATCAAAATATGCATTGAGTGTTATGAAATGTCGTACAAATACTATGTATTATGTTAAATCTGAACTCTTAATATTCCAAATTACCCTAATTTATTATGACATAGGCATCGAAGACTAAATAGATTCAGCTTCGCTCTCTCTCTGAGAATCATTCATTTATAATATATCCTTTAGGACATGGTATAACGTAGGTGTTTGGGCTCGAGTCATTTCTAATGTGGAGCTGTTGTTAGTTCGCAGAGCCCCGCGTATACGCAAATACGGTTCTTCAAGACCAGATCAATATCCAGCGTCAATGCCGCTCGCGGTCGTGGTCGCACGTGCGACATACTATCGTAGTGCTATAAAATCTATGTCACATCTTGATAAGTTGGGCAGGAGATACTAGGATTCTCTAACAATTTAAAAAATATACCTGCATTTAAGTATTAGTAAAGTTCAAGTCTATTTGCAATTTCATATATTATATGTTTGCTGGTCTAAGGTCAACATCCCTTTGAACTAAATAGTAATAATAGATGAATTAAATCTAGTAAACAATATAGTGTTGATGATCCTCCACATAGTTACAGTGTAATGCGTTCGATAAAAGATAGCATGTGGTTTTCCCAGGTTGGTGCTAGGAAGAATAAGTGTGAAACGTTACACGAGACCCACCAACAGCCCATTATTTTATAGACACAATGTTCAAATATTTCTACTCTTGATAAAATTCCTGGTTGTACGTTTTATATTATTGAAATAGGAAGATTGATAGATATATATTACATGTCCTGGCTGTCATGCTGATCAATTGCATTAATTGTAGGTGCAGAACCATCAGCATTTAAGTGAGCCATAAGTCTCATGATACCTTAGTATATCAATTCTACTCAATTCCTGTTGAGTCGATTACCTATCCTGCTTCGGATTCAAATGTGGTTCTCCTTGTTTATTCGTATTTCTATTCTGATTTTTTAGTAATCGTTTGTGATGTATACTGTTGTTTGTCCTCCGTGCAGTCCTTGTTGCCTCCGAATTTACGAATTGGTAGTGGTGCATCGTTGAATGTGATCCATATTATATATGGTGCCAATGAGATATTCAGATTAGACAGAAAATGAAAATATGATTTGTTTGAAAAATTTATGTGTAGTGATGCAATTAAGATGTTTCAACAATTTCTGCAGCATTACTATATAATCCGCGCTCATTGCTCGGTAAAAAACTCCTTTTAATGAATTCATCACATCGTTTCTCTGTCCAGCGCTCCAATGGGTGTTGTTTTGTTCGTCTGGGTATGCTGTCAAGTGATATTGCTGTGGGTGGCTGCGGCCGTCAATTCCGTAAAGGCACATATTACTCAATTCTTACTCTATTGTAAAAATGTAAAGTTAACGTATACCATAATTGTGCGGCATTATATTCGTAATTAAACAAGGCGCGTCCATTATCTAAAGAGGCCAGCTACCGTTTCAAACGAAGCGACGTATTGTTCATTGGAAAAAAGAGTTACCAGAAAACCTCCGACCCAGGGTACGTGTTAGTAAACTCGCCTCCTACAGCCTTCAACAAGATGCTCTCAAAAATAATAAATTAGCTCACAAAACTCGCTCTCAAAGCGGAAAAGACCTTCACCTCGCAGCCTATGAGTGAATGGCTTATGATATCGTGTAATCGTTCTGCTTCAGCAATCTACATCGTGAACATTCGGACGGATGATGTCAAAGAAATTTTTATTTAATTGAAAGCTTTTACTTAATGCATAGTTTTGTTATGGTTAAGTAACCTCTCCCTACCAGACCAGATCTGGAGGCAGAATTACACATTTGGGGAGCTAATGCATTTGTGATTATTGAGAACAATTATTTTGTTGATGTGAAACGTCTGTTAATAATTCAGTATATTCTTATTATTTTCATGATAGATTGATGTTCCAACATGTATTATATATTAAGTAGTGATTCTTGTCACGTTCTTGCGAAGCGCCCGTCCACAGGCGATATCATGTGATATGCGAAATATCGACCCATCGAGTTGAATAGAGTTCTATGTGATTAATGTTCAAAGTTAATCACGAACTTTTTTCTTAACCAATCGAAATGAATTTACCATCTCTGGATAAAGGTGAGAAATTCAAGCGTTTAAAAAACGGCTGCTGATTACATTAAGCTGTTATATAATTAGCGTTATCCAGGAGAGATAAATTTTATGTGCGGTATGAGCTTATTTTGAGAGCAAAATTGGCCATTATGTACAGGAATTTGATCTGATTAGGATTTGCGAATTGAACTCCAAAGTGACCAGGACTTTTTTTCCCCTTTGCAGTAAGTTATTTCCTATTTTTTGAAAAAAGAAAGATGTTAGCGTAATTATTCAAGTGATCATTTTCTTTGAAAAGGTAGTTGCTCTGCCATAGATCAAGAAAACAAAGTGAAAAAACTGTCAATAATACAAAATGGCTATGGCAGCGTTTGAATGTTGCGTGAGAGTGATAGCGCCTTCTTCCTCTCTTAAGTTTACAACTAGAATTGATTATTATGGGTGGGGGGGGGGCCATGATGCCCCTATAAGATCTTGGTGTTGATCGCGCGAGCGCGCCGGAAATTTGCACGCATGGTAGTGTGTGATATAACTACAGAAAGGCAAGATTTTGTTAAGGTTTCCCATAGTAATAAATAATTTAATCATTTTCATTGATTATATGAATTGATAATTATGCTAATTTATAACCGGCAATGGTTTGTTCGCCCCATTATTTGGAAGATCATTAAGTTTTGTTTGTCTAATTGAAAAACTACAGCTTCTGGATATGCATTAATAGTGTTGTGTTTGCATTAATCTTTATTAGATTCCTAACCATTGTAGTTGAAAAAAAAGATCATAATGCGAACTAAATTCCGTTGCTGTATTGTCATTGTTTGTAATGTAATTTTTCTTAGTGTATTTCCTTGTTTTTTTCGAGCTTTTTGTTTTGTTATGTTCTTTTTTTGTTTTTGTTTTTTGCTTAAAATTGATTATTGTGCAAAACATTTTTGGAGGCTATACTTTAATGCTAAAGTTATCTAATTTCTAGTCCAATTGAATAGTGTGAAATAAGTAATCAGAAATTTTATTGTTACCGGCCCACCGACCACAGCGGGTCACGTGTTGTGACAATTTGTTTGCTAATTCATATATCAATTTAATACTTGTCAATGGGATTCATATTTAGTGAGATGGTCATGGTACATTATAAGTCTAGCATTTGAAAGATTAATAAATTAATGGATAATCAGTATGCATGGTTAGAGACGAGAGGCATCTAAGCAATGTTTTAGTGTTTTTCTTGCTAGATTACTTGTGTGTGGCAGTTTTAAGAGGGCGCTAATTCATTTTACCAGGGTTGATTATCTTTAAATTATATATGTCAATTTTATACGAACATTTATTTATTTTGGGTTAGATAAAAGGAATAGAGGTAAACATATATTATATGAGCTCAGTAATCCAAGTAGAAGGAAGTCAGCATATCCATTCTTCAGTCAGTGGTTAAAAATAAGATATATTTTATAACCGTCTGTTTCCATTTAAGTTTATCCTTTATGTTTAGTTTATGGATGCAAATGAATGACATGATCAATGTAATTGAAAAATTCAGGAAAAATTAGTTCATGAAACTTCAGACAATTGCCTGCTATTTGAGATGATGCCAGTCTTAAAATAAAAAAGCAAAATTATTTTGTCCCCAAAAGGTTCACTTGTTCTAAAGAATGGCCGAAATGAGCCTGGTGCCCTTTTTTAAAGGGCATGGACCATTAGTTGGTCACTTAACACAGTGTACCGTGGGTCAGCAGGTGTGTGGACCAATGTTCAATAGTTAATTTAATAACTTAAATTAAATAGCTCGTCATGGCTTTCATTTTGGTGAGATGCAAGCGCCACATTAATATTTAGCATTTGGAGAAGACAACAATTGTAATAAAAAATTGGAAACCGATGGTTTTCTGGGTGCGGCGTTAACTTTTCGGTGTTTTTGGGTCGACGTGTGTGAGCAATTTTGATGGCGCAAATTTGATTTCTTTAGTCTAATTATCGTTAAATACATCAATTCAGCACATTATGATTCTTCATCTTAAAATTTAAGGAATGTGATAGTTAAAAAGAAGGGATATAATGACTAATAATCAAAAAGTAGGATGCACCAGCATAGCTACAATCAAGTTCAGTGTCAAAACAAAGTTGATATTTTACGTACCATTTTTCTATTCAAAATTTTTGCATGTTAATTTATGCAAATGAGCATGAAAAATTTGTAAAATTAAGATAAAAAATGCATTTCATGAAACTTCAGACAAAGATCTATATGAATGTGCAGCTTAAAAACAAAAAGGACAAACTTTATTTTTTCCCAAAAAGGTTCACTTTTCAAAGAATCGCCCTCAAGCATTAATGGTAACATTTGTTTGCCGTTCGAACTTGTACATTGCACTATGATTTCGTATCAATTACTCTATTGCTAATTTACGTCAATAAAAGTAGCCAAATATTCAATATTTAGATTTAGATTTTTATGTGTAAGTACATTTCATATTGATTTGTAACATACCTTCCTCACAGAGAACAGTTGCTGAGCTAGCGCCATGAGCGTCCTTGGACGTTGTGTGCGCTCTATTAGTTTTCACCATTATTATTATTATCATTATACCAGTCATATGATATTAAATTTAAAAAAGATGAAGAAAGTGCCGTTTACTCCGCAAAAAATATCAAATAAAATGAAGCAATTTGATCAGTTAAATTTGCATTAAGCACGCCAGGAAACAGATATTTATATGATTTGGTTGGTTTCCGTATAAGGCATGATAAAACAATATACATAAATAAGTATAAATGATAAACATTTTTCAATTTTTTTAAATAGTAATATTTAGACATAGCTAAACAATGTTAACATACATGACAGTGTATTTTAGGGTAGTTGAAAACTATTAGTTGGTAATATATTTAGCGAGATTAGGATCGTTATCGAAGCACTTCTAATGTGAGAATATCTGGCACATATCAACATATGTCCTGTCTCAAGTGTTGATAACTTGTATTTGTCGTACGAATTTGAACTTGTACACTATGATTTCATATCCATGACTCTACTTCAGCGGCGTATATCCGTGTCGAGGAGTGGGGGTATGAGCGAAATAATTTGCCAACTTGTCGCGATTTTGTTTGACATACGCAAGCACTAGTGTATACAAGGAACGTTTTTATTACCCATATTAGCATTAGAGAGGGTGCGAATAGAATTTGTCTTTGAATGTATACTTTTAGCTTATAGCTGCCTTTATTATTGTTCATTGTTTAGTAATGGAAAAAGTAATGCCAGCGCGAAGCCCGAGCCGAAAATTCTAAGCTGAAATTGGAAATATTTGTGCATTACAGATCCTATACAGTATCCAAGAGCGCAAAAAAATAAATATATATATAGCAGAGGCGGCGGAACCGATAAGAAAGTGGGGGTCACGATGGAAAATGGCCTTTTTTTTCTGAAAAGGGGGACACTTTAGATCAGAGGCATATACCTAAAGAAAAATGTATTTGGGAGAGGGAGGGGGTACGAAGAAATTGTTTTCATTGAATGTATGCTTTTAAGAATCTTAATGGCTGCCTTGATTACTGTTCATCTTAATAATAAGTGAAAGGGTATAATGCGAGCATATCAATTCTAGTTGTAAACTTAAAGGGAAGAGGGCGCTATCACTCTACGCAAAGCGAACGCGGCCATAGACATTTTGTATTTTGCACGCTCAAAATTTCGGTCGCCCTTCGCGCTTGCTGATTACAATCGGCATATATAATGCACAAAATATCTCCCAATTATAAAGCTTAAATTTTCGACTCGCGCTTCGCGCATATCAATTCTACTCCACGCGAAATGTAAATCTAACGTATAGGCATTACAATCTTAACATAAAGACGCGTCCTATTTTGGGGAGGGGAAACGCAACACTGCAATATCATGAGTTTTAGTGGAAATACATCTCGAGCGGCGCAGAAAATTATACGGTTCCACAAAAATGTCACCTAAACGCGCGCTGAAGCACGGAAGCGAACAGTTGACAACTGCATGCAATTATTACTTAGCGTACAAAAACTCGCCTAAGAAAACTTCCCTGTGGTTGAATGGTTATTCGTCCGTCGATCTGTTTGAGTCAAATTACTCATGGAGCTAGAAGAAATAATTGAATCCTTATCTAATAGTTTTCGTAGGGTTGTAAAGAACTGATAAGCTATTCTCAAGAGCTCATAGACAAGATGTGCTGAAGACTTTATTGATGAGCATACTTACACTAATCAAGGATGTCAATTGTGATAATTCTTTGATTTCACATAGATTGATGTTCAAACGATTATGATATAAATAGTTATGTATCTTGTCAACGTCTTAAGAGAACGCCGTCCACTATGCGATATGCATGTGATAGGGTACATGCAGGTAATATGGGACAGCAGGTAATATGGGACACCTGAAGCAAATCATGTCGTGACCGTCGACCGTGACCGTGACCGGTGTGAGCACCTATATATGTTGTTCATATGAACTGTATACGTAATATATCGTCGTGAGAGCATCTAATGCCGAAATTCTCTGAGAAAATTGCTTGAAAACCAAAAAAGGTAGGGTAAAATCTACGGCTTTTTTACCCTGATGTAAAATTTATTATTTCACAGAATTGATGGGAAAGAGTTTTTTGAGGGGGTAACCTCAATTGTTTTGTATATTATAGTAAGCTTATAGTTTCATTTGATTCATTACATACTAGCGTGTACAGGTCAATTTGTTTTAGTGAGGGGTGCAATTTGTCATTAAAATGCTTGCCTGACACAGCACATTACAGTAGTCAGCAGGTAATTATGGGACATCCAAAATGGGGGAAATGATTCTGGTACTTAGTATTGGGATGAGATCAATCTCTTTGCTACGATTTTTAGGTATATTCACAGTATATAATTAATATAAATAACTTATTGTAGGCCTATATTGACTTAGTAATGAAAATATATTTAAAATGATATTAAAAAAAGAAATAATATACAAATAACATACAATGAATATATAGTCAAGGTTTTACCTGAAGGGTCTTAATATTTCAAATTATATCTTAAGATTAATGGATTTTCAACATTTTAAAGCAAATCCAGACATGGTAGAGTATTTGTGTTTTTTAAAACGTACATTAAATACATGTCCCAAATTGACTTTCGTAATGACGTCAACATTTTGATATTGCAGACAGGGGGGTTGGTGAAAAATGTTTTTCTTCAGAACAAGTAAAAAGTTAGAGACAGTGATAGTTGATGGATTGATTTTTTACAATATTAAACATAAGATTAGCTGTGTGGCCATTTCGCTAATTTTATGCAATTAGGCAAATGAGCTTAGGGGGTCCAATATTACCTGCTGTAACCTATGGGAATATTCGACCCATCCGAGTAAAGCATTCTATTGTAATAATGTTCAAAGTGACAGGACTTTTTCTTAACCAATTCGAATGAATGTACCAACTTTGGAAAAGCTGAGAATTCAAGCTTTTAAAAAACTGCTCGAACAGTAAGCCTGTAATATAATTATGCGTTATCCAGGAAGATGATTATGCGGCCGTATGAGCTATATTTGAGGCAAATTGGCCATATTGTACAGGGAATTTTGAATCTCGACTAGGATTTCGAATTGACACAGAGTGCAGGACTTTTTTTTCCCTTTGCAATAAGTTTATTCCTATTTTTGAAAAATTCAGACTCTTAGCGTACTTATTCAAGTTGATCATTTCTTTGAAAAGGTAGTTGCTCGCCATAAATCAAGAAAACAAGTGAAACT
>CALNVZ010003425.1:18056777-18125570 GCA_940671915.1 Paracentrotus lividus | reverse complement strand
ATACCATTCAACCACAGGGAAGTTTTCTTAGGCGAGTTTTTGTACGCTAAGTAATAATTGCATGCAGTTGTCAACTGTTCGCTTCCCGTCTTCAGCGCGGGTTTAGGTGACATTTTTGTGGAACCGTATAATTTTCTGCGCCGCTCAGATGTATTTCCACTAAACTCATGAATGCAGTGTTGCGTTTCCCCTCCCCAAATAATGGACGCGTCTTTATGTTAAGATTTAATGCTATACGTTAGATTTACATTTCGCGTGGAGTAGAATTGATATGCGCGAAGCGCGAGTCGAAAATTTTAAGCTTATAATTGGAGATATTTGTGCATTATATATCCGATTAAGTATCAGCAAGCGCGAAGGGCGAGCCGAAAATTTTGAGCTCAAAATTTGATTTAATAGTGCATGATATTCAATTTTTAGTATCTATTTTGAAGATACAATTTTCATTTTACGTGCAGATGATGCTTTGTTAAAGACCAGCGATAAAAACAAATCCACAATCTTTGCTATGAAAATTTTTGGGACTGCAGGCCCTAAGCCCTCTACCAACCTAGTCCGTACACAACTACATTAATGTTTTTGATTGTCGAGAACACCCTTTCTGATTGCTACTTAGTGCGAGGTCGCATAGCGACTGGTGAGAAAAATTTAGCTTTTTTGGAGTTAAAAAGAGGCACTTTGTAGTATTAAAAGCGCTATTTTAACCAATTAACACAACTATGTAGTGTATTTTTTTCATTTCTTTCTTGAAAACTGAGGGGGGGGGGTGGATGTTTGTACAGGGCATCCCCCTCCTCAAAAACTGGGGGGGGGGGGTGGTGTATTCCCCCATCCCTCGGGATTTACGCCGGTGCTCTACTTCTATGACAAACCTAATTTTTGTCAATAGAAATAGTCGGGGGCCTTGTTTTCAAAAGTCAAAAGTATGTATCAACCAGTATGACCAGAGACTTTTTATTCTTTTCTGAAAATAAATTCATATTTTATCTATTTCAATACATTGTATTTTGCGTTAATCATTACCTGACTCGCATTGTGTTCCGCTAAACCCTGGAGTGCAGTCGCATCGATAACCATTGATTTCATCTGTACAGATCCTGTTGTTCTGACAGGGGTTACTTTCACACTCGTTGATATCTAGAACGAATGGATATATACCCATTACTTCAAAATAAATATAAAAAAACAAAAAACAAAAAACAAAAAACAAACAAACAAACGCAAAAATAAAAAACAAAAACAAAAAACAAACAACTAAATCCATTATTTATGTATTGGATTTACATTATAAAAAAGTGTGTTACACAGCAAAGAAAGATAAATGGTTTTCAATGGATCGTTTTTCACTATGTTGTTTGTTTAGGTATAATTTTGTTGGTTTACGCATAAATAGGGGGTAATAGAAAAAAAATCAAAATATATTAGTTAAATATAACTGATAATTGGTATACAAACAGATTTGTGGTTATATGCAGTCATACAGCTTCACACTTGAAACGTTATTTCCTGAAATTATAATTTAGGGTAAATCTGCATAGAATCAGCTATGCTTCATGAGGTTGCAGCTATTAGGCCAGCTCTATACTTACACAGATTTATATATATATATATATATTATTTGTTTTTACAACGTTCTACAACAGTTTTGTAGAATAGGAACTTATCTAACTTCTATCCTTATAGAACACTTTTGTAAAACAATCTGTAAGACAGTGTTTCTTTGACAATTATTAATTTGCGTCATACTTAGTAAATAATACAGGGTTGCATTCAATAAAAGGCACTCCAAATGTGAGACTAATATAAGTTGCTATCCACATAAAGTTGTACTCATAAGTATTCGTACCCATGTTATTTTTAAAGTTCTTTAATGATATCTCTATTACCAGTCTAATTTGTGTTAATGAGTATAATCGGCAGCCTTGTTCCGAAAGTTTGACAAAAATGTTTATTACCAGGCAAACGTATCAACCAGGGACTTTCTCTTTTGTTTTGTAAATGAATTTGTATTTAATCCACTTAAACAGATTGTCTTTCGTGTTCAATGAATTATTACCCGATCCACATTGGGTTCCGCCAAACCCTGGGGTGCAGTCACATCGATAACCATTGATCTCATCAATACAGGTCCCGCTGTTCTGACATGGGTTACTTTCACACTCATTGATATCTAGAACGAATGGATATATACCCATTACTTCAACATAAATATATTTAAAAAAAAGAGAGAGAAAAAAAGAAAAGAAAAAAGAAGCAAAAGCAAAACTAAAAACAAAAACAAAAAACAAACAACCAAATCCATTATTTATGTGTAGGATTTACATTATAAAAAAGTGTGTTACACAGCAAAGAAAGATAAATGGTTTTCAATGGATCGTTTTTCACTATGTTGTTTGTTTAGGTATAATTTTGTTGGTTTACGCATAAATAGGGGGTAATAGAAAAAAATTAATATATATTAGTTAAATATAACTGATAATTGATATACAAACAGATCTGTGGTTATATTCAGTCATAAAGCTTCACACTTGAAACGTTAATTCCTGAAATTATAATTTAGGGTAAATCTGCATAGAATCAGCTATGCTTCATGAGGTTGCAGCTATTAGGCCTATACTTACACAGATTTAAATATATATATATATATATATATATATATTTACAACGTTCTACAAAAGCTTGTAGAATTAGGAACTTATTTAACTTCTATCCTTCTAGAACACTTTTGTAAAATAATCTGTGTGTGTATCTTTGACAATCATTAATTTGTGTTATACTTAGTAAATAATACAGGGTTGCATTCAATAAAAGGCACTCCAAATGTCAGACCAATATATGTTGCTATCCACATAAAGTTGTGCTCATAAGTATTCGTACGACCATGTATTTAAAGTTCTTTAATAATATCTCTATTACCAGTCTAATTTGTGTTAATGAGTATAATCGGCAGCCTTGTTTCGAAAGTTTTGACAAAACAGCCCCCCCCCCAAAAAAAAAAAAAAAAAGAGGAGGAAAAGGGAGAAAGAAGGAAAAAGGGAGAGAAAAGAAGAAAAAGATAAAAAGAAAGAAAGAGAAGGGAATAAGGCCCGATGCTTGTACCATTTTCGCCCAACCTTGCTCAAATGCCGTTTTTTTTTTTAAGAAAAAGAAAGTGAAAATAAGGAAAACATTTAAAACTTTCACAAAGAAAAGAGGCCTCGTGGACCCTCGGCCTCGTGAGAAAACCAGAAAGTGTCCCTTTATTTATTCCATATATCTTTCAAACCCCAAACTTTTCTGCTCGCGCTTCGCGCTAGCGGATACTAAATCATAATGCACAAATAACTCAAATTTTAAGCTCAAAATTTTCGGCTCGCGCTTCACGCTCGCGGATACGTAATAGCGTCTACAATACACAATTTTTTATAGTAGAAAGTGCCCCTTTACTGATTTATTCCATATATATATTTTAAAACCCTACCAGAAAGTGACCCTTTATTTATTCTATATATCTTTTAAAACCCAAAACTTTCGGCTCGCGCTTCGCGCTCGCGGATACTAAGTAAGGTCTATAATACACAATTATCGAAACAAAATTTAATACTTGATAATTGGTATTTCATACAATAAAATACAAAGAAAGTAGGGGGACTGAGATGTCATCAGTTTGCCAATTTGAGTATGGCAAAAACTGTTTCCCCCAAAAATTCAAAATCTAAAAAAATTCATAACTTTACTATTTCTTATCCAATTTCGATGAAATTTTCAGTGTTGTGCTTTTTATATTTTACTTTATTTTTCTAATGATGGAAAACTCCAGCCCGGAGGAGTTCTTTAAAGAATGCAACAATAGCAAAATAATATGTCACAACAAATATAAATGAAGAAACACATTGACAGATGTTAGTAAATATAAGCAACAGTAATCATGACATGTACTCAAGAACAACTTTCAATGCAAATTAAATCATAAACGAACAGACAAATAATAGAGAAAAGGAAAGAGGAGAGAGAAGAAGAAAGGAAGAAAGTCGGAGGGACAGCGAGATATTGGAAAGAGAAAAGTAAACATCGACAAGTTGAAAAGTATACAGTATAAAACATAATACATTGTCCGTCATAAAGGTGGAATATTTTTTTTTTGGGTTTAATTCAGGCTTTAATTTCTCGCATGTGTTTGTCCCTGCTTTTACTCTTTGGGACCCTGGCTATATCTTAGACATTCTCCCAATCCTTCATGGAGATTTTATTCAAGAAAAGATTTGTCAACCCCCATGATGCCCATTTTTGGCAGTTTTTCTCATTTTGGGGCCCCTTTTTCTTTATCCGGCCGATCAAGCCCCCTCAGTCTTACACCCAGGAAACGCGGCTGATGTGTATTGTTGTTATTGTTCTTTAAGTTAAATCTAGGTTTACGGTGACAGGCTTAGGTCTCTTGTCTAGGGGAGGGGTTGAAGTAAAAAGTGTGATTGATGAAAAATCGGAATATTTTATTCCACCTTTATGCTGAAAACAAAACCAATCAAAATCAACCTTAAACCCTTAATTAATATAATTTCCCCCGAATTCTTTATTTAGCCTTGATGACAAGGTTGTACATGGTAATTTTAGATTTTTTTTTCATTTTTCATTTATTTTTGGTTGAGATTCTACAATACATTTTTTAGAAAAGATAGAAATTTTCATGGTGTAAAAGTGAATAAAATCGATATCAAGCTCCAATCAAAATAAATTTTGACCCCTCCCCTAGACAAATTACTTGAGCCTGTAACCATAAAAATAGTTTTATCTTAAAGAACAATAAAAACACTATACCTCAAAGGTGTTCTCTTGGGGTAGGAATGAGGGGGACTTTCTGGGTCGCGTAAACAAAAAGGGGCCCAAAATAAGAAGAAAAAAAAATGACAAAATCGGCCATCTTGGGGGTTGACAAACATTTTCTTGAACAAAAATCCCCGGGAAGAAAACACAAAAGGGTTAAGGAAACGTCTGAGATATAGCCAGGATCTCGAAAAGGAAAAGCGGTTCAAACAGATTCAAGAAATTAAAGCCGGAGCAAAATAATGTCGCTGGAGCAAAAAAAAAAAAAAAAAAAAAAAAAAAAAAATCCACCTTTATTATGACGAACAGTGTAGCTTAATAACCATCTCTTGACGAGTTGAGAGCACAATCTTCCAATTCAAAAATATTATACATAAACAGATAGACATGGAGAGATAGAGACATTGCAGAGCGGGAGAAAAGGAATTCTAGAGAGTGACAGTTAATACCCCCGTCACACTGAGCTCGTTCCTACTGCGTCCTTGCAAATTTTGCCGAACGGGCATAGTCTGTGTGTAAACTTGAGTGGACGTAGTAAATACTTCTTACGATCTGTTTAAGAACTTCATGGACTAGCTCGGTCGGATTTCAAAAAAGTGTTCAAAAAAATCGGGCGCCCATCTCGTCCTAAAAGTTAACAGGGTGGCAACGTACCTGAAACGAGATGGACGTACTACAAACGAAATTGCCGTACTTAAATCGTTCTAAAGATGTGCTAGGACGTCTTACAAACGAGCATTGTATATTCATTATTCAAGTTCTAAAATTAAACGTAGTGACAACGTTCCTTAAACAGGTAGGACTTATTCTGAACGAGAAGGACGTACTACGAACATACGTTTCAATTTTTAAACAGAACGGCATGTCATAATTCCCGTCACACTGAGCTAGTTCTCACTGCGTTCTAGGTAGTTCTTGGTGAACGGGCTCAATCTGTTTACACACGGACTGAACGTGGTACAGACCTTTTAGAATCTAGTACAGACCGTTTACAATCTGTTTAAGAAATTGGCGAACGGACCCGAACGGAGAGAACGGAAAGGCATTCCGATTTTTTTGAACATGTTAAAAAAAATCGTACTGGCTTCAAGTTCTAAAATTAAACGTAGTGACAACGTTCCTTAAAGGGGTAGGACTCACTCTGAACGAGAAGGACGTACTACGAACATGGTACCTAACTTTTATAATGCTGCGCATAGGCACTTTTAGTGACGGTTTGGACGTGCTACGAACGGTATAGAGTGAACGAGCCGTTTAATCGGTCTGAACTGGATAACAACGTATTGCGGATGCGATAAAGACGGAATTGACGTAACGAGAACTATTTATGAACTGCCTAGTATCGTATTCAAGAAATTATTTTTCAAAGTTATAAGTTCCAACCCGACCAAAGCCCGTTCAGCAATTTTTCAAAGAACGGGCAAGAACGTTATAGAACGTTATAGAACGACCTCAGTGTGACGGCCCCCTAAGAGAATATTTTCATTAACAGTTTCTCTCGTATTATCTTTAACACATTAATTACCCGACGTAAAATATGTCATAATGACAATACAAAAATAAAGAAATAGAGATGAAAAGAGAGAGCTGGAACAAGAAAGAGAGAAAGGGGAGATAGCGAAAAGTGAAAAGTGTGAAATTATACAAAAGTCTGAGCTAGCAAGAACTTGATCCGAATTATATAGGCCTAAATTATATTAATATGGAGAAACAAAGATATCAGAAACAAAAATTAAAATTGCAAATATATCCAAAACATCTGGCAGTTTAACTTTCATAGTTATAAATCCGTTTTAAGTATAGGGTACATGCAGGTAATATGGGCCAGCAGGTAATATGGGCCACCTGAAGCAAATCATGTCGTGACCGTCGACCGGTGACCGGTGACCGGTGTGAGCACCGTAATGTTGTTCATATGAAATGTATACGAAAATATATCGTCGTGAGAGCATCTGATGCAGAAATTTCTCTGAGAAAATTGATGAAAACCAACAAGGTAGGTAAAACTTACGGCATTTTTTTACCCTGATGTAAAATTTGATATTTCACAGAATGTGATGGTGAAAGAATGTTTGAGGGGGTAACCTCAATTGTTTTGTATATTTAGTAAGCTTATAGTTTCATTTTGATCATACTAGCGTGTACAGGTCATTTTGTTTTAGTGAAGGGGTGCAATGTGGCATTGAATGTTGCCTGACACAGCAACATTAGTGCAGGTAATATGGGACATCCAAAATGGCGGAAATGATTCTGGTACTTAGTATTGGGATGAGGCATCAATCTCTTTGCTACGATTTTTTTTTGGTATATTCACAGTATATAATTAATATAAATAACTTATTGTAGGCCTATATTGACTTGTATATTGAAAATAATATTGAAATAATATTTTAATAAAATATAATATACAAAATACATAACAATGAAATATATAGTCAAAGGATTTACTGAATGGTCTTATAATGTCAAATTATGTCTTAAAATTAATGATTTTCAACATTTTAAGCAAATTCCAGACATGGTAGAGTCATTGTAGTTTTTAAAACAAACATTAGATACATGTGCCCATATTACCTGCACATGCAGGTAATATGGGCACTTTGGTAATGACGTCAACATTTGAATATTGCAGACAGTGGGGTTGGTGAAAAATGTTTTTCTTCACAATAAAAGTTAGAGCAGTAGTTATTGATTCATATAAACAAAGATTAGACTGTGTGTCATTTCGTAATTTTATGCAAATTAGGAAAATAGCTTAGGGTGCCCATATTACCTGCATGTACCCTAAGTATAAAGTTTTCAGTTCCAGAAGTCATCATTCTAAAAGGTATCGCATAAAACAGTTAAAAGTTATGGCGGATCATCCACCTCTACCAGGCGCGTATCCAGTATTTGGCACCCCGGGGGGCCCGATGCGATTTTCATTTTGGCCAGTGATGGATCCAGAAAGGTACATCCTATTTTTTGCCCCGTTACACTCGCAAGGTCATATATCAACTGTATAGGGGTAGTTCTAACATGTCAATCGCCTCAAATCATGTACATTTCTCTTTTTTTTTTAAAGTATTTTTTTCTTTTATTTTGCTCGATTTGGCGCCCCCTTAGGTTAATTTGGCGCCCCTTTCAGGTCATTTTGGCGCCCTTTTGAGCGCCTACCCGAGGGGCCCGTAAACTCCCCCCCCCCAAGAATACGCGCATGTCTACATGCCGCAACAGCATGCTCATAAATGGCAGACGTTTCACCATTATTGCTGCTACAGATTATCTCTGCAAACTCTAACTGATGACTTCTCACACTCTCGATTTTCTTCACTGATGCCAGCACAATAATCAACAAATAAAATAAAAATGGCCCTAAACATTCTACACTGAAACTACAAAAATGTCCTGCTGCATCATCTCTCTGGAAAATACCCGGGTACCGGCCCTCTTTATTTGGCTGTCTCGTCATCTTCTCAAAACTTAAACTACACGCAGACTAATTTCTCCAGGCACACAGCCACAGCGTGGCAAAAATGACATAATCTCTCCTCCGCAACAGTTGCACTGCAAGTGGCTTCCTACGGCCTAGATTTACATATCTAGCAAAGGCATCTGTGTCCGAGATGCAGGGCATGTTGACACTTTCCAGGTTAACTATACGAAGTCAACGACCACACCACGACGTCCCTCCGTTTACTTCCAGCATTCTGCTGCTCATGTAGTTTTCAATTATTCAAGTCCAAATCATGATGATGGCGGGTATTCCAAAGGACTTGTTAAGATCGAAACACATTATTTTGGCAAGTTGTAAAAATGTCGCTATAACATCAGATGTCGGATCTCAGTTATCAAAGGTTTTCTCTTGTAGGTAGCCATTTTAATGTTGAATTCTTTCAGTTCGTCCAGAATATATTTCATAGAAGGCTTTTCTCTAAAAAACACACATGTATCATCTGCATATTACAGATTTTTTTAATTATTTTCCTTTGTTATTTCCAAATAAATCCCCTTGATTTTTTTTTTCTGATTCTTTCTGCTAAAGCTTCTACAACTAAGATAAACAACATGGCCGACAGAGGGCAGCCTTGCCTTATACCTCTACTGATTTAAAAAGTTTTTGTTTTCCAACCATTAATTAGTATAGAACTCCCCAAATTTTTATAGATCACTTTAACCCAACATCGAAAGTTAACTCCAAAATCAAAATTAAGTAAGCATTTTTCAATAAAATCAAACTCAACGGCATCGAATGCCCTTCGAAAATCAATCAGCACTTAACGCACCTTCTAAGTTATATTTTTGCATGTAATCAAATATGTCTTGTTTAGATGGAAACTAAGTAACACTGATATATGTGAAGTTTGTAATACCAAAGAAGATTTAATCCATGCTTTTTTTAATTGTCCATTAAACATACCTTTCTTCGATAGATTATTCATTATGGTTAAATACGTATACAAAGTTGACATGTGTTTTAATATTAATCTTTTGATAAAAAATTATAAAGAAAATAAGATTGATGACATAATTACTATTGCTCCTGGAGTATTTATAAAATGTTAATTCTGAGAAACGAATACGGTAAAGAGGAAAGAAGGAAAAGTCTTTGGTTAACTTTTTTTTTTTTTTTGTAAAGGAACTAAAATTGAGAATAAATGTAAATAATGCTTTTGTGAGAAAAGGAAAGAAAGGAGTACAATTTGCCTACTGCTTTGGAAATGTACTTTTGATTTTTTGTGACTTGTGAGATCAATAAATGCACCTGTTATGGGTAAAAGAAAGAAAAAATCTAGCGAAATTCCAGCAGTTATAGGAAAGATCTTGGTCAAAGAAGATTGTATTGTAAAATCAAGATTGGATAAAAAAAAAAGAAATATGCCCCATAGAGAATACACGCAGAGAATCTGAAAAATATATCAAGTCTCTTTTAACTGTCAGCTTAAATCATAATGCCATTGTGAAAAGAAAAAAATAAGTCAATTGATCTTGTAGCATTTTTTTTTTTGTTGAAGCTATAGGGTAAATTGTTTAAAAACAAATCATATTTTTTATCACATGAAATGTGCAAAGGAAAAAGAGCAATAATGGGTGATAATGTTTGAAAAAGGAGTTTGGTATTTAGTTCTTATGACATCTTAAAATGGTATTCCAAGTGTATAAACAGTATTTATGAAGACAGAGATCGTTGTTTCTCGCTTTTTTACATTTTTATTCCATTTTTATGCTGTCCCACTTGCCCCAACTTGACGGGGTAAGTGGGACAATGGAGTAGTAATGATTAATTGTCTTCGTAAACGTTTATATCTAAATAAACTTCAAAATGAGCTATATGATTTATTTACTGAATATTTTATTTTTTTGTAATGCTTACGTAAATGCTTAAGTGTCCAACTAACCCCAATTTACCCTAAAATAAAAAATAAAAAAATAAGAAGAACAAAAAAATATAATAATAATAATGAGATATACTGCTTTTTGTACAAAAGGAAGCACAAATTGTGATGCAATAAAATGCAAATCGGAATTTTTAGTTCAGACGACATTATGGTAACTTTGCAATGACGTTGGGTAGGAAATTAGATATGAAGTTGCCGTTCATCCTAGAGAGTTATAAAGGATTTTGTTTAGGGATGTTTTTGGCCAAAAAATGACGTATTTTGAAAATAAAAATCGAACTTGAACGGACGTCATTCCATTATTAATGGTCTAAAAATGTTGTGCATGATATAAAATTGTTGGGGTATTTATGAGGATTACGTTGAAAGCAAAATATTGATATTTTATATTTCTGCTGCCCTCACTCTCGACGCGCAATAACGCGCGCATTACGTGAGCGAGTATTTTTTTTTGAAATGCTTGAAATATGTACTCTAATTTGGCCAAAAAGTGATTTGGACCAATTTATTTAAATAATATAGATCAAGGCACATAATCCGAGAAAAAAAAATTGGCATCAATCTACCGATTTCACAGAGTGTTCCTCCATATCCTTCCTGACAAGAGCATCTAAATCCATGAAGTTCTTCGGTGCAGGTCCCTCTATTCAAACACGGTCCCGAATAACACGCTGTAAAATAAAAAAAATAATCATGATAATAAACTTTGATAGTTATATTCATGTTATGTTAATATGCAATGGAAATAACTGCAACCATGGCAAAGATAATATCGTCAAGAAAGAGGCTTTTTGAAGTCAAATGAATTGTTAACTAAATTAGGACTAAAGCGTATTTAAGTAGTAAAAGGATCGAGAGGAAAATAAACAAATAAATAAATAAATAAATATATATATATATATATATATATATATATATATATATATATATATATATATACTGTATATGTTTAGCTTTCAAATTGGGAGCGAAAATGCATGATATTTTTTTTTCTTTAACATGTATAGCCTTTCTCATCTATAGACCTATTGCATGACCGTCGAGGCCACTACGGGTGGTATGGCATTTTCAGTACGCATCTTCTGGTGCCATTTTGGTGTGGTTTATTTAATGCTTGGATGAACACGACGCATTGTTTGCGAACATGTATATTTCGAATTGTGCAAGGGTGAGGATGAAATAGAAACAACAAAAGCTGACAAAAAAGCAACTCCATTATGATTAGATAGTATAACTTTTTCACAACATTGTTTTTAGCCAAATAACTTGGCAAGGGTGTGGCGACAGTTATCGACTAGATTCTTTGTAGAAATTAGATTGACTCATCAAGTAATCCATGAATGAATACACATCAAAAAGTAAACTGTCAGTGACAGACCTAAAAAAGGCCTCTTAATACTTTTGAAAAGTGATTATTTTGTCTTTGACGTGTGCTCACTCATGCTTGACTCTACAGATTTATCTCATTTTCACACAAATTGTAGTCGATATGTGTAACAACGCCCCCCGCCAAGTTATTTAGCGCAGAACATTTTCGTTAAAAGGTTATGCTATTCTAATCAGGATGGAGTTGCTTTTTTGATAGCATTTGTTGTTTTGATTTTACTCCCACTTTTGCACAATTCGAAATTACCTGTTCGCAAACTATGCGCCGTCCTCATCCAAGCGTAAAGATATTACACACAAAATTGGTACCGAAAGATGCGGGAGGAGTTACTCTTTCAGAATATGTATAATAATTTGGGGTGTATAAATTGGTTTTTATTCTATTGACATTTTTCTAGGTGTAAAGTTTTTTTTACTCACTCGGTAGACATATATGAAAGATAGGTTTTATGAAAGAAGGTTTCTGATTGCGTAATTCGTTATATGGCCACGATCGTTGCATATAACGAGTTATATTGCATGGTTTTTTGTTTACAAATTCCCTATAGGGGTAAGGTATTGATTTCTTCTTGTCATGTCACGAATGAGTAAGAAAATGATCGTAATTTTTGGACATGTAACGCATTTTCCACCCAACTCGTGACATGTGGCCATATGAGGGATAAAGATGGAGAATGAAAATAAAATAAAATAAAATAAAATAGAGCTTATACACTCACTTAGCACTGGTATTGCAACATAGCTAAATGCGTGCATTTTTTTCATATTTTCAAGATTTTTATATGTTGTCATATTTCAGTCATGGCCAGAGATTTGTCGAAAATTTTTGAACATTCTGAAAGAGGAGATTTGTCCCTTTTCATTCCTCAGACCAGTACATACTACATTATATTTACTATAAAAATTCAACAGTAATTTGGGAATTCGGTGGAATAAACATGCATGTAATTGTTTTTGCAATACGGGACTAAAATTTTCCTTGGCAATGATAGAAATAAATTCATCTTCATCGGGTGTTCCTCCTTTGTCTTTCATTGTAGTGTATACCTTTTTGGCCATTTTTAATTTGCCACAAGGATGATGGAAACATGTAAACAGCTTTCGGAGAAATATGACTCCTCCTTAATAATTTTATTCACGAATAACCCAAACCTCTTAAAATTTTATTTTTAAGGGCCTTTGTTTATTTGTCGCCCCTTTGTTTAAAAAACTGCCCCTGTCTGAGTATTTACTCATCTCAGGAATGGAAAGGGACAAGTCTCCTCCTTCAGAATATAAATTTTGTTTCGACAAATCTCTGGCCATAAATGAAATATGACAACATATAAAAGACTTGTAAATATGAAGGGAAAAAAAATGCGCGCATTTAGCTTTGTTGCAATACCAGTGCTAAGTGAGTGTAGTTGTAACACGTAAAATTATAGGTGGTATGTACTGATATATAAAATGTGTAATGTGGTTAATTTACATGAATTAGGGCCTACGTTTCACAATTAAACTGGTGAAATTTTGAGTTTGTATGAGAATATGGCCTTGACCTCTACATTTTTTTGGTGGATTATAATTGTTTTCCTATGCCATAAACTTTGAGAAAACGTAAAGAAAACCATGGGTTTTTTAAACCTCTCTGACGATCTATGGAGGATTTTAGGCGCCTTCTCCAAACAAAGTGCGCCAGTTTCCCGCAGCTTCCTGATCCAACGCAAGATCAGCAAAATCAGCTTTCTGCTTTTAACGTGATTAAGCCGTATTAAGATTTCGGGATTCTATTCAAAAGCCGATAAATCGTCTTTTGGTACAAAAGACGCTGGAAGCTGACGCACTTTGTTTGGAGAAGGCGCCTTAAAGGAGGACTCCGGGCTGAAATGAAAAAGTTTTCTAAAATTAAGTAAAATTCATCAAGTACAACACAGAAATTTCATCAAAATCGGATGAAAAATAACAAAGTTATGCATTTTTTAGGTATTGACTTTTTTTTGGTAAAACAGTTCTTGGCAATTGTCTCAATGTCTCATTTGAATTTTGAATATATTTGAATATTTGAATATTCAAATGAGCAAACTGATGATGTCACAGTCCCCCTACTTCTTGTGTATTTTATTATATGAAATCCTGTTTATCTCATTTTTTCATATATTGCGTATACAGAAAATCTGTCCCTCATACCGAAATAAGTAAAAACACTTGTGACATTGCACATTCCACAAGGATTAATCCCTGTTTTTATGTCCTTGGGGCAGAAAATCTTAATAATTGGTATTTTATACAATAAAATACAAAGAAAGTAGGGGGACTGAGACATCATCAATTTGCCAATTTGAAGAACTGTTTCCTAAACAGTTCAAAACCTAAGAAAATTCATAACTTTGCTATTTCTTATCCGATTTTGATGAAATTTTCATTGTTGTGCTTTTTCGATTTTACTTTATTTTTGTAATAATGCAAACTCCAGCCCGGATGAGTCCTTTAAAGTATGTTTTGTTATGTGTGTACGTTATTTGCCCCTTTGACGCACGCGCGGACTTTAAAATTTGATGAGCGTGTGCGTCCTTATGGTCGGCTGGAAATGATTCAAAGTAAATAGAAACTCTCATGGAAAGTGTCTGAAGATTTTTTTCGGCAATATTGACAAAGTTCCAACTTGAACGGATGCCCATTTTGTTATGAATAGTTTATAAATAGTGATTATGGTGTGAAAGTGTTGGGAATATTATCAAGATTACTTTAAGAGCAAAAAAATCGATGATCTGGAGCTGCATTCTTTCCCGACGCGCAAAAATGCGCGCAATATCGTGCGCGCGCATTTGAAACGTAGGGTACATGCAGGAAATATGGGCTACCTAATCTCATTCGCCTAATTTGCATAAAATTACAAAATGACACACAGTCTAATCTTTGTTTATATGAATCAATAACTACTGATCTAACTGTTATTGTGAAGTAAAACAATTATCACCAACCCCCCTGTTTGCAATATTCAAATGTTGACGTCATCACCATAGTGCCCATATTACCTGCATGTGTAAGTAGTATTGGTCTACTACTAGTTCGTCTACTTCCATTTGATCTACAACCATTTAGTCTACTATCCATTTGGTCTTCTAACCTTTTAGTCCATATACCCTTTGGTCTACTGACCATTAGATCCACTAACCCTTCGGTCCACCATTATTTGGTCTACTACCCATTTCTGCTTTCATTTGGTCTACTATCCATTTGGTCAAGTGATCATTTAGTCTACTAACCAGAGGCGGCGGAACGTATTTGCGAGTGGGGGTCACGACGGAAAAGGGGCACTTGAGATCAGAGGCTTAAAGAGAAAAATATTCAGATAAGTAGAGATGCACAGAGAATTTGCCTTTAAATTTGTGCTTTAAAAGATGTTAATGGCTTTGTATTTTATCAATGATAAACACAAGAAATGCGAGCGCGAAGCGCGCGCCAAAAATTGTTTAGCTGAAAATTTGAGTTAATTGTGCATTATAGCCTATTGAGTATCTGTGAGTAGGAAGTGCGAATTGAAAATTATGAGCTTAAAATTAGAATTTAGTGTGCATTATAGACCCTATTTGGTATTATGTGAGCGCGAAGCGTGAGCTGAAATTTTGAACCCAAAATTGGGGTTAATTGTGCATTATAGACCATAATTAAGTATCCGCGAGAAAATTGGAGTAACAAGGGGCAATTTTTTGTATTGGGGCACTTTTAGGGTGGATGAAGAAGTGGGGGTCACAGTGCCCCCTCTACCCCCTGGTTCCGCCGCCGTTGCTACTAGTCATATGGTCTAGTGACTATTTAGTCTACTAGCTATTTGGTCTCCTAGCAATTGGTCTACTAGGCATTTGGTCTACAACCAATTGGTCTACTAAAGGCGTTTGTATTGGTCTACTATGCATTTGGTCTCCTATAGCAAGTGGTCTACTAGGCATTTGGTCAACAACCAATTGGTCTACTATCAATTTGGTCTAATAGCCTTTTCTTCTATAAACCTTTAGGTCTACTGACCATTAGGTCCACTTACCAATTGGTCCACAACTATTTCGTCTACTACCCATTACGTCTACTATCATTGATTTTGGTCTACTGAGTACTATCCATTTGGTCCAGTGACCATTTAGTAGGTCCAGTGACCATTTAGTCTACTAGGTATTTGGTCTACTAGGCATTTTGTCTACATCCAATTGGTGAACTAGGTATTTGGTCTCCTAGCAATTGGTGTACTAGGTATTTGGTCTCCTAGCAATTGGTGTACCAGGTATTTGGTCTCCCAGCAATTGGTGTACTAGGTATTTGGTCTCCTAGCAAGTGGTCTACTAGGCATTTGGTCCACGACCAATTGGTCTGCTAGGCGTTTGGTCCACAACCAATTTGTCTATTAATTAGTATGCCTATTGGTCTACTACTTGCTGATCTACACAACCAATTGGTCTACTTATCTTTTGGTCTAGAAGTTATATATAAGCCCCTCACAAAAAGTTTCGCAAGTCGACTTTGGGCCATGATAACTTTTCAGGTACGCTTTAGTTATTCCTGATATTCATACCATTGGAAAGATAATTTATTCCCCTTTTTATTAATATCCTATTAGTAATGGTTGTACCATGCTTCAATGCACAGAATATCAGAATATGGAGAAAAGTAAAAGGTCAAATGTTGTAAAATTCGTTTTTATTGATCACATTGAAGTTCCGCAATTTGACTTTAGGTCCTGATAACTTTGGGGATATTTTCTAATTTTTATTGAATTTTCTACCATTGTCAAGTTAATTTATTCCTCTCTTGATTGATACCTTATTTGTCATGGTGATGTCATGCCTGGGTCCACAGAACCCCTGAATACCACCTGAATACATGACAAAGCGAATTTTCAGTTTAAATTTCTGTAACACATTTCTGAACCTTGATACATTTTAATGTGGGGATTTAATCATTGTCAATGTTTATAGCATTAAAAAGTTCATTTATTCTTCTTTTTATTGATACCCTATTTGCAATAGTAACATCATGTTTGAATGCACATAACTCACGAATATAATGCAAAGTAAAAAGTGAAAAGTTGCGAAATGCATTGTTATTACCCGCAACAGACAATAATACTCACAATAGGCATTCAATTTGCAACATTTAACTTAAAACTTGTCCTAACATTCAGGTGTTCTGTCCATGCAGGAACAACACTATCGTTACAATCAGGGTATCATTGAAAAGAGGTATAAATTATCTTGACAATGGTCAAAAGTTCAATAAAAATTAGAAAATACCCCATAAGTTATTAAAGCCTATAAAGTCGAGTTGTGGAACTTCGCTTTGATAAATGCATTTTGCAACATTTTACTTTTTACTTTTCTCCATATTCTGATATTCTGTTCATTGAAGCATGACATAATCATTACAAGTAGGATATCAATAAAAAGGGGAATAAATTATCTTTCCAATGGTATGAATATCAGGAATAACTAAAGCGTACCTGCAAAGTTATCATGGCCCAAAGTCGATTTGCGAAGCTTTTT
Organism: Paracentrotus lividus; assembly: GCA_940671915.1. Taxonomy (NCBI): domain Eukaryota; kingdom Metazoa; phylum Echinodermata; class Echinoidea; order Camarodonta; family Echinidae; genus Paracentrotus; species Paracentrotus lividus. The sequence continues at coordinate 18,108,496 of CALNVZ010003425.1, read as the reverse complement.
GTGAGGGGTTTATATATAAATAAAGACACAGTCTACCATATGAAAACGTGAACAATCAAAAAGGACAGTGTTATTTTATACCAAACACGCACAGTTCCACTACAGTGCACTAACGACCAGAAAGAATCTTACGGGAAATGTGTGTACTGGGTATAGACTCTCTCTACGTCTGACCGTCGATATCGCGATAACAATGCCCTGAATAAAGACCGTGTAAAAGGAGAGTGCAAGCTGTGCAGTCAGGATCGAAGTATTTTATCATGATATTTTTTTTTATGATATCAAAAACGCGGGGGAAAATATTGACCAATCACAAAGAAGTTAAAATCATTGGAAAGAGAAATTAATATATTTACTTCACTCAGCGTAACTAGGAAATCGATGCGCTGCTGAATTTTACAGAAAGCTTTTAGTGACTGCTGTTTGACCAAAATATCATTTTCACACAGAAAAACGACCCAAAAATGACTAAAATGGGAGATTTTAAAGCTCAAAACGCGAGGGTTAGGGGTAAAAAAATATTCTTCCCAAGGTTTTATCTTGTTTTATATACATTAACCCTCATAAAACCTGTGTAACTAAGTAAATGATCTTCTCGATTTTTTTTAATTCCAGTATATTCAACAAAACTCCCGTTTTTCGGGCATTCCTTCCATTGACAATCGGTGCGTGAAAATGGTTTTCCTAGAAAGAAGCCCCAACGTTTTCATATGAAATCAAAAGTTTGACGGTTCGTTCATTTTATTGCTACTCGCAAGTTTCACACCTACATTGGTGATCTTCAGGCAACTATCTTTAGTTAGTTAGTTAGTTAGATAGTTAGATAGAGTAGCAATAAAATGAACCAACCATCAAACTTTTGATTTCTAGACTGTGTCTTTATTTATCAACGCTCTGCCTCCAAGCATTGAGCACTATAGAAGTCATAGGATAGATTCACCAAGGGTGTATATATATATATATACATATATATATATATATATATATATATATATATATATATATATATATATATATATATGTGTGTGTGTGTGTGTGTGTGTGTGTGTGTGTGTGTGTATCTTATAGCTTTTGCTCTTATGCATGGATTTAATATAGTTTCAAGGCCATCATTTCAGCGTATATGTATTCAGACAACCAACAGTGGTAATTTTAGCTTCTCAATCGTCATTGCATGTTCAGTATTTGGTTTGTCATACATGGGATGTGCCAAATTTCCTAATCCGTTTCTTCATTTCCATATTAAAAATTGTAATATCAGTACTTATGTTTCCTGTGGATTCTTTTAATATTTTTATCATAAATGAGAATTTGTGATAAAAAACACACTCCAAACTAACAAAGAAGACGATATTTGCCATATAGTGTGCTAATTATGTATACTTATTTGCATTCTGTTAAAAAGTCTAATGTCATTAAGTCCTAATTTTTTCCTTGTGAAATTAACTACAAGTATATTATACTTTTATCATGATTGATAATTTGTGTGTTGCCTCACCTTCTTGACCTTGATGTGACGGTTACGTACTCTGCTGATTATGCTCATTTTATTTATTTGCATAGTGCAAAATTAAAGCATCAAATTATTAAATATACAGTTGTAGCCAAAATTATTATAACACCAAGCATATTTAAATGATTTTAGTTGTTTGCATTCTGTTGACCATTTAAATGCCTATAAAATGGTCAGAATGTCTCCGAAAGTCATCTCATTAGGCTTTTAAAAAATTAAATAATATAGCCATGCGTATGGAACTCGCCCCCAACTCTCTATTTTTGCATTACACCACCAACTGAAAATCTGAAAATCTTGCCCCAACCAGGATCAAGGTGTCTAAAAGTTTTAAGCCTCTCCCTACAAAAGTGTATATTTTCGGAAAGGAAATCTCCTCAGAATGTCAAATATGGCATTCGTAATAAGGTAGGGTGAAGTAGTAACATCTTATGTTGGGATTTTAAAATTATTTTTGAGGGCCCCTAAATTTTTAATTCAGAGCCCCTATTTAAGTCCCCCTTTCCAATGACCCTTAATTTTCACCATATTTGATTTACTCATGAAATTTACTTTAATAAAAAATGTATTCATAAGTGATTTTCTTCATATCATGAAAAATAATCGTAATCATAAATGGGCAGGGTTATTTTGGTTATCTCACAACCAGGGGATGGGGCTGATCCACCCCTCCCCATATATGAGACCAAATTTTCTGAAACTTGGCATGTATTTGGGGCATGTAAGAATGAATAACCCTGCAAAGGTTCACACGTCTATCTCAAACACTTTTTGAGCTATCGGCATATGTAAATAGCATTTCACGTTTTTGAATTTGGTACTACATGTTTAATACACGGTCTATGGGGAAACTGAAAGCGCATAGTACAACGATTTTTAAAGCTGCGCATTACCTAATGGTCGAAACTATATAAATTTGGTATCGTAAGATTAAAGACTCTATGCTATAATGTCATGAAAGCTGTCGGCACCAAAAAGTTATCCTTAATCTTACTTCGCCAAGTGTACTACGGCATTGAAAATCCCATAGACTTTGTGTAGCTTCGGGTGTTCTAATTTTGGCCACCACTGTACATGTATGTCTTTTTATTTCCTTTCTCTCATTGTTCTGTTTGATTGTATTTTCATATCTGTTTACATTTAAAAGATCATAATTTATGTTTTCATTGCTAGAGGAATTGAAATCTGAAAGTAAATCCAACAAAACTGTCTCAATTATTCAATGTAGGATTGGCACAAATCTTTAAAAAGTCATTAACTAACAGGAACTTAGGTCAAATTGAGAATCATACGTGCCATTAGGCCGTGCCAGGGCCGTAAACTTTCTTCCTTTTTTTCATGTTTTTCTCATATCTTGTGTTCACTGAAGCATGAAAAATCAGGATTTTTGCGAAAATAAAATCAAATGAAAACAGCTTTTCCAGTGCCACGCGCTCACTGAAGCATGAATTGTTTAATAAATGCAATAGGATCATGTACACACGTGCACCGGTCATGAAAATAATACAAAAACAAATATTCACATGATTGTTAGTGTATACAAAATGGGAAGAATAGGCCTACTTTGTATTTTTCCACATGGTATTTTATGGTGTTAATTCAACCGTGAATTGATTTTTTTTTTTTTTTTTTGCAAAAGTTAAAAACACTCTTCCTAGACATGAATCCCATCATATTAAAAACAAAAATGTCATGGCAAAGAAGTACAAAAAAAAAAATCGCAGTTTTGGCATTTTTGTGGCATGCTCAACTCAACCGTGAAATTTTACGCAAATGTCCTTTCCATATGTTTGGAAGCACGTTTTGAGTACATTCTGATGCGTGAAATTTTTAAAATTTAAAAATTGGTCCGATATTATTGAATCAAAGTTGTGATTTTAGGCTTGTGAACTTCCGAAAATGACATTTTTGCATTCAACCATTGCTCACTGAAGCACGACTTCATGATATTTCCTAAAATTCGCTCCCATGGTAGCTAATTAAATTCCATACATGGACATATAATTAGATTTTTTTAACTCTTCCCATTCCAGAAAATTATTTATATTTGAAAAAGGGGAACTTTCTTTTTGTGTTATGTTTAGATTTAACGGCTTATCATGAAAGGAGTACCATTGTATATAAATTAAACCATTCATTAGACTTGTGTCTAGTAAGACTTTCACTTTCCACCAGAATGAAAAATGTTGGGTTAGTTGAGCCAGTATTGGCGAGGTTAAAAATTATGTAAATAATATTTTGGAGCTTTTGTTTTGTGTGCGACATGCATTAATTAATTTGTAATAATTTTTAACAGGACAAAAAACACACGCATGCCTTAAAGCTATTTTATGAAAAGTGTCTGCTAAAATCAGAAATTTCCTAAAATTAAAATAAATAAATAAAATGAAAAAATGTACCAAAAATTATATTTTATTTGTGTATGCACGCGTGTGAGTTGGTGTTTGTGAAGGTTGGATGTGTGTGTATGTGTGTATGTCGGGATGGTAGTGGGTTGTGGTGATAGTTGAGCGATATCGCATTTTTTTTATTTTTTTTTATTTTTTAATCTTTTAAGAATCCATAGTACCTTTCATGATATACATGTTAAAATATATACTATTCTCTCACTTCCAATCCCAAACAGCCAATAAAGCTTTACCCATGACAACTAGGTGAACTTGACTAAAGTGTTAACTCGTATTGGTAACTTATTGCTAATATAATTTTATTTTTTATGGAAAACTAAACGAAACCTGCAAATTGGAGGGCCCTAATAGGAGAAATATGAATCAGTTTCATGATTTTTTTAAACTTTTACTGATAACCCTAAAATTTTGCCTTTGTTCTTTTGTTATCTATGTTTCAAGAATAATGATAATAAAAGAACAATTTCAATGCTTTAAAATAATGTCAAAGTAGTCGAAAATACCATGTTTATGAATTAAATACAGGCCTGCAAAATTCCCATTTTTACCAGGTAAACGTTTTATTTTTTATTTCTAATAGTGTCTTATATTGCATCGGTTCGATGATAAAGTAACATTTGCAAGTTTAACGATATTATTTATCCTAAATATTTAAGTTGTATACATCCATGAATCGTCAGAAACTTTAAAAATAATCAAGAAACAAATTTTCATACCCGGTTGTGCGCAGTAAAAGTTTGTTTTGTCCCTTGCTTCTTTTGGCGTCCTGGCTTCATATTCTGGATGATCACGAGATAGATATTTTGGAATCAACTTGACCAATCTCCCATCATGTTCGGAGATGCCATATGGGCAGATGTCAGGTGGTATGTTGGGGCATGTTCCATCACCGACAATACCTGCTTTTAATAATGATTTTAAAAAAAAATAATAAAAAAAAATAAAAAATTAAAATTAAAAAAAAAAAAAGTAAAAATAAAAAACAAAGGGTGTATCTCATTGAGTTGCGAACCCAAGCGAAAGAAGCGAATTTAGAGAGCGCCGTAGATATAGAGAGTCTAATCAACTTAGATTCAGTAGGTAGGCCTTTCGACGTGAGGCATTTTCTTTTGTTATGTGTTTTCCGGAAAAAAAAAGGTTTCGTGGAATGCAGCTAACTTCTGAAATGAATGGAGTCGAAAAACAGGAATTCTTTTGTCCGGCGTTGGTGCATGAAGGGATTGTTTTTGGTTTGAACTATATTCCTTTCGATTTTCCTTTGAAAATAATTCGCCAACAAGTTTTGAACATGTACAAAATTTCGTGGCGAATTTATTTTTGTCAAAGGTTGCAAGCACATACACTCTGTTTGTAAAAATGGTTGAATATACATATAATTATTTTTACTCCAGTAAAATATTATATATTGAAAGAGTCAAACATAAATTTGAATCGGATAAAAAAAAAAAAATATGTATGTTTACTCGATAAAAAAATATAATTTCTCAAAATATGTTTGAAAATAATTATAATAATCCAGCGTATACGGGTGTCTTTGATCATGTTGATTGATATTGTCATTAACAATAAACGCAAATGAAACATTCAGATTTCACACCTTTTCATTTGGCATATTTCCATTTCATACGCGTTTCTTTTGATGCTTTGCTCGGGTCGACAAAATATTGCATCGAATCGAATGCGAGCGCACGCGCACATAGTTCTACATTGCAGTGGATATCTGCTACCTTCATAACCACATAGAACCTGAAAATTGACACCCAATCAATAAATTTAGGTGCTATTAGAGATTATTTTGGCCACATGATCATTGTTATCATCTTTTTAAATCGAATAGCCGATATTGGACAGTTCCAATGGTTGCTGAAACTCCCGGTCCCTAGCGCGGAGCTACGGGCGTGCGATTGGCCGGGCGAAGGGGTAATTGAGCTGGTAGCCATTTTTTAAAAAAATTATCATCATCATTATTATTATTATTATATTATTATTATCATTTTGTTTTTCATTTGCACGCATGACTGCATAACTGACAATCAATATCTCACGTTGGACTAGCGGCTATAATAATGTGCACTCACGCACACACACACACACATACACGCACCCACGTATCTCCACGAACCAAAACGAAGCGAAAATTGATTTGATTGTTTCATTGATTTGTGTTTACAATTCAGTGAAATTACTCCCTTTGTGCTTGCACAGAAAACAGTACAAAAGAAAACATGCCATGTTCATACATTTAGATAACCCTTTTGAGCTTGCCTAACAAAGCATCACAAAAGAAAACATGCCATTCTGATACAACAAGATAACCCCTTTGTGCTAGCCTTACAAAGCAGCACAAAAGAAAATATGCAATTCTGGGACGCACTCTCCAGAACGTTGGCTAGATTTTCTTTATATGTGATGCGTCACGTCGAAAGGAGAGACTAATCGCGATTTTTGAAATCCATTTTATTTGATATTATTGATCTCTGAATTCATTGCCTTGAATTTATATATAACCCGACTGTAAAGAGTAAATAGAAGTGGAGATATTAGCCTCTGAACGCGAGGAGAATTGTGGCTCTTGGAAATCAAAATCAAAGAGAAAAACGTCTGCGAAGTTTGACTTCCGTTTGACTCTGAGCCAAGAAAATAAGACCATTTTGTCACCGCTCTACTCACCGAAATGCCCTAGCAACCACTTGTTACAAAGGTGAAACGATTGACCAATGAGGAGGCTGCATTCAGGTATACAGAGAACAATACTCTCCGTCACGCATGATCGAGGCAAAACGCAGCAAGCGATGTTGTCTAAATAACATTCAACTTCTCAAAAAAAAAAACTAAATTGTTTAGTTGTTATATCTTCGTCAAATAAATAAAAACGTCATGTTCTTTCTAATTGTTTAAGAAAAGTCCGCTCTTTTAAGAAAAGTGTTTACCAATCCTGGCGCTAAATTAGTTAGAAACAAAACTATTTTAAAACCTTTTGGGGTTTTATTCCGATGTTTGCGTGCGTCTTTTGAATGTCAATCGCGTATACTCTTACTCATTATAAAGCAGGTCATTTTGATCTGAACTCTGTTGGAAATTTCGAACATAATAATGTCTATAGACTAAATTATTCTTGTACAGGGTTTATGCATTTTGTTTATATTCTTTGAATAAGTATATGATAGAGATAAGCCTCCAAAAATGTTTTAAGAAATAATTGCGCCTCACGAATGTATTAGAATTTATCTGATCACGTTTTATGAGTGGCTAGGTTAGCTTAAGACAATGAAATAAAAACGTAAATGATTTGCTCGATCTCGTCTTTTATTGATCAAACCTGTTACCAGTAATAAGAAGATATTAATAATTTTTAGAATGAATTATTTTAAGAGTAAATCGTATTTTGTTTCGTCGTGTTTAGTAAAACGCTACTTTCTCAAACACGTTACTTTGTAAATAAACTGCAGAAGACTTTAACCTAAATACTTGTATCAGAAGTTATTATCACGTCACCTCTTTTGTATGCTCTATGTTTCCCTGATGGAACCAAATTTGTTAATAGGGAGGTTTTAATTTCCCATCAGGACAACAGATATCCGGCCCTTAAAATAAAATGCTGAAATTAACATTCATTTGGATCCAGATAGCTAAGTCAAGCAAGAAGTAGCTTTCCCACATAACCCCCCCCCTCTCCCACCCGATTGTTAGATTTGACATTCGTTTGCGTGCTCCGCTATCCGGATGAAACAGCTTTATTCACAGCAGGTTGTGGCATCGCACGCAAAATTTCTGAGTGCAGCTAAAGAGAGTTTAGTTCGCTATTCGCTCACAAAAACGAAACAAAAATCCAGTTGAAATCACACATCACATGACAAAGCCATGCGTTGCTAAGGCGGAGCTAAACGGAAAGGGAAATGAGCGTGGACGTTCGCTTGTATGTCCGGAAAAAAAAATTATGACCGAAAAAAACACTCGCCGGAAAACTGCTTTTTTACCACTTTCCCGTTACCATTTGCACTCATGTTTTAACTGAGCAAAGATGAAGCATGGTAGAACCAGAAATCAACAAAAAAAAATTCCTCAAAATTTTGACTTTTTTATTAGTTTGTCGATTTACTCGGATCTTTGATCTGCGACTTCTCTCTCATTTCGACAAGACGTATCACATATATGAAACACTGTGTAAATTCGCTTGGGTTCGCAACCAGTGAGAACAATAAAAAAAAAAAAAAAAACAAAACAATTACCCCCCTGCAAAAAAAAAAAAAAAAAACAAAAACAAACAAACAAAACAAACAAACAAAACAAATGGCAGAGAGATATTTGATATCATTTGAGTAGAAACACCATAGCATATTTAGGACCCTTGGCCCATATTCATTAAACCATCATTATGCTATTTGCCTAGTAGGCTTTAGTTGAAAGATAAACTCCCTTCTGTCAAACTAGCTATTATGGAAAACTCTCATTTGATATAAAGGAGACAGCTCAATAGAAAATAATTTGCTTGACCAAGTATAGAGGCGTTCAATAGATCAGTTTACTACGTATTCAAATTTTACGCATAATTTCTTTTAACAAAGGTTATTCTTGAAAACCTGAAAGCTTGTCCGCGGCTTGCCGGATATAGCATCAACTAATGTTTGCATGTATTGTAGTTCATTCTTTTATTACAGGTTGTTTGAATACCTTGTTAAGCTAGGAAATAGAATGCATTAAATTTGAATATGTAAGTAAACTGGTCTTTTATTCTATAATTACTCTGTTAACCCTTTGGACACCGGCCTGTGCACCGCGATTGTTATCCATGTGGTGGGGAGATTTCTTGTACACTGACAGTTTTATAGAAATTGGTCGTCATTTGTGCTGTTATTACTCCTTGCTCTAATCGGTTATTTCATGATTTGTAGAAAATGTGAACGTGAAAGAGCAAACATTTTTCTAACACTGTAAGGCATATTCAATCAAAACCACAAATAAAGACGCAGTATTCTGTAAAGAAAAGCAGTCGTTTTGGCAAAAGTTCAGCTTTCTTCCTGGTCAGTAGATTCACAATGTAACGTGTGTAATTTACATCACGCACGGATCGATCGATAATCCTACTGAATAGCACTCGAAAAGACGTCCTGTTTCTTTCAAATTATTTCTATAAAATATGGCTTAGGGTGGTATCTCACTTCGAGGAAACAAAATTGAGACAGATTTGCTAGCATGGCATTGTCTCCTCTTTTTCCGCGACGAAATCTTTTGTCCCACATACAAAAGGTTACGTTGTACAAAAGACTTATTAGCCAGCATGGCATTGTACTAGATCTGTCTCCTGTGGCACAGAAAAAGCTGTCGCGGAGACAGGAGGAAACAGATGTAGTGCAATGTCATGCGGGCAAATCTGTCTCAATTTTGTTTCCGCGAAGTGAGATAGCACCCTAGGGTGGTATCTCACTTCAATATCAATGAATCACCATTCATTAAAAGCGTAGGGGTAATAACTTTTAAAACAAAAGCCGCACTTTTAACTTACAATGCCCACTTCATTTGGCATACTTTCCATTTCATTACATCATCATAGTTACAATAAAATAATTAAAGCAAAATGTCAGAAAATTAACCCCTCTCATCATCGTGATAAGTATAATCTAGCGAGAAATCAGAAAACGGCCGGCTCAATCTACATGGAACTAATGTTTTATATATACCCAAAAAAAGTAGGTTCCCCCTAATCCAAATGATGTAACTTTTGAACGGGCTTCTTTTTAGCACAATAAATTGAAGGGAGGTTTTCTACACTTATTGAGTAACTTTTGTGAAAATATGACATCGATCCCTTTAAACATGCATGCGTAATCAACGTTCAAAGCAAAATGGACATTTTCAAAAGTCCCAAGGGTCATTTTTGGGTCTGTAAAAATAACAATTTTTTTAAAACCTTGTGTTTACTTGTTTTAATGGTTTTATCATTCAAAATTTGGATCTCATTTTCGCACATAAGTTAGTCGATGAGTGTATAAACATAACTGCCAAACAATATTCCTCAACACCCTTTTGTTGAAAAGTTTGTTTTTGCCTTGAGATTGTACATAATGTCAATGAAGAGGAAATCAAAATTTTACAAAATTGAAATTCGGCTTAATTTCATTGATGATTTTTGTTAATTCTACTGAGAATTTTTTTTTTCACGAAACTTGGCACACAACGCCAGGGTGATACTAATTAACAGGAACATACGCTAAATTGAGAATCTGAGAAGGCACGGAGTGGCGCCAAAGCTCTGAATTTTCGTCTTATTTGCATATTTTTCTAATAACTTCTGCTCACTGAAGCATTAAACACTGGAATTTTCGTGAAACTCAAATCAAATGAACTATCCAAGAAGGTCTGTGACAATTATCCAAAGTAAGCAATTGAATTTTAGTCCACAAACCAAGAAACGGCTCTTCACGTATCACGTTTTCATTGAAGCGTGAAAATGCCATAGCATCATTTGAAAAAAAGAATTGACATTCATATAACAAAAAAATGTTGATTAAATGATTAGTATTACACATAATGGAACATTTGAAAATATCCTCTTTTTTTTTGGGGGGGGGGGTTGTTATTAAGTGTTCATTCAACCGTGAATTGAAGGATATAGTTTAAAACACTCTTCCAGATTGCATATTCCGTGATAATGAATATTTTTTAAAGTAAAAATGTCTTTTAAAAAAAATAAAGTTTTTGCACATTTTACCTCATGATCGTCCAACGGTGAAATTTATTAAAAAAGCCGTTTGATGTGTTAGAAATTAATGGCAGTGTCATTCTTTTGCAGGCAAAAATATTACATTTCTAGTTTTTGAGAGGATATACTAGTATATCAATGACTATATCTTCCCACAACATGATTAAGCTCAAATGTGTATGTTTGTCATTATATTGCGATTATCAAAATTCATTCCTATTTTTTCGAACCTCGAAAAATATACCGTACGGTGCGAACCGTTGACCGTTAGCGCAGAGAATGATGCACGCTGATGCACCGTGAGTATATTGCTGTGTGTGGTCCGTGTTGCACGCGCTGTAATATCAACGAAGTTGATGGAGAGCTGGTCTAGATTGGTAGTCAGATTTTCGCTCAAATTACTGATCTAGGCAACCCTTGACAGTAAGATTGAATAGACAGTATAGGTTGATCATATTCTAAAGTTTTGCCAAGTTGCATTAGTTTTCGCGATTTTGTGAAAAAGGATGACACTACCTTTAAGTGCAACAACCCTTCTGAACATATTTTTTGTTGCAAAGTTTGAATTTTTACAATATTATTGAATTAAAGTTATCATACTAATCTTGTGACTTTCGAAAAGTGACATTTTTGCCTTTCGACTGTACTCATTGAAGCATTTCTCAGTGGTCAACTAGAGCAAGGTCGGCAGCCCTTAAGGAATGTAGGAGAGACCTTTCTACAACCAAAAATCTTTTTTTTTTGAGCAGGAAAGTAATATTTTATACTACCCAATGTTTTTTCTTCTGGAAAAATAATTGGGTGAGCTATGGCTGCCATTCTTAATTATTTAGAAATTATATTCTTAGGCCTGTATTTTGCTAAGGTTTCAACTATGAAAACCTGAGCTAAGATAGAAAAAAAAATGTCTCCAAAAATGGTCACCCAACCGAGGGGCAATAGTAACAGTGTTGTTAACTAAGTACCCGTACCTAGCCCCGGGACAATGCAGCGCGTTGTCATATAGCCCGTAAAGAGCACGTAAACTGTTGCAATAACCCCATGCTATGCTTATAGCAAGTGGAAAATATAATGTTACTTGAGTCAAGCATTGTCATGTTTTATTATAATTAGCTTATGCGGTTAATGTTGTTTAAATCTTGGATCTGTCAAGTGCATAGCTTTGATAAATCAAAGCAAAATGTTACAATTTCATGTGTTACAATTGCCCCATTGCGTGTTACAATTGCCACTGGTTTAGGGGCAATTGTAACACTCGACCTCTTGTTTTGAAATGATAATGGCTTCAAAATAAATAGTTTTACTTAACCCAAACCTATTCATATGTCGAGCTAAGATATGAATATTTCTTTGTATTTAGTTTTAAGCAAGTATGTAGCTATAATAAAGTTGATAAAGTTAAATTTCGAAAAAAAGTGTTACAATTGTCCCCGGTCTCCCCTACTAGGCAACAATAGTATCGTAAAAAATGTCATCGATCTACATTTGTAACTGGGGATTCTTTACGGGGGTATCTCACTTAGTTGCAAACGTTTGCGAACAAGGCGAATTTAGAGATTATCGTATATAAAGAGATTGTAATCAAATTTGATTCAGTAGACCAGCCTTTCGACGTGAGGAGTTTTCTTTTGTTATGTGTCTTCCGGACAAAGGGTATATATTGGAATGCAGGGAACTTCTGAAATGAATGGAGTCGAAATACAGGAATTCTTTTTATCCTGCATTGGCGCATGAAGCGATTGTTTTTGGTTTAAACCACATTCCTTTCGATGAGCCGGGATTTTCCATTGAAATAGTTCGCCAAAAGGTTTTGAACATGTTCAAAATTTTTAGGCGAATTTAGTTATGTCAAAGGTTGCAAGTGCATAATTCTGTGTGTAAAAATGGTTGAATATACATATAAATAGGTTTACTGATATTACTAAAATATACAGTGGTGGCCAAAATTATTAGAGCACCTGAACCTACACAAAGTCTATTGGATTATCAATGCCCTAGTTCATTTGCCGAAATCAGATTAAAGATATCTTTTGTGTGCCATGAGCTTTCAGGATTTTTAGCACTAGGTATTGCGTATATGTTGATACCAAATTTATTTAGTTTCGACCATCTGGTAATGCACAGCATTAAAAATAGTTGCGCTATGCGCTTTTGGTTTCCCCATAGACCTGTGTATTAAACATGTAGTCCAAATGCAAAAAAGTAAGATGCCAATTACATATGCCGATTGCTCAAAAAGTGTTTGAGGTAGAAGTATGAAACTTAGCAGGCTTATTTATTCTAATATACCTCAAATACATTCTAAGTTTCAGCAAATTTGGTCAAATTGGGAGGGCGGATTCGCCCCCACCCTTGGTGGTTAGATGACCAAAATAACCATGCCCATTCGAGGTTAAGACTATTTCTCAATTTAATGAAGACACTCCTTGTAAATGTATATTTTTTTAAAAAGAAATTTCATGAGCAATTCAAATATGTTGAAATATTAAGGAACAATGGATTTAAATAGGGGCACTGAATTAAAAATGTGGGGCCCTTCAGAAATAATTTAAAAATCTCCACATAAGATGTAACTACTTCACCCTGCGTTGTTATGAATGCCATTTTTGACATCCTCATGAAATTTCCTTTCAGAATATATATGCTTTTGTAGGGAGAGACTTAACATGTTTAAAGGAGGAGTCCGGGCTGAAATGAAAAAGTTTTGTAAAATTAAGTAAAATTCATCAAGCACAACACAGAAAATTTCATCAAAATGGGATGAAAAATAACAAAGTTATGCATTTTTTTAGGTCTTGATTTTTTTTTGTAAAACAGTTCTTGGCAATTGTCTCATTGTCTCATTTGAATATTTGAATATTCAAATGAGCAAACTGATGATGTCACAGTCCCCCTACTTCTTGTGTATTTTATTATATGAAATCCTATTTATCTCATTTTTTCATATATTGCGTATACAGAAAATCTGTCCCTCATACTGAAATAAGTAAAAGCACTTATGACCTTGAACATTCCAAAAGGATTAATCCATGTTTTATGTCCTTGTGGCAGAAAATCTTGATAATTGGTATTTCATTCAATAAAATACAAAAAAAGTAGGGGGACCGAGACATCATCAGTTTGCCAATTTGAAGAACCGTTTCCTAAAAAATTCAAAACCTAAGAAAATTCATAACTTTGCTATTTCTTATCCGATTTTGATGAAATTTTCAGTGTTGTGCTTTTTTCGATTTTACTTTTTTCTTATAATGCAAACTCCAGCCCGGATGAGTCCTTTAACGTTATGACACTTTGATCATGAAAGGGGCAAGATTTTTAAGATTTTCAATTGGTGGTGTAACATAAAAAAAGGGCGACTTGGGGGCGAGTTCCCAACGCATGGCTTTGTTATTTAGTTTTTAAAGCATAATGATGATATTCGGAGACATTCCAACCATTTTATAGGTATTTATATGGTCAACTGAATGAAAATTATTAAAATAATTTAAAAATGCTTGGTGTTCTAATAATTTTGGCCACCACTGTATATGGAAAGGGTCAACATAAATTTGAATCGGATAAGAATTACTCGATGAAAAAAAAAAACAATTTCTCAAAATATGTTTGAAAATAATAATAATAATCCAGCGTTAAAGCGTTATATGAGTGTCTTTGATCATGTTGATTGGTATTGTCATTAACAATAAACGCAAATAAAACATTCAGATTTCACTTCGGGCGTGGCTGGGCGTTGGGGTAATTGAGCTGGTAGTCATTTTCTTTTTCAATTATCATTACTATTATCATTTCCAAATTATTGTTATCATTTCGTTATTTCATTTCTGCACCCATGACTGCATAACTGACAATCAATATCTCACTTTTGGCTATAATAATGTGCAGTCACACACACACACGCACCCACGTACCTACACGAACCAAAACGAAGCAAAAATTGACTTGTTTCATTGATATGTGTTCACAATTCAGTGAAATTACCCCCTTCGAGGGGGCTGTGAAGCCGGGGGGCTGGGGGGGGGGGGGGGGGGGGGGCTTCAGCCCCCACTTCAGTTCTCAGCACACGTGTACAAAATTGCAAAAATGACCATGCATTTGTCATTTTTAGTCTCTTCAGCCCCCCCCCCCCTTCGGCTCAGCTCCTCTACTTTCAAAAACGCTCCACGGCCCCTGCTTTGTGATTGCATAAAAAAGCAGTACAAAAGAAAACATGCCAATATCATACAATATAACCCACCTGTACTTGCCTAACAAGGCAGTAGGCCTACAAAAGAAAACATGCCATGATCATTCAGTACAACCCCTTTGTGCTTGCCTAACAAGGCAGTACAAAAGAAAACATGCCATGTTGATACAGTTAGATAACCCTATTGAGCTTGCCTAACTAAGCAGCACAAAAGAACATATGCAGTTCTTATACAACGAGATAACCCCTTTGAGCTTGGCTTACAAAACATCGCTAAAGAAAGCATGCCATTCTGATACAACGAGATAACCCCTTTATGCTTGTCTAACAAAGCAGCACAAAAGAACGTTGGTAGATCATCTTTATATATAACACTCTGTAAATTCGCCTGGGTTCGCAACCAGTAAGATACCCCCTTTATGTTAGTGGTGGGTGAATAAGCTCATTTCAAGTATCGGAACAAAGATACCTGTACACTAATCAGCTTGAGTACATTAACACGCCAGAAACTCATAAAGGTTTTGTGAATAACGAATTTGACTTGCTTTGGATGTACGGTCAATGTAGTTGCCTACAATACTAATTATATGTATTAGGGTTTTATGAATATGCCCCCAGATCTTTAAAGATTCATTTGCATATCTAGCTATGAATATTAATTGTATTATGTACAACAAAAACAAATTCATCACTAATAATATAAATTTAAAATGCGCATATTATCCGAAATCTTTCAATCAACTTGCAACAGGTTAAATATTATACAAAGATAAGAATGGCTTCAACATTAGGTCTAAACAAATGATAAACAAGTAATATACTTTTGATACAAATATACACAATTGGAGTTTCACTCATTGTTCAAATTTATATGTGAAAAAAGCATCATTTCACCGGGTACCACTTCACCGTGATATGCCCTCGCATTTATAGTGTGAGATCCTATGGGGAAAATAAAGGTTTCGTTTGCAAGTCATGTTAATGTTTGGCAACATCTATATGTTCTACTTGATCACACGAATCAGAAAATATATGTCGCCAATTTTTTAATTGACCTTTTGTGACCCAAAATGAAGGTCAGAGGTCAAGCTTCATCAACATAAATTTAATTTTGTTTAAATTGTGTCAAATTTGGTATCAAATTGTAGGTTATTTTATAACTAGCAATTAAATCAATTATTATTATTTCATCTGCCAAGACAAATTTGAGTAATATGCAAATTAGTTTATTTATGCATAATTGCATGCATAATAGAGTCAAGTTGAACGTCGATCAGACACAACATATCCATAGACAATATTGATATAAACTAATCAAGTTTAAAACGTGAATCATACAAGCCTAATACTATAGCCACATTCTGGTGACCCTCATGACCTTGAAATTAGGTCAAAGGTCAATTTATATGATGATTAACAACCTGGAAATGGCATTAATTTGGCCAAAACAGAATTTTCTATAAACTCTGATCTTATTTCTAGGTCAAATGTGTCAACTGAGAAAATAACGACTCTATTTTCTGGTTGATGGGATCAAGGTAAACATATTCATGTTAGTTGCCAGCAAAGTTAAGCTTATACGACCAACAGGTCAAAGGTCAAACTTCAAGACAGACGTTTTTGGTCTTGACCTTAGTCTTATTGGGCCGTAATACTTTAAATAATGTGCTCTACTTGATTCCATGAACCAGGAAATGTTCGTTGACCTATGACCTTTAAATAAGGTGAAAAGTGCAAACAATACATAGTTTCTATTATTTCCAGATTTTTTAGCGTCATGTTATTTGAACTTTGACCTTAACTTGAGGTCATATGTGTCAATAAAAGAAAATAGCAACGTTGATATTTATGGGAACAAGTAGAACAAGAATAACTATGAATTTGAAAATCATTAAGCTATAATATGGCCAATAAAACAAAGTTCAAGACACACATAGAAAGTTTAAGGAATACACAAGGGCCAAAGTTTTCTGTCTGGACCACAGTCCTGCTTGGCCTTATTAACTTAATAATTTTGATAACAACAGTTTTACATGATCCCTTGATACCATGAACCAGAATATCAACGTTGCTATTCTTTTTCATTGACACATATGACCTCAAGTTGAGGTCAAAGTTCTAAAATAAAAACTGGAAATGTATGTATTGTTTGAACTTTTCACCTTATTTACAGGTCATAGGTCAATGAAAACGAACATTTCCTGGTTCATGGGAACATGTAAAACACATTAACAGTGTTGTATAAAATATCTAAAGTAACACGGAGCATTAAGACTTAGGTCAAGACCAAAAACTTTGGCCAAAACGTCTTTCTTGAAGGTTGACCTTTGACCTGTTGATCGCTTAACTTTGTTGGCAACTAACTTGAATATGTTTACCTTGATTCCATCAACCAAAAAATAGAGTTCGTCATATTTTTAGTTGACACATTTGACCTAGAAGTAAGGTCAAAGTTCATAGATTAATTCTGTTTTTGCCAAATTAATGCAATTTTCAGGATGTTAATCATCATATAAATTGACCTTTGATCTAATTTCAAGGCCATTAGGGTCACCGGAATGTGGCAACAATATTAGGCTAGTATGATTCACGTTTTAATCTTGATTAGTTTATATTAATATTGTCTATGGATATGTTGTGTCTGATCGCCGTTCGACTTGACTACATTATGCATTCAATTATGCATAAATAAACTAGTTTGCATATTGCTCAAAACTGACTGGTCGGGTGAAAAACGATAATTGATTTAATTGCTAGTTATAAAACTACCTACAATTTGATACCAAAGTTGACACAATTTGAACAAAATTATGTTCACGTTAATGAAGCCTTACCTTTGACCTTCATTTTGGGTCACAAAAGGTCAATTAAAAAATTGGCGTCTTATATGTTCTGATTCGTGTAATCAAGTAGAACATATGCCAACCATTAACATGACTTGCAAACGAAACTACATATGATCTCACACTCAATGTTGATTTCTGTGCTTCGGGTTTATGCCAGGTTCTAAAGCTTCTGAGAGCATTTAAAGTTAAGTAGTTCTCTGGGACTAACATGGACATAAGGGCTCACCATAGCACATTTGGTAGAGCACCTGTCTGGTAACCAGGAGGTCTAGGGTTCGAATCCCAATTGAATTTTATTTCCTTCTCCTATTTTTCCATTTTACATATTTCCGGCCAGTTTCACTCTTGTTCACAATTATAAGCAATTAAATAAAAAAGATGAAGGACAAAATTCAACTCAAGTTTACCCTTAAATTTTTGGTGTTTCGGAAATTTTCTTAAAGCCCGCGTCACACAATCCCGAAGGTTAGCAACGATGGACACAAGATCATGGAAAAACCCAAATTTTGCTCTGATCACGAAGGCATTACGAAAGCATCACGAAAACATCGGGCCATACTGGAGTACTACAGACTGTTTCAAAAAGAATGGAGCAGTCGGGGAAAAATAATTAAATTATGACATCTTCTCAAATAATGTCTGTATGTGGTATCACATTTAAAAAAAAAATGTACGACGAGGAGCTGATCGATATTACACACATTTATTTATTATTTATTGAGCGAAGAATTCGTGGCCACCATGCGCAAATTCTAAATATAGACCATGGCAAAGCATAAGTTTTCTTGATTATAGAAAAGTGATCATATCTCAGTATCTACATCATCAAATGAGATTTAAAACGTAAAAATGCTTAAGAAAGCCTGATTTTCCTCCTTTATAGAAATATTGAATATTATTAGAGTGTGATTGATTTTAATAATTAAACAAAATTGTTTCCAATTGTACCATTTCATTTGATACACCCTGTATAATTAGTGATCTTAAAACCACCATGACTATCGGTTATACCCCTTCACACTGAGCTCGTTCCTACTACGTCCTTGCAAATTTTGCCGAACGGGCATAGTCTGTGTGTAAACTGAGTGGACGTAGTAAATACTTCTTACGATCTGTTTACGAACTTCATGGACTAGCTCGGTCGGATTTTCAAAAAAGTGTTAAAAAAAAATCGGGCGCCCATCTCGTCCTAAAATTTAACGGGGTGGCAACGTACCTGAAACGAGATGGACGTACTACAAACGAAATTGCCGTACTTAAATCGTTCTAAAGATGTGCTAGGACGTCTTACAAACGAACATTGTATATTCATTATTCAAGTTCTAAAATTAAACGTAGTGACAACGTTCCTTAAACGAGTAGGACTTACTCTGAACGAGAAGGACGTACTAGGAACATACGTTTCAATTTTTAAACAGAACGGCGTGTCAGCAGTAACTTTTGGCACACAGCTTCAACCGATCTCTAACTAACATGATCTTGATTCAAGTTACGTATTCGAAAAGTCACTGAACCATGACGAAGCCCCACACTTTCTTCTCATTTGCATGATTTTCTCGTATCTTATGCGTGAAACATCGGGATTTTTGTAAAAATAAAATCAAAAGTACTCCCCAAAAAGAATTCTTATATTCAATCAAAGTAATAATTTGAATTTTAGTCCATACGTGTGAAAAGGGCTTTTCCAGTCTCCCGTGCTCACTGAAGCATGAATTTGTAAATAAATTCCATAGGATCATTGACATGTGCCCAAAGAAAATAAATACATCCCAAAAAATGTTATTGAGATGCTTTCTAGTGCATAAAATTACTGCTACTGCTATGCCTTTTCGTAATTTTAAATTCGCCTATTTTTTGGTTGTTTGATGGGTTAATTCAACCGTGAATGAATGGATATTGGTTGCACACACTTTCAAAACAGGAATTCCTTCATATTTGATCGATTATACCATGGCAAAGGAGTAAAAATCGCAGTTTGGGCAATTTTGACGCAAAATTCCGTATATTGGGAAGCACGTTTTGCATACATTCAGACGTGTAAATCTGAAAATGGGTCCGTTAGCATCGAATCAAAGTTGCCATTTTAGGCTTGCGAAATTCAAAAAATGACATTTTTGCATTCAACCATTTCTCACTGAAGCATGACTTGATGATTTTTCCTAAAGATCGCTCCCATTGTGGCTAATTAAATTCCCTACATGGACATATAACTAGATTTTTTAAATTCCTCGTGGTTCAAAAAGTATTGATATCTGAAATAGGGGGAACTTTCTTTTTGTGTTGTGTTTATAACAGTAAAAGTATAAATCAACAATAAAACCCTCTCTAAACAATGAGAAATGATATGTACATCAATTTCACTCACCCACGATGTGTTGGCTGAAGATGATGATGATGATGATGATGATGACGATGATTGTAATCCTCGGATACTGTTAAAAGTTTATAAAAATTGTGAAGACGAGATATTCAATGAATTTCATGTGACAGTTCATAGGACTATACTAATTGCGAATATTTTTCCATGATGCTGAACGTGCGGCAGCCCATGATAGTTTTACTTTCAAAATTGAAAAAAAAAAGCGGCATCATGCTGGAAAGAAGCCTTGGTATAGGATCAACAATAGATACCCTAGGCAATTCAGTACATCACAGTGAAATATAATTTAAAATGATGTAGAGCCAACAAAAAGTCAGTTCCCTCTTAATCAAAATAGTTTTACGAAAATGTTTTTAGAAAAGAAAGTAAAATGCCATTTCAAATTAGCAAGATTCATTGTCAGATTAAAAACACCATTTATTTAATAAGTTTATGAAGACTCTGCTGACACCACACAGATGTAATTTTTAAATTTTTTTTTAAATTAAAGTACATTGTGACCTAACCGAGGGAGTTCGACTTTTAGATGACATACATAATAACATTTCTTTTGCCAATAGGAGATTTCCTTTACCATTATAGATTTTTTTTATTCAGAATGCTTATAACCACCTCTTTATCTATCGGATATGTGTGTCAAAGGTAAGCCCTATGTCTACAGTGTGTTCATAAAAAAGGTAACCGAAGTTCAAAGGTCAGTCATTTAAAAATTATATGATTAATTCTTGTAATTTGTTTGCTAAAATACTTAGCGCCTCATCACTTTTAGTTTGGGACATTGCTTGTCAAATTCTCAAGGATCACAGAGTTAGGGTCCTTTGAAGGTGATAGGTACAAACCCATTCTTTCCAAGTTTTTCGTTTGTAGGGTACGAAACCAACTTTTTATAAGTTTTTGGTTTCATCGTATTGGGGTTTTTTTTTCCACAAAAAGTTTCAGTGAAATGCAATCTTTTTTGCTAAAGAACCTATCTCACTGGCAATGAGATGGGTTCGCAATTATCAGTCTCTTGAGTCGTAGAGATGTTGTGGTGACGTCTCCTGAGACTTCAGGGCGTCGTAGGAAAATCAAACAAAAGTCAAACATGTTCAAACTTTTAGTAGACTTCTTTAAGACGCGAGCAAGTAAAAATTGTTAACCCGTTCGATTTCTTTTAATCGTTAGCAAGTTCCGACAGCGTCTCTGCGACGTCGTGGATACTTAAGGGACGTTGCGGCAACCCCGCATAGACGCCACAGAGACTTGCTCGCGTCTTAAAGATGTCTACTAAAAGATTGAACATGTGTAACATTTTCTAAGACATCTACATGAATATGTACATTCATATATACAAATGCATATCAATCTTCTTCTTCGTCCCCAGTCCTTTCTCTCATTGTTCTCGTTGTTCTGTTTTCATAATTTAAACATTGTTCCTTAAGGGAATTTGAATCTGAAACTAATAGTGTGGGCACCTATGTCGTTTCGTTTGCAAGTCATGTTAATGTTTGACAACATCTATATATATGTTCTAGTTGATGACACGAATCAGAAAATATATGTCGCCAATTTTGTAATTGACCTTTTGTGACCCAAAATGAAAGTCAAAGGTCAGGCTTCATTAACATAAACATAATCCTGTTCAAATTGTGCCAAATTTGGTATTAAATTGTAGGTAATGTTATAACTAGCAATTAAGTCCATTATCATTTTTTCACCCGACCAGTCAGTTTTGAGCAATATGCAAATTAGTTTATTTATGTATAATTGAATGCATAATAGATTCAAGTTGAACGGCGATCAGACACAACATATCCATAGACAATATTAATAAACACTAATCAAGATTAAAACGTAAATCATACTAGACTAATATTGTTGCCACATTCTAGTGAGCCTTATGACCTTGAAAATAGGTCAAAGGTCAATTTATATCATGATTAACAACCTGGAAATGGCATTAATTTGGCAAAAACCGAATTTCCTATGAACTTTTACCTTATTTCTAGGTCAAATGTGTCAACTAAAAATATGTCGAACTCTATTTTTTGGTTGATGGCATCATGGAAAACATATTCAAGTTAGTTGCCAACAAAGTTAAGCTTATACGACCAACAGGTCAAAGGTCACAGTTTCTACTATTTCCAGGTTTTTTAGCGTCATGTTATTTGAACTTTGACCTTAACTTGAGGTCATATGTGTCAATGAAAAATAATAGCAACGTTGATATTCTGGTTCATGGTATCAAGGGATCATGTAGAACTGTTGTTATCAAAATTATTAAGTTAATAAGGCTAAACAGGACTATGATCAAGACAGAAACTCTAGCCCTTACGTATTCCTTAAACTTTTTATGCGTGTCTTGACCTTTGTTTTATTGGCCATATTAGAGCTTAATAATTTTGATAATCATAGTTATTCTTGTTTAACTTGTTCCCATAAATCAGAATATCAATGTTGCTATTCTCTTTCATTGACATATATCACCTCAAGTTAAGGTCAAAGTTCAAATAACGTGACCCTAAAAAATCTGGAAATAGTAGAAACTATGTATTTTTTGCTCTTTTTACTTTATTCAAAGGTCATAGGTCAATGAAAACGAACATTTCTTGGTCCAAGGAATCAAGTAGAACACATTAACATTGTTCAATAACATATTTCAAGTAATACGGCCCAATAAGACTAAGGTCAAGACAAAAAACTTTGGCCAAAACGTCTTTCATGAACTTTGACCTTTGACCTGTTGCTCGTATAAGCTTAACTTTGTTGGCAACTAAGATGAATATGATTTCCTTGATGCCATCAACCAAAAAATAGAGGTCGTCATATTCTTACTTGACACATTAGACCTAGAAATAAGGTCAAAGCTCATAGAAAATTCGGTTTTTGCCAAATTAATGCCATTTCCAGGTTGTTAATCATCATATAAATTGACCTTTGACCTATTTTCAAGGTCATAAGGGTTACCAGAATGTGGCAACAATATTAGACTAGTATGATTCACGTTTTAATCTTGGTTAGTTTTTATTAATATTGTCTTTGGATATGTTGTATCTGATCGCCTTTCAACTTGACTCTATTATGCATTCAATTATGCATAAATAAACTAATTTGCATATTGTTCAAAACTGACTGGTCGGGTGAAAAAAATGATAATGGACTTAATTGCTAGTTATAACATTACCTACAATTTGATACCAAATTTGACACAATTTGAACAAAATTATGTTTATATTAATGAAGCCTGACCTTTGACCTTCATTTTGGGTCACAAAAGGTCAATTAAAAAATTGGCGGAATATATTTCCTGATTCGTTTGATCAAATAGAACATATATATAGATGTTGCCAAACATTAACATGACTTGCAAACGAAACCTATATTTTTCCCCACTGGATGCCACACTATAAGTTAAACTCTACCCATTAAGCATTGACTGCACATCAATCAAATGACGAAAATAAAATACAGGCACTATTATATTTAAAAGCCATAAATGCATCGTAACTAAAAATATAATTTCCAGATTATAAAATCCCAGAAACAAAGATGGATGATTAGGCTAAAGTTAACATCCTGATAAATACGTCAAAGATATCATTCCCTTTTTTATTTTCAGAATCTAAATTTTAAACAAGTCGATATGACTGGTGGGACAGGTGCATTTAAAGAAGAACAAATAAATAAACTATTGATTTTATAAGAAAGTTACTAAAAAAAGATTGCTAAGTCAATCTAATGCTACAGTCACACAGACACTTACGTATAGATACGTTTGTGTCGTTGTAATCTTATTGCATCTTCTATTCTATCATTTCTTATGTATTTCATTGTTTTACTGGATGAACGAAATTATCAATAGTTCTACTGCTAACTATGACGGGTAAGCATCCGTGGGGATCCGAAGAAAAGAAAATAATTTTTGGACGCAACCGGACGTAACTCAACGTAAGTGTCTGTGTGACTATAGCATAAGGAAGAACATAACAAGCATACATACCATAGTCGCATGAAATAATAACACAGTTTAAGCTTTTCGACGTGCTGCACTTATCACAGTCAATGCAAGAATGAACAAAATACGAAAAGAACAATCGAATTCACAAAGATAAACCTGAAAATATTGTGCTGCATCTTCTACGTAAACCCACATGCGCACATCGCCCAAGCGAGAGACTAGTGTTCCGCGGCAGCCAATAAGTGTTCCTTATTTTATCATTATCCCCCCTTCCGCTGTGCATTGTATACCATGGTACCTTCGCACACAAAAAAGCCTTTCCTACTTCAAAATAACGACTGTTGGATTGCACTTTTGCATCAATGGCAAAACCTTCGCGTGCCTCATGAAACACTTTCTAAATGTGCACAAAATACAAAATAACATAAATGAATGAATAAATAAAATGTAAAACAAACAAACAACACACAAACAAAAAACAAATACAAAATTATCTCATTGTTTCTCTCCCTGTTGGCGTGAATTATAGGAGGGGTCACCCCTCACTCCTTTCGTGTTTTTGTGTGTGTATTTTTTATTTTTTTATTGGACGGATTTATGGAAATTCATGCAAAGGGATGAAAATCTCCCTTTTTATATGATTTCCTCAGAAGAAGCAATGTAAAGCTTTTATCAGAATCAAAGTCAATAATGAGCCCCCCCCCCTTGTGTTTGATATTTTATTTAGTGAATATTTTGACATAAGCTAAAATAACCTGCCGATAGTGTTGTTTTTTGTTTCTCTTTGATCGTTTGTTTTCCAACCAGCTCGATTCAAGCCTCGTGATGATAAAGATTCTCGGCTCTTTTCACATGATTTATATTATAAGATTATTTATATCATTTATTTTTAAAAGGAAATGAATGTTACTTGGACTTGAATGTGAATGAAAAGTACGTATGTTTGCCCCTGTCACTTCGAGGGGCGGGGGGGGGGGGGGGGGGGAGCCATGGTGAAATGTGAATTAGAGAATCACTGAACCGGTTCCACGAACAACGCCGGTGACTTTGACGTTCCTCAGAAGCACATGTGTGAGCACCCAGGTTGCTCTAAAAAGAACCCAGGAAAACCCAAATCACACAAACAAAGAATCACAGCGACATTTTATTATTCATTTTATTTGCAGATGGGTTTTTAGTGGCAGCAATTCCCGGTTCTTTCTTTAGAAATTTTGTTATAGTCCTTCCAAATTATATTCATAGTGAAGGTGTAAACAATTGTTGAATGAGGTTATATTTGAAATGGTTTTTAACGTGAAAAAATATAATTTCATATTTTCTTACGCCCCCCCCCCGTAAAAATATTCAGACAAGCACAAAAGAAAAATACGAATTGGTCTATGAGGCCAAACGCAATAATATATTTAGAATTTTCATAACTTCATTCATAGTCATTGGTGTCGAAATGATTATATTCGTGTAACTCAATTATTCATATTTTGTTTCCCAATGACAGTATTTTAGTACACAGTGCGTTCAAAATAAAAGTAAACCGAACTTTGAGAGCTTCATATCAAAATTATATTACTCATGTGTCATTAACTTTTCTTTATCATGACAAAGCGTAACTTATATTCTATCCCGTGATACCAAAATTGTTAAAAGTTTTGTCAAAAGCAACCGTGGCTTTATGATCATTCATTCTTTGTTTGAGGTCAGCCTTCCTAAGTCTATTCATAAGTGACAAATAATTACTTGGACTATTGAAATGCAAGGGCTACTTTTACCCAAACTTGGTACGAACCATTTTCTACCTTTGTTTTTTTTTAAGTCCAAGTGCTCAGTTATCCGTCACAACACAGGTATAAGTTTGCTATCATTGAAAAGAATATGAGTTAGTCTCTATTATAAAATACATATCGAGGTCACATAAGCTATACGATTTTAATATGAGGATCTCAAAGTTGGGTTTACTTTTTTCTGGGACGCAATGTATATTATCATGATTATTATATTGGCAATCAGTGTGCACCCTAGTCTAGATTCTAGACCTTTTTTTGAATGAATTTTATAATGCCCTAGCATAGCTGCTATGCATACTGCACGCGTCAAGCCGAGTGATGGCGCGACCCCGAGAACCTGTCTGCCCGAGAATGCTTAGGGCATTATAAAATTCATTATAAAATTCATAAAAAAAGGTCTAGAATCTAGACTATGTGCACCCTTGCAAATAAAAATAAATAATTTCAGTATTTAATCAAATAATGACTGTAATGGATCTCCACATCGATCATGCTTTACTGGCAATACAACAGATTAAAGGGGACCAATACCCAAGGAAATAATCACTTTTATAAGAAAGAGTACAATCAGAGGAGCAATTTAAAAAAAGTTTCATCAAAATCGGTTATAAAATAAGAGAGTTATGGAAGTTTGAAAAGTCTCGTTTTACCTTCTATGGGGATCCTCAAATTGGCAACATCGGCTTCAAAATGGCCAATTTTATGGACAACCCTCCATTGGTTTTGTACACAAATTTTCAGATTTTCCCCATTTTCTTTCAAAATATGTTTTACCTCCTTCTGAGCTCAACATATGTTGTGTGAAATATATTTTTCCATGACATATTGTTGTTCAATTGCTATAAGGTTGGGAAGGTGCTGATGTATCTTTACCGGGGGCGTATACGTACGCAGAATTCTTTGATAGGGGTGATCATAGGCTTATGGAACATAATTTCTGTGTTTATATAAAAAGTTTTCATTGTAAAGGAATACGTTTATTGACAGAATTTGGATCATTTAATGTCATACATGTAAATTTAGAAACATTAAGGCAGTAGAACAACGACTGATTTGCATGAGTTAAAACAGGGCTAATTTTTGGAGCATTTGGGAGGATCGATGGCCTGGTTGAGATTTGATCATCTTTTTTAATGAAATACCGTCTACATGGATAATAAAAACGCTTCAAGTTGTAATGGTTGTATTGTGTAGCATATTACCTTTCGTTTTATATGTAATTTGGCCATTTTATTTTTCGGTCCGGTCAGGGACTTTAAAGACCGTTGCCTGCTAAAAAGGATATCAATCATATTTAATCAAATTATCCCAAGTAAAATACGTAAAAAATGGCAGTTTTCGTAATTTTAACCCAGTGCTTACTCAACCGTGAAATTTGTCCACAAAGTCATTTTGCATGATAAGGCACACAATCATGTGACATCCCTTTTGAAAAGTGTGATGTTAAACACATTCAATATTGTACCGAAATCATTTATTAAAAGATGTGATAATCTGCTTGTGAACTTAAAAAAAAAAAAAAAAAACCTTGAACCATTGCTCACTGAAGCTTGACATGATGACTTTAAGATGATTTTTCCTAAAAATCGCTCACGTTGTAGCTACTAACATTACCTACTCGGACATATAATTAGATTATTTGAACTCCTCGTGGTTAACACATTATTGATATCAAAAATAGGGGGAACTTACTTTTCGTGTTGTGTTTATAGTAGTCCATTGCTGAACATTTCGTTTCTGTTGCAATTTGTTTGGGGTTTCCCCTTATTTTTTATATTTTGACTGGACTATCCACGCTCTGCACTAAAGCTGGCGTCACACTGTCCCGATCAGCTGCGATGGATATACGATGGGGGTAATTTCTAGGGTTCGCGCAAAGTTTAGAGGGTTACACGACGGCATCGCGAATCACAGGCGAAGGATACACGAAGATGTGGATTTGTAATAAGAAGTTTACCCGAAGGAGACACGAATGTCAAACGACATCGTTTGGGCATCGCAGGCGCGAATCCAAGATTGCCGAATTGAATACATTCTGTGGGGCTAATTGTCTTGGGACAATAGAGGCTTTATTATGTTTGCGCATGGGATAATACGTTTTATTGAAGGAAGTCTTGGGAAAATATATTTTACACAACATATGTTGAGCTCAGAAGGGGATAAGATATATTTCGAAAGAAAATGGGGAAAATCTGAAAATTTGTGTACAAAACGAATGGAGAGTTGTCCATAAGATCGGCCATTTTGAAGCCGATGATGCCAATTTGAGGATCCCCATAGAAGGAACAATTAGACTTTTCAAACTTCCATAACTCTCTTATTTTATAACCGATTTCGATGAACTTTTTTTTAGATTGCTCCTCTCATTTTCCTTTTTCCTGTAAGGTTGATTCTCTCTTTGGGTTTGATTCCACTTTAAATCATGGTATAATGAGAACAAATGGCAATAATTTACAATTACAATTATCCTCGTCATCTTCATTATCATCGTGCATAATCACAACCACCACCACCATCACCATCCCCATCACCATCATCATCATCATCATCATAATCACCAGCAAATCTACCAAACCCCACCAACTTCATACTTATCCCGATCCTCCACTAAGATCATATTTATTATCTTCATCACCGCCATCACCAACATATCTCACAACTGCCATCACCATCATGACCATCACTGCCCAACACCATCATCAGTATCATCATGAATATGATTGTCATAATCATGTTGATATGATCAAGTTAACGTGAAAGTCTGAAAGATGGATAAATTGAATCCTTTTCTGGGGAGAAAGTTGTTTTGCCTTCAGCTTCGACAGAATGGATTTTGAAATTACATATTAACATTTTCATTTTCATTACAGGTCTTGAAAAAAATGAGGTTGGAAAGATGACACTTTAGAAATCAAACAATACAAATGTAAATGAGAATTAGATGTAATATAGGTGAAGTAAAGAATACAGAGAGGAACATTAAATTCGATGGCTACATGATGGCATTTGTAAAATCACATGATCAAACATAACTTCATAACTAATAATCATTGATCAATCATATTTAGTACACATCAACGAACGTAGAGGGCGACAACAGCTTCGCGTGTTGCTCTAAGGAAGGCCAACTGCCTACGCGCATTCAGCTGACATTCGCGCACAGTTTTGTAGGCATGCCAACAAAACCAAACGCAGATTCAATACTATGACAAATTGAACGCAATTTGAAGACAAAATTAATCATTATAGCAAGTTGTGAAGCAAATTAGTCATCAAAAAAATAGATTATGTGAGATCTGATTATAAACAAAATAAATTTAAATTTTAAAACTTATAAATGAAATTTTAAGAATCTCCAATCTTTATCAAGTAATACTTTGTTGTTATCAGCGATTTTACCAGGTTGCTACTTTCAGATGGTTTTTTGCCGAGACGTTTTTGTGACCCTCGCGTTGCATTTCGGGATTGTCACAGGCCGCCCAAAGTCTTAGCTCAGCTGTTCGCTGTGCTTCAACTTGTACTGGTCGCGTAAGCCAGCGCGTATAGCTTGCTTGCTAAAGGCGCAGTGCAGCTAAGACGCTTTGGGTGAAGAGCTAGGCAGGATTTAGAGAGGATTATTGCACTCTCGATCATACATTTGTACTTTATTGTCTTGTAGATTTATATTTATCTCAGAAGAAAAAGATCTATTGCGCATTTATTGACTATAGAAAGCTTTTGATTCTGTGAAAGACATTTAGGAGAGTGGGGTTAGTTGGAACACGGGGTTAGTTGAAACATGATAATTTTCTTTAACGGCTATAAATATATTTATGCAAATCTACCCTCAGGTTGTTGCTATTAGCAACTGCCATCCACCACATTTTAGACAGCACACGATACTGCAAGCCTTGTGAAGTTAGAAAGAATGTTTGTTTTTTCACCTTCCGAGTAAATTTTGTCACTTTTACAAATGTTTTATTATCTCAAAGAAGAATCATAAATTAAGTCGGCCTGTTTTTTAGTATAACAAACAGTTATACAAAGCTACAAAACAAGGTTAATAATATGGCATGTTGTTGTCCTATTTTTGGCTGTAAGCTTACAAATGTCAAAAGGGCCTCTTGGGGTTAGTTGGAACATTTTGAACGGGGTTAGTTGAAACATGTACTAATGTAAATAGGTTTCTGCTGAACAAAAATAAAAATCATATAATTCAGTGAAGTGTTCCGAAATATTGTTATACTGTATATAAGTGCAAAATTGAACAATTTTTATGCAGAATGCTAACTTCACAGGACTTAAGAATATCTGTATGTGAGTGGATGCTATCAAGTGCAAAAAAACATGAAGTTAAAAAAAAAATTGAACACCAATCTTTATATATTTTAATTGGAATCAATAAAGCAAGTTAGCTGAACCCATGCAATAATGTGTAGATAGTTTTAATATGAGATTTTTGAGATACCATGCACAATGTTTCAACTACCCATGCCATGTTCCAACTAACCCCGTGTATGGGGTTAGTTGGAACACTTGACATGGTCTTGTTAAAGATGGATTTTTTCCGGAACCCATCACTAAGTTTAAGAATTTTATGGGTACAAATTTGTAGCATACAGTTATACACTCAAAGCTGATCATTTATTGTTTCTTGAAATAAATCCGCTTTTGTTTTACGGCCATTTTTGTGAAAAATGTCCATATAACCCCGCTCTCCCCTACTGTGGTCAAAATTACTAAAAAATTACATAAATGGCAAAATCCTCAAAGTTACCAAAATATGTTGAAAATGCAAATCTTTATGTCTATTGAGTAATGGACAAATGTCTGAGCTTTTTGAATGTAATATAGGAGTAAGACAAGGAGATAATCTCTCTCCGTTATTATTTGCTATTTATCAATGACTTTGATACTACTCTGAGAGAAAGTTCCAGTGGTGTTAATTTTCTGCCACGTGATTTAAAAGGACAAAACTCCTTCAGAATGATGTTTGGGTATATTTAAATTATTTACTTTATTGTACCGCTGATGACACCATTGTTTTAGCAGAATCCGAAAAGGACCTCCAAGAAGCGCTAAATGTTGTTCATAAATACTGTGATGAATGTCTTTGAAAGTAAATACACAAAAGACTAAAATTGTTGTTTTCTCTCGTGGTAAAAATCGTAATATACCCATCATACTTTTCAATAACCAACAGCTAGAGGTTGTAGACGATTACACATATCTTGGTACAGTTTGAATTATAATAACAGATTCTCGAAAGCACGGAACAAACAAATAGTTCAGGCACAAAAGGCACTGTTTAGTTTGCGATCGAAATCAATCTAGCTGAGTTTACCTGTTGATATTGAATTAGAATTGTTTGAAAAATTAGTACTCCCGATTTTGCTGTATGGAAGTGAGTTGTGGGTCTTGAAAGTAACCTTCAAGACGTTAAAGTTTCAAACTCGTTATTACAAAAGATTACTTCATGTAAGTAAATCTACTTGCTAACTGCATGACTTATGGTGAAGTTGGGAAGCACAGTATCAGGAAGCTTATTGAATGTAGAATGTTGAACTTCTGGATCAAAATAATCATGAGCAAAACTACAAAGTTGTCTCACACAATTTATGATATTTTGAAACTGATGTTTGATATGGATATTTATCAAAACCCATGGTTATTAAATATTAAGAACACGTAGATAATAGGTCTTTTCTAATCTCTGGTTAGATAACCAGCATTAGACCCCACGGTGTTTAAGGCAACAATAAAACAACCGTCTTGATGATATTGTCGGCTTGGAGCCAGAAGGGCGCTATTGCCAGATCAATGATGTTCCTTTTTGGAGCCAGAAGGGCGCTATTACCATTGACTTTGTACAGTAATAGCGCCCTTCTGGCTCTCAACGGAACATCTATAAGATGCAACTAGAACTGCAATCGTTGAGATGAACGATGTGCGTGCATTGACGCCTTGACTAAATATTTTAAGGACTATTAAAATTTAAACGTATATTTTGAAATATATTGGGAAACGGAAGTATGCTTTACATATAAACGATCTGTTTGTTAAATGAATACAATTTGTATACAACAGTGCAATTTTGAAACATCCGCTTTCCATAATATCCGGTGTTCACATGGCTCTGTCAAATTTGCAAATATTAGGCAAGCGGGTATAATGGCTCCTACAAAAATGTGATTTACTCGAAATTTTCTGTGACAATCTATATCATATTTGGTATCAATAGAAAGGCAATTTCAATGCGGTCATTGTAATGTCAATTTCAGAAGCAAATATTGACGTAATGCCTTGTTAAATTATCCATTGAAAATTCGCTATTTTTTGTCCATAACTTTTTGATGACGTCATCAAATTTTACAAAAATTGGCAGATAGTTGTGAAATGTATTGGTACATAGTCCTGCCAAGTTTCAAGTCCCTAGATTGAATATTTGCAATTTTAGGGGAAGTTAAACTTGATTTCCCCGTATCAATAATTTTGTACTTTCTACAACATTTATGAGCAATTTGGTCAATGAATGGATGTATTTTTCTTTACATTGCTGGAAAGGACATAGTCTGAACTACCTAAATCCGAAAAAGGGTACGGTTTTAACAAGGCACAACGCAGATGCAGCCTCTTGGATTTTAGCCAAATTTTGAAAACTTTAGAGGGCGCTATTTGCATTTTGCATATTTACTGGAGCGTGAAACTCGTGGAGAGTGTACACACTTAATATAATAGCATGCCCTGAAAATTTGAAGCAAAATGGAAATTTTTTTAGAAAGTTATAGCCCTTTTTGGTGTTTTTAGTCACAATTTTGGATTTCATAACGGGGTTGATTTTTAAATTTGATTTAAAATATGAAAATGGCTTTAAAATAAAAAGTTGCTGGATGCATATAAAAGGCCAACTCATGGACTATTTGAAGGATTTTATTAGAATTTTGCAGCATCTACGATGATGGAGATATTGAAGCTCGAAGAATGGCTTTCAGATGACCAGAAATGGACAAAATGGCGGATGGGCGGTCATGGATGAGTGATTTTGGAAAATGAAATGTCAGGGGATCAATAATGGATCATGGATGACATGTCTACGAAGTTTGAACAAATTTGGATGAGTGGTTGGACCTGGAGAGGACTAACAAGAATCACGTGTTAAATGAATGGCTTTTTGTGGAAGAAGAACGAGAAGACGACGGAAAAGGAATATGGAACAACAACATAGCATTGTCGCTGTAGCGTCAATGCAATAACGCCCTTATGGCTCCCAACAGACGATATATATTCTCAAAATTGGCATGCTGAAATGTTTACAAATTCGTTATGCTTAAACTATCGCATATTCAAAGAAAAGTGTCAATGTGAATCACTAGTCTTAAAGTTACCATTCAAACATAGAATTTCATTAACAAGATTCCGGTGTGGAAACCACCGTCTACCGATAGCATCTGGGAGGTATGCTGGTATTGAACGAACCCAGAGAATATGCAATATATGTAACACTGATCAGTTAGGTGACGAATTTCATTACTTGTTTGAGTGCCCAGCTTTTCATGAAGATAGGGCAATTTACATTGATAATTGCTTTACTAGCCGCCCGAATACATTCAAAATGAAAAAACTATTCAATTCTTCAAAAACGTCGACATTGATAAGACTTTCGAAATTTTGCAGCATCATAATGAATACGTTCAAGCAGTAGATGAATATTTGTGTTTAACACTCTGTACATCGCCCTCGTGTAAATATGTAAATAGCCATTAGATAAAGG
Organism: Paracentrotus lividus; assembly: GCA_940671915.1. NCBI lineage: Eukaryota > Metazoa > Echinodermata > Echinoidea > Camarodonta > Echinidae > Paracentrotus > Paracentrotus lividus. Next base: position 18,074,998 of record CALNVZ010003425.1, on the reverse strand, counting down.
GAAGATGGTTTGAGTTTAGTTGTTATTTTGCTTTCCATTTCTCTTTCTCTTTGTCTTTGTTATTTGTTGTGATCCAAATTAAGTCACATTTCATTTCAGTACAAAGGTGCCTTTGTATTGCAATATGATCATTATTATTTATTTACTCTAATCCATATTTAGTTTTTAATCCGTTCATTCAAGCATTATTATTATAATGAATATTAATTTTTTTTTGTAATCATATTTATTATCTTTGTCATTATCACTTCCATTATTATATTATATTCATTATCATTATCATTATTATTATTGTGATTATTATTATTATATACTATTATTATTATTATTATTATTATTATTATTATTATTATTATCATTATAATTATTATTGTTGTTGTTTTATTATTGTCTTCATTCTTCTCTTTCTTCTCATTCTCCTCTTCCGTTCCTTTTTCATATACTCATTATTACAATCGTTATTGGATAATTGTATTATACTTTAAATACCTACTGGTTTGCATTGTCATCGCCATTGTCATAGCACAGGTATGGGGGGGGGGGGGGGGGGGTCGCACTTTGTCCAGTCTAATATACTGACTCATCTTTTATTACTATCATATTTTATTTATTTTCTCATTTACTTATTTATGTATTATTTATTTATGTACTTAATTTATGTACTTAATTTCAATTTAAGATTTTATTACTTATTTATGTTTATTTTGTGTATATACTTTAAATAGTGTTGTTCCGTTTCCTTGTCAAAATATGTATATGAATCCCCCAGTACCTAATATGGTGAAATGGGATGAATAAATTGTCATTGTCATTGAATAAATTGTCATTGTCATTGTCATTGTCATTGTCACTAGCTCAGTTGATGTGCTGTCCTTGCCATTAGCTTTATTTTTGTTTTTTAATACAAAAATGCATCTTTATTTTTATATATTTTTTTCACATTAAAGAAAAATATAGTGGTAGTTTAAATAAATTACTACATAAAATAGGATTGGATATATTATCAAATAAATAGATTATATTTACAAAAATCAGTATTTCTTGTCCTTCGTCAAATCTACAAAGTACTGTAACGGCCGCCCAAAGTTTTTTCTTGGTCACAAAAAATCAGCGGAGTTGGCCTTCCTTAGAGCAACTGGCGCCCTCAACGTTCGTTGGTACACATAAACTTCAAATTGAAGCGCATCTTTTAGACCATAATGCGCGCGCGTAAGTACGCGCATTAAGGAATTACGTGGTTTTAAGATTGCTAATTATACAGTGGTAAAGATGGAAAACATTTAGTTTAATTATGAAAATTAATCACAATCTAATAATATTCAACATTTCTATAAAGGAGGAACATCAGACATTCTTTAGCATTTATTATTGAAAAAAAAAAAATCTCATTTGGTGTTGTAGATCTTGAGATATGATCACTTTTTATGTAATCAAGAAAATCTATTTTGCTCATGCTTTTCCATAGTCTATATTTAGATTTTGCGCATAGTGGCCAAGAATTCATTGCTCCGGAAAAATAAATGTGTGTAACATCGATTAGCTTCTCTTCGCACACTTTTTTTTTTAAAGGTGGTACCAAATACAGACATTATTTCAGAAGATGTCATAACTTAATTATTTTTCCCCTTTGTTCCATTCTTTTTTAAACAGTCTGTTGTACTCCAAAATGGCCTGATGCTTTCGCGATGCTTTCGCGATGCTTTCGCGATGCTTTCGTAATGCCGTCGTGTTCAGAGCAAAATTTGGGTTTTTTCCGCCATCGTGTGTCCATCGCTGCTAACTTTCGGGAGAGTGTGACGCGGGCTTTACAACATATCTGTGCGACCGGTAGGCCCTACCTGTGTGACCTGACCGGCCACACAGAAACTTTTCAATTCTCTCGGATGGTAATGTCGAAAGGTTGATCCCAGATATAAAATCAGGCGCGGATCCAGGGGTGGGGGGGGGGGGGTGCGGAAGGTGCGGACGAACCCCGTAAGAATGGGAAAACATCATACCTTTTGTACGTAGACCTTTTGGACGTACCCCCGTGAAAATATTAATAACCTTTTTTTTTCTTCTTTCTTTTTTGCTTGTCAATTCTTCGGGACCGAAGATTAGGATAACTTTTGAAAATGGCCGAAAATTTTTCAAACACACCCCCCCCCTCCGCACCCCACCCCACCTGAGAATACTGCTGTCATCTATGTTCAGATCATTTCAATTGATTTTAAGTGCAATGATAATATTTCAAACGTTGTTAGAGTACAATACACACATTACGCAAAAGAGTTAAAAAAAATACGATATTGCACTAATTTATTCGATTTTTGAAAGAAATGGGATATCTCTGTCAATAACAATCCTATCAATGTGAAATTTCGAAAGGATGTTGAGGAACGTATAAAAAGTATAGCTTTGAACGTTTGAAAGTATTTGAAATGATAATTTCTGAATTATTGCTATTTAGCCAAATTAGGTGTCTATTTTTACATATTTATCAATAATTTAACAAAAAATATTGTTCTGAAGCCCAATCTCTTTTTAAAAGTTGCTTAGTATAGTAATCAACAAAACTGTCATAAATATTTAGATTCAATTGAATTATTGTGTATTATTTTGTTTATTATTTTTCTTTGTCTCTATTGTTGCTGTTATAATGTTACATTATTACTTTTTCGGAGTCTTTTTATGTTTCAGAAAAGTATCTTGATATTTTTAAGACAACCAAGATGCGACTAAAGCCCACAATACACAATAAAACTGGTATTGAACAATGAGAAAAGTGGGAAAATTCATTCATTGCACAAATGAGCAAAATTAAATATTTATTAGTGTGTAACCTATCTAATTACATATCCTATTAAAAAACATTGTTTATTAGTAGTAACACTTCATATAAGGACTACATTAATCCTATTTCTGACTGGGTGAGGTTTAAGAACCAGTTTACCAACTGTAGACCATCCATGACTGCTGCACAACCACTTCCAATCCCACATTTGCATTTTGATCGACTTTTTCCTTTCAAGTGTGTGAAGGTATATGAATACGGGATGTCCACTAAAATTTTAAGTTCTTCTTAAGTTGTTTTTGCTAGGCTTATTGATAAAGCATGTTTAAAAGAAACATTTTGGTACTTGAATTATCACAATTGGATGTTCCATTTCAAAGATATGACCCAAAGAGTGTCTCAGATTACCCGAGCTGCTAGAACACTTTTACAAGTTTCAGACAAAGCCAGAAAATGGAAAAGCTCAAGTTTATGGTCCTTTTTTCTTTGATTTATTCAAATCATACCAAACATTTTCTATGTGTGTATCAACATGAAATGAGATTATAGTAACACAATTGAGGCATACGAGTAGATTATACAAAAAGTTATAGCAGTACAAAACTGATGGTTTGACATGTAGGTTACCGTATGTCATCCAATATAACCACCGTGGAAAAATACTCCATAGGGCATGTTTCAATAGGAACACCCTAGACAATGGGCTTTTTCATGGTGGTGTGGCTGAGAGCCGAGTGTTTAAGAGAGTAGAGTAATTTTAAAACTTAATTGGCCAGTGGTAAACATCATTCTTCGTTTTTCACCCCAATACATTTTTTTGTTCAAAAATAGTTCAATTTTATAAATACCCACTCCTGCTTATGTGAATCTATTCAAATCATTAGAAATTCCAGTCATAAAACACGTCACACAGAAGCATCACTTTGAACATGCTGTAGTTTGCTTCATATCAATTTTGTCAACAGGAGAAGTTGATCACCTGCTGAGGTATTTTCCAAGGAAGAAACTGACCAATTAGGAATGAAAATAATTGATATTTACCACAGGTCAAAAGACAATTTCGAAAGCTGTTTTTTATTGAAAATTTTGCTATTTCTCTGCCTGTGTATTATTGAGTCGGCAGAACACTTAGTGCATGGGCTATTGTTTGCATAGTAAATGCATGGGTGACTACATCCATACAGTGAAGTGGAAACTGTTCTAGTGGCTTTTTGCTTTTGTGTGGCCATCCCTAGCAATAGCTCAAACACATCAGGGCAATTCCATGAATTATTGGACATTAAAAAAAAAAAAGAAGTCTGTCTCCCAACTTGATTATTCAATTTATCACCAATCTAATGCCACAGATATTCATAAATGACATAGGTCTTTCATATTCAATTGAAAATAATAATCATTTTCGTTGACTTCTGCAAGATATCAAACCATCATTAAAATTGTACATGTGGGACTGGGGACAATAAATTTCACTAAAATGGAAATTACAGAAGATTCGTTTAATATTTCTTTTCACAAATTTCACTGAAAGGCAAAAGATAAACTTATTTCCATATTTCAGAGGCCATATGAGATATTTATGCGGTTACAAGGGGTGAAAAGACCTATGGAAGTTCACTGGACAAAAAGTAACGTAACTAACTGTAACGTAACTAACCATGTTTTTGTTGTTTCTATAGAAAAGTATTATATTATTCAAGAGATATTCTATATCACATGACTAGCTAACTCATCAGCAATAACATGAATGTCACAGTTTGTTTCATAGGAACGTAGTTTCAAGAAACTTAAGGGTCAAAGTCAGCCTTAAAAAACACCATGTCCTCTTTTGGTAACGTAACTAACCAAAGTTTAAGTACCTGTTAATACTTATTGAAATATGCCTCATGATTCTCTTTGATGATGTCAAGTAGGTTATATCTATAGGTATCGACACTGCAAAAATTGAAAAATAATATCAAAGCGTCTTCATGTAGAAGCCAATCCTAGACTGCAGCGTACCATAATGTGTAACGAAACTAATCATGGAATTGCCCATATTTGTCCAGAAGAAAAAAAAATGGGTAGTGTGAGATATTACTTTCCTGCTTAAAAACGATTTATTTTTTGGCTGTAAAAAGTTCGAGGAACCGCTAAATCTGTTTACACTGAAACATCTTGTGGAATGATGAAATGCACATGCTCTGTACACAGGTTAGATTGTAGCGTGTTTCTGCTAGAGATGGGAGCCTCTGTTACAATTACCCCGTGTTACAATTGTCCCTGGTCTCCCTTACAGTTCGGTAGCATTGTTTCGACATCTGTAGGCATGGTAGGGAAGGGACTTGTCATTGATATTTAGTGAAACAGTACGTTTGTATCCTTGGTAACACCCCCCCCCTCCTAGTTGGATAACACAAATCTAAAAAAAGATGAGGGGGTTTAGAGGCGCGGGTTTAAAGCTAATACGAACCAGAAGCCTTGTATACCATCACCTCACGTCCTCAACTACTCAAATCTGCCGCGGTTCATAACCCATAATGCAACATGCAGAGTAGTGTAATCTAACAATATAGGCCCATTCAAATGATAACACACTAGTTCTGCCGAGCTGTTTATAATATATACATGTATATATATATAGACAGTCAATAAGAACATTGGCCGGTTCGCTCTCGATTTAAAGGGAACCCCCCCCCCCCTCGCCATGAAACGTGTTTGTGATGAGTTTAAGACTCCGAGTGAAAATCAATCAAAAAGTCTACACAAAGGGTCAAATTTGTATTCTTCAGGTAAAAAAATAAAAATTACAAAATTACGGTACCTTTCTCGGAATCATAAATCTTTTGCCTGGAATCCGAGTCAAGTAGAGCCTTTTACCTGGAACCAGGGTAGATTTAAGCCTTATTGACCCGGAATCCGGGTCAATCAATGCATTTGAACCGTGAACTGGGTCCACCGGGAAATACTCTTCTCTTGCCAAATTGACCAAGAGAGAACCCCACTTTTATTGACACAAACTGGGTCAATTGGAACCTTTAATCCGGAATGGAGCCTTTGATCCAGAATCCGGATTAGATTGACCCGGACAGAGGCGTTGATCCACTTTTAGGATAGGGGGGGGGGGGGCTAGACGACCGAGCAAAGAAGAGCCAGTAACAGTGAACATGTATATAGACAAACAAACGCACACACACACACACACACACACACATACACGCATATACAGGTGAATTGAATTGACCAACATGATATACTGCCAATGTACATGTATACACAGATACGCATGAACGAATTCCATTTTTTTTTTTTTTAATGTTGAATTATGTGAGCGCGAAGAGCGAGCTGAAAATTTCTCAGTAATAGTGACCTAAAACGGGATACTTATAGTCTTATCTGCTTATGTGAGCGCGAAACGAGGGAAGGGGCTTTGACTTGAAAAGGGAGACCATCTTTTATACACTTTTTTTTTACATGTCTTTACATACATACGGTCAAATTCATAGGGCTGTATAATGCGAGCGCGAAGCGCGAGCTGACAATTTTTACAAAACTGTTAAGCCGAAGCAAGGTGTTTTTTTTTGTAACCTTATGAAAACGCAAAATGGGGGAGGGGATTTTAACTCGTGGTTAGAGGCGAAGCATGATGAGGTAAAGTCAATACACACACACATGCATATGGACAAATTTTATTTAGGGCTAAAGGTCTATTGCGCTAGCGCGAAGCGCGAGCTGAAATTTTTTCCAATAATATTGACGTAAAACGCCTTATCTGCTTATGTGAAACAAGGAGACCATCTTGATGAAAGCGAAACGTGGGAAGGGGCTTTAACTTTAAAATGAAGACCATCTTGATGAAATATCTATACATTTCATCAAAATAGCCTCCTTTAATAGTCATGGTCAAATTCATAGGGTTGTATTATGCGAGCGCGAATCACGACCCGGCTGGAAAAAAAAATCACAATAATATTAAACTGAAACATGGTATTTGTGACCTTATGCAAGCGCAAATAGAGGGAGGGGTCTTTAACTGGTTATTAGAAGCGGACCATCATGACGTAATGTCAGTACATTTGTATACAATATGGACGAATTCAGACAGGGATAGGCCTATTTTGCGAGCGCGAGGCGGGAGCTGAAAATTTTCTCAATAATAGCTCCTGATACAGAATATTTGCACTCCATATTCATATTGAAACAGTATATTTGTAGACTTGTGGGAGTTTAAAACTGAGTGGGGGCTTTGAATGGTGCTTAAAAAACAGACCATCATGACGTAATACCAATATATTTGTCCATAGAATGAACGAATTCCCTCTAGACCTATGATATATAATATATCTATCATGTATAATTAATATCAACATGATTTCTATGAGTTATTATTTAACTTAACCGGACCACCAATGTGCTTAAAGAAACACCAGTATGAAACTAAATATATACAATTATTATTATTAAAATGCGAGCGACGATCAGACATAACTTATCCATAGACAATATTAATAGCAACTCATCAAGAATACAACATGGTCACACTAGCCTGACATTGCTGCCACATTATGGTGACCCTTAATATGACCTTGAATTTAGGTCAAAAGTCAAATTATATGATGGTTAACAACCTCGAAATGGCATCATTTTGGCCATAACCTCATTGCAAACTCTGACCTTCTTTCTAGGTCGATTGTGCCAACTAATCATAGGACAACCAATATTTTTTGGTTGATGCCATCAAGTCAAACATATTCATGTTAGTTACCAACATATTTAAGCTTATACAACCAATGTGTCAAAGGTCAAAGTTCAAGAAAGACGTTTTGGCCAAAGATTTTGGTTTTGACCTTAGTCCTATTGGGGCGTATTACTTTGAATATTTCATTGAACACTGTCTACTGCATCCCATGAACCAGAAAATGTTCGTTTTCATTTACCATTCAGGGGCCGCGGAGCGTTTTTTAAAGTGAAGGAGCTGGGCCGAAAGTGGGGGGTGGGGGGGCGGGTAGAAGGCTAAAAATCAAATGTATGGTCATTTTTGCGTTTTTGTACACGGTTGCTGAAAAAAGTGGGGGGCTGAAGCCCCCCCCCCGGCTCCGCGGCCCCTGCCATTGTTGTATTCTTGATTAGTAATATTGTCTATACAGTGGCGGATCCAGGCGAGGGCGCAGAGGACGCTTGCCCCCTCTATAATTTCAAAACAACTCATTGACTATACACGTTAAAAATCAGAAAATGTGGGCAGCTCACCCCCTTTTTGGGCCTGGCGCCCCCTCTATTTTCAAATCCTGTATCCGCCACTGCTTTGGTTTTGTTTTGCCTGATTGTCGTTAAGCTTGATTCTATTATGCATTGAATTATGCATAAATAGACTAATTTGCATATTGCTCTAAACGAGCTGGTCGTGTGAAAAAAAATAAAAAAATAATGATATATTTAATTGCTAGTTATAAAATTACCTACAATTTGATACCAAACTTGACATTATTTGAACAAAATTATGTTTATATTAATGAAGCCTGACCTTTGACCTTTATTTTTTATAACAAAAGGTAGGTAAATAAAAAAATTGACAACATATAATTTCTGATTCGTGTGATCAAGTAGAACATATTTATAGATGTTGCCAAATATTAGCATGACTTGCAAACGAAGCCCATATTCTGGCCATTGGATACCCCACTAATATTTAAACCATGAATTCTGTTGTTCGTCCGCCCGCAACATTTCACAGCTCCCAAACGATACTGAAACCATGTCAATACATGGATTTTAAATTAGCCCTTTTAAGGCCAATGCATATTTGTCCTTATTCCACCCTTTATAATAACCAATGTTCTCCGAATTAGAATAATTGCGAATTTATTGAATATTCCCTCGTTATAACAAACTATTATTTGTTCAATCATGAAATTAAAATCTTACTGTAATACTCCTATATCAAACTACTATACAAATAGGCTGAACCCAAAACCCAAATAAATATTTATAACACTTTATTGGTGTTTGATTATAATCTCATTATCAAGTATCAATAACAATGGTGCGATAATTGCAAAATGATTGACAGGTTTATTAAGAGCACTAGACTTATGTGCGGCATAAATTTTGTATAGAAGGTAAATTGAGGGCACTTTTCTCAGTTAGCAATAATGGTCGGGTATGCCTAATAACTGGTGTCTCGAAATGGGGGGGGGGGGTGTATGAATCGGGGAAGGAGTTGAACCACACCATGCATTTCAGCTTTGTATCCCAAATTAGAAGAAACCTAATAATGGGGCCTCCTGTGTAGTTTCATTTGCAAGTCATTTTAATGTTTAGCAACATCTAAACACAACACAAAAAACCATGTCAATACATGGATTTTAAATTAGCCCTTGTAAGGCCAATGCATATTTGTCCTTATTCCACCCTTTATAATAACCAATGTTCTCCGAATTTGAATAATTGCGAATTTATTGAATATTCCCTCGTTATAACAAACTATTATTTGTTCAATCATGAAATTAAAATCTTACTGTAATACTCCTATATCAAACTACTATACAAATAGGCTGAACCCAAAACCCAAAAAAATATTTATAACACTTTATTGGTGTTTGATTATAATCTCATTATCAAGTATCAATAACAATGGTGCGATAATTGCAAAATGATTGACAGGTTTATTAAGAGCACTAGACTTATGTGCGGCATAAATTTTGTATAGAAGATAAATTGAGGGCACTTTTCTCAGTTAGCAATAATGGTCGGGTATGCCTAATAACTGGTGTCTCGAAATGGGGGGGGGGGGATGTATGAATCGGGGAAGGAGTTGAACCACACCATGCATTTCAGCTTTGTATCCCAAATTAGAAGAAACCTAATAATGGGGCCTCCTGTGTAGTTTCGTTTGCAAGTCATTTTAATGTTTAGCAACATCTAAACACAACACAAAAAGAAAGTTCCCCTATTTCAGATATCAATCATTTTTTAACTAGGAGGATTTGAAAAAGTAGAATTATATGTCCATGTATGGAATTTAATTAGCTACCAGGGCAGCGAATTTTAGGAAAAATCATCAAGTCACGCTTCAGTGATTAATGGTTTAATGCAAAAATGTCATTTTTTGAAGTTCACAAGCCTAAAATCACAACTCTGATTCAATGATATCGGACCGATTTTCAGATTTTAAACATAATTACACGTCAGAATGCATGCAAAACGTGCTTCCCAAATTTCACGGTTGAGTGAGCATGCACCAAAAATTGCCAAAACTGCGATTTTTACTTCTTTGCCATGGTATATTTGATCAAATATGATGGAATTTCTGTTATGGAAGTGAATGTAACCAATATCACTTTTTTTAATTGACCTTTTGTGACCCAAAATGGAGGTCAAATGTCAGGCTTCACTAACATCAACATAATTTTGTTCAAATTGTGTCAAATATGACATCAAATTATAGGTAATTATATTACTAGCAATGAAGTCTATTAACATTTTTTCATCCGACTAGCCAGTTTTGAGCAATATGCGAATGAGTCTACTTATGCATAATTCAATGCATAAAGGAGTCGAGCTTAACGACGATCAGACATAACTTATCCATATACAATATTAATAGCAACTAATCAAGAATACAACATGGGTCATACTAGCCTGACATTGCTGTCATTATGGCAACCCTTATGACCTTTAATTTAGGTCAAAGGTTAATTTATATGATGATATATTAACAACCTCGAAATGACATCACTTTAGCAAAAACCTCATTTTATGTAAAATTTGACCTTATTTCTAGGTCGATTGTGTCAACTAAGTATATGACGACCTATATTTTATGGTTGATGGCATGAAGTTATAAACATATTCATGCGAGTTACCAACATAGTTAAGCTTATACAACCAATAGGTAAAAGGTCAAAGGTCAAAGTTAAGGAAAGACGGTTTTGGTAAAAGATTTTGGTTTTGACTTTAGTCTTATTGGGCCGTAGTACTTGGAATATTATCATTTAACACTGTTAACGTGTTCTACTTGATCCCATGGACCAGGAAATGTTCGTTTTCATTGACCTATGACCTATTATTATGGTAAAAAGTCCAGACAATACACTGTTTCTGCTATTTCCTTTTTTTTAGCGTCACGTTATTTGAACTTTGACCATAATTATCTTGAATACCAAATACCAGAGTAGTAGCACATTTACATTAAATCGCCAGAACTTACCCTTACCTTATCTTGGACATGGTTTGGGTAAGGACTAAAGGAAGCCATTTACATAGGGCGCACCAACCTTCGTGAAGGGGTCGATACAAACTTCCAATCCTACGCCATAGCGTCAATTCCAGCAGTGATCAGTGGTGTCATATCCCTAAAGAAAGCTGAATCTCTTAGCTGAAAATTCGGGGGTAATTTTTAATTTTTTAAACCGAAATTCATAGGTAAAATACTAATTGGTTTACAACATATTGGTCCACTAGCCAATACATCTACCTCCATTCAGTCTAAACCCTAATCGTCCACTAACCATTGGTCTACATCCAATTTGTCCGCTAACCATTTGGTCTACATCAATTGGTCCACTAACCATTTGGTCTACATCCAATTGGCCCACTGAGCATTTGGTCTACATCCAATTGGTCCATTAACAATTTGGTCTACAACCAATTAGTCCACTAACCATTTGGTCTACAACCAATTTGTCCACGAACCATTTTCTACAACCAATTGGTCCACGAACCATTTGGTCTAAAACCAATTGGTCCACTATCAACTCTTCAATAGGAAGGGGTGGAAAAAATATTTTTATATAATTGGTTGTGGACCAAACGCCTGTAGACCTAATGGTCAATGGACCAATTGGTATAAGTAGACTAAAAGGTTATTGGACCGAATAGTTGTAGACCAAATGGAAGTAGGCCAACTAAGAGTAGACCGATGGGTTGTAGACCAATAGGTTACAAACAAAATCATATTGCATTTTTATCAAAAGGTTAATTTTGTTGATGATTTAAAGACATATATAATTATTTTGTCATCCTTTAATGAATACGCCCATTAATAAATTTTAAACGTGATTTGGAATAGAGTGTGAGATGCACCCCATCAAGTCAATTTACCATATGTTTGGGCGCCATCTATAGTTATACGTGAACATCACCTGCCTCAGTAGCGCAAATCAAAACTTTACACTCAAAACATAAATATTTTTTGTCGATTTTGTTCAAACGTTCACTCATATTTTTCTTTCTTACTGCATTAAAAAAAAAAAAAATTCAATTCCAGGGTAAAATATCACTTTAAGTCGACTTAGCCGTTAAAAAAAAATAGAAAGAAAATAATAAGGAGAGGTTATTTTGGCAAGGCCCATCATTTGCCCACTGGCTTTGATGATGGTAGTGTCTGTCGTGTGATATTATGAGTTGCGTCTTTCAATATTGATTTTTTTTTTTTTTTTTTTTTTTTTTTTTTTTTTTTTTTTTTTTTTTTTTAATTATTATTTTTTTTTAGAACATATTTATACAGGATAAAAAGACATGATCAGCAACAGCTGTTTTCCATCATGGTCCTGATATGGACATAAAAAACATCAAAATAGCAATATGACATGAATTAATTTATACATATATAAAATAGGGGCTGCATAGAAATTAGAAGAGAAGGAGAATAGAGAAGATGCAAAATTTTGAAGAAAAGGCAGAGTAAGAAAAGGAGGAGAGAGACAAGAGAGAGAGTGTGTAGTCAAGTAATATATAGAAGTAGAGAGAGAGAGAGAGAGAAGGAGAGCGAGAGAGATAGAAGGGGAGAGAGAGAGAAGGAGAGAGAGAGGGAGGGAGAAAAGAGGATAGAGTGCAACACCATTATACAAAGTATACTGCAATTACAAAATAAGATATTACATAAAAAAATCAATCTACTGTTTAAAATACATATTCTTGTATGAACGCTCAAAGGATACGAGGTATGGAGTATTTTGGAGTTCATTTGGCAAGGAGTTCCATGTCTTGATTGCACTATATTTAAAAGATTGCTTAAAACATTCAATATTAGGCTTAGGTAACACAGCATTAAGTGAATCTGCATTTCTTGTATTCATTCCATGCCTATCTATAAATAATTCAATATCATTACAAAGTCTAATAGGTGCAAGACCATATATACATTGGTATGCTAAAATACATAAAAAATAATCCCTCCTTGTATCAAAAGATTGCCATTTCAGATTCTTCATTAAATCGGTACAACTTTTAGAAAAATCATATTCCTTCAATAAAATATGTGCTGCTCGTCGTTGTAATCTTCTAATAAGTTCCCTGTTTTTAAGTGAGCAATTTCCCCAAACTGAACAAGCATAATCAATACATGGCTGAATAGTTGTTTTGTACAAAGTGTTAAGTAAATCTGTTTTAAGAGTTGAACTTAAGTGTCTAAGGGCATGTAACAATAAATGATATTGATCTACAAAGATTTTTAACATGAACATTCCATGAGAGATGACTATCAACTTCAACGCCTAAATATCTTACAGAATTAACTTGTTTGAGTTGTTCTCCATTAAGGTTTACCTCTAGCTTTCCTTTGTTTTTCGAATGACGAGTTGAAAATAGCATAACATTTGTTTTACTAGTATTAATCTTTAGACAATTTTCATTATACCAATGATTAATTTCATTTAACATACTTGTAATTGTTTTTAATGTTACTTAATTTAGTGTCAGAGATGTATACAATAACATCATCAGCAAAAATATTACAAACTGCGGACGAAATGCTTTGAACAATGTCATTTATAAATATTAAAATAAATCCGGACCTAATACTCCCCTTGTGGAATACCTACGGTTAAATCAATAGAAATGGATTGCTTACCGTGACATCTTACTGATTGCTTTCGGTTTGTCAAGTAACTTCTGAACCATAAAAGTTCATTTCAGATACCCCATATTTTTCTAATTTAAATAAAACATTTCATGATTAATTGTGTCAAAGCATTTCGATATGTCTAAAAAAACAAGTGCCTACCATTTCATATTATTTAGTGATTCATACCAGTCATCTACAACACGATGGAGACAAGTTACTGTAGAATGATGTTTTAAAAAGCAGATTGATCAGAGGTTATCAAATCATTATCAATTAAGTAAGAGTGAAAACATTTTTGAACTAATTTCTCCATAATTTTGGCAAGATGGCATACAATTGAAATTGGTCTATAATTCGAACAAGAATCCTTTTGTCCCTTTCCTTATAAATAGGAGTTACTTCTTGAATACTTCCAATCATGAAATACTATTCCATTTTTTAAAGAGTAATTAAAAATAAAAGTCAACGACTTCAATATGAGAGATGATGATATTTTAAGCAATTTACTATCAAAATCTAAATGTCTAAGTTACTATCGCAACTAAGATTAAGATACACGTTTATATACCTCACTTTCGGAAATAACTTTCATATTAAAAGTATATACACATTTTGGGTTTTTCCAATTTGGTTGTTTGCAATGATGGAAAGAATTAGTGATATTTCGTCGCAACATTAGCAAATGTTCATTAAGGTTTTCAGGACTTAGGTCATTATGAACAGAATTAGAATATTTCATATTACCAGTAGCCATATTGAGTTCTTTCCAGAGTTTTTTTGGAGTCATTTTTAAACTTGGAGGAAATATCAATAAAATAATTCTTTTTTGCTTTATGGATAGAAAAGAGAACATTATTTCTTGCTTTACGGTATTCATCTTTCAATTTTTCATTATCATCAGACTTATCTTTTAGGTAGTCACGTTGATACATAAGTTCAAGAATATCATTGGTCATCCATGGATTATATTTATTTTTTACCCGTACTTCCTTTATAGGAGCATGTTGATTACAAATAGATAAAAATGCTACCTTCCATTCCAACCAAGATTTTAAATGAAATGAAATATTATTCGTTGCTAAAATTGTATGTCAAACATAATAAGGAATTGGATATTCAATAAAGGAACGAACTTTAATTCAATATTTTGAATTTAGTCACCTATGTTATCTCCTGCAACGTTTTGTGTTTTCTACCCCCTATGGAGTAATGATTATGATCCAATGTCATTCTAAAATAATCATGTAAAGTATAAAGTCACCATCATATTCGATTCAAACAACATAACAATTAATGAGTGGTGTGAGCAGTCTAGATTAATTAAGACACAAAACACAATCAGTGTCTCTATTTTAAAATCCTCTAGCACCAGCAATAAATGGATTGTTTATATTCATTCAGGATCTTTAAAAAAAAATTAACAAAAAAACAATTCCAGTGCATTTCTTTAGGTCAGATAGGAAGTTAAGGAGCTAATTGGTCACTTCATTGCCGAGATATTGATGAATGAATATCGTCATAGCCATAAACGTCCCCAGGTATACACTGCAGTCTATTATTTATCGTCTAAAGTTCTGGATTCGAACTTATCCGTGCACAGATGTCAGAGGAATGAAAATGTCCGTAAAATATTTGTCAGAGTAATTATCCAGTGGTTGTTTTCTAGGATACTGACAGCTCTTCCTCCAAAGTAAGACACATTACACTCTTAGAAAGCCAAGATCAAATATAAGACCAAAAGGATCAATTTTGATCGGGAACCGGTATCACATATGAGCTTACCCATTCCAGATCTTAATAATCAAATAATCAGGATTTTAAAAAAATGATCCGAAATGGGATCAGTTATTTCGGTTCAAATGATACGGAAATGGATCAAAATAATGATACTTAATCTAATCAAAAAGAAGAAAAGGATCAATTTTGATCCGGAACCGGTATCATATATGAGCTTACCATTTCTGGATCAAAATGATCCAATACTCCTAATTAAAAACACACTTACCGGAGTTTACTCAGGTTAGAAAAAAAAAGGATCTAATAATTCTTTTCAGTCGCGGAAACTGATTTGGGACTACTTCACATTTGCGAAACTCATAAAACGTCGCGGGGCTCAGGAGAGTCTCAAAACAGTAACTGTTTGAAATCCATCCCCTCGAAGTGAGATACCACCATTAAATAGCACCTTTATGCTACGTTCACACAGCCGATGTGATCAACTCGATCAAACCCGATCAGGTCAAAACATCAATTTTCCCCCGATCATTCTCGACCAAGTGCTTGATCGGGTATCTACACGAGCCCTACCCGATCCCCTGTTTGATCGTTTACGATCCATACACGATGATGTCCGATCTCTCCTCGATAACCACCTCGATTAGTACTCGATTACTTCGATTTGATTCGATGAATACACGATCATTACACGATGAATACTCGACCTCTTCTCGATAAACTAGACGTCTACACGATTTTGATCCGAGTAGATTGGCAGCTAGGACAAGCTTCGTATTCTTGTTCCGTTTTCTGCAGATGTAGGGAAAGATCTGTGCGTAGGGATTTTATTTATTCATTTATTCATGTCTACTTTATACAGGGTGGCCCTTTCAATATCGAGTATTGCTCTTCCAAGGGGCCCTGTCTGTACAATTAAAAACAATAAAAACAGTGCACATAAATATGGTATACATACAAAGTAAAAAATGATCTACAAAGTAAACAAAAATACAAAAAATACAAATATAATACATGGAATTAAATGAGTTGCACTTTTGGGCGAAGTGGTAGAAGTAGTTGTCCTTTAAAAAGGGAGAAGTCACAAAATGAATTTTAATGGATATATCTGTATAAAATGATTGACAAAGACAATTTTATGAAGAAGTTGGTTAAAAAAAATTGTTCATGATTTTAATTATTCAGGGTCGGATGAACAAGAATCTTTTCAGTTTCGGAAACGATTTGCCGTATTGCAGTTGCATCCAATAACCACCAGGTAATACTATACTATAAGCGTTTGAAACAATTATCATTAAACATTATAAATTAAAGAAAAATTCAATCCCTTTGCTAGTTTACAGCCTTTTTCTTTCATTTACCTTCATTTTTCCACAAAAAAAGTACCGATATAAAACATAATATCTAAGAATCCTAAAAGTATAAGGTAACCGGGCCAAGTTCCCATTGGTCCTACAACTAGGAAACGAGGCCTTAGTTGTAGAGTCTTAATATTTATTTTTTATGCGCACCAGAATATTGTACCGGGAAATGTAAAATTGGTGTAAAACTGAAGAATAAT
This sequence comes from Paracentrotus lividus, assembly GCA_940671915.1. Lineage (NCBI taxonomy): Eukaryota > Metazoa > Echinodermata > Echinoidea > Camarodonta > Echinidae > Paracentrotus > Paracentrotus lividus. Next base: position 18,058,108 of record CALNVZ010003425.1, on the reverse strand, counting down.
ATTTTCATTGACTGCAAATGGCAAAAGAAACCACTTTTTGTTTAGCTCTAATGTCAGGTACGGATCCACTATCTGCAATTTGATTAGATTATACAGGCCCAATTGTCGGGGACAATAGCAGCTGTATTATGTTAAAGGTTTTCCCAGTCAATTTTACACATATATCATTAAAATCTAGTTGTGATCTATTGGGCAAACCACCATTTAAAATTATATTATGTTAATTCAATTCTTTTATTCATGCAATTAAATGTTCTAAGTCGATTTTAAAAAGTAGTATAAGCACTTTAAAAAATTTCTTTCAAATTTATTTTTGGCTCCTAAAGGAAATAAATGGGATTATTCTCAATCAAGACTTTATTTATATATAGGCTCATTACAAAAAAAAAAAAAAAAATGTCAAAATGAAAAGAAGGCGAATAAACATTATACCTGTCATATTATTGATGCTATAAAGAAACATAGTTTATCAAAATGGCTCCTTTCCATACAAATTTTTCAACTGATTTTGTTATTATTATGATCAGTTTTAACAAAACGAAACAAAACAACAACAAAATAACCCGTAATCGTTGCTTGTACTTTTCCCCTTCTATTTGTATTTACCATGCTATAATAAAGAAAATAAAAAATATTATATTATCCATTTCTTTCACAATTCATTATGTCACATGAGAAAAAAAAAACCTTATTAGTTTTGGAATATTTTCACTAGTTTCTTCCAATCATTTGGGAAATAAATATTTTGGATAATTCTGAGGGGCGGATCAAGGAGGGGAGGAAGACATGTTTCTGTTTTGCTATGCTCGACCTGAGTGAATTAAATAAGCCTGTCCGCCCCAGCCATGGCATATAAGTATACAATCCTTGTTCATGTTGTTTCGACATTAATTCTTCTTCAGATTTAATATAATAATAGTCCTATAGTTTAGAATAAAATTTCTTGATTTATTGTATTTTATCTCAATAACAAACTCAAACAAATCAGCAGAATGTGGTCGACTATTGTCGAGTGCGATCGAGAAGTATATCGAGATGTGATCGAGTGAGGTCGAATATAGATCGAGTCGTGATCGAGTTCAGTCTGAGAGATCAATAGCTGCCCTGAACCCGAGGTTGAGCTGTGAATTTTGTTTTAATCGAGATGATTGGAAACCCATCGTGTAGTATCGATTATGAATCGAGCTGATCGGGAACAGCAGATCGGGGGAAATCATCCCGATCAAACTAGATTCATTGTGCGACCGGTTTCCGATCGACTCGACCTCTTCTCGATCACTACTCGACCTGCTGAAGCTCGGGCTTCCTACTCGATATTTTTTGACATGTCA
>CALNVZ010003425.1:18014449-18054571 GCA_940671915.1 Paracentrotus lividus | reverse complement strand
CCAAAAGTTGGAGCGTTTTTATTTTTAGAGAGAAGCGTTAAACAATACAGTTGATATTTAAAACAACCATTAAACAACATGTTGTTTAAAATTTTGAACAACAAGAGTGTTAAAGTTTGAAACAACGCTGTGCGCCATTTTTCACCGTTTAACACGCAGTTGTTGAAGATTTTAAACAACTTGTTTAATTTTTTCTAACATTGTACATCTAAAGTTTTTGCCCAGACGCCATAATTTTTTTTTATCTGGTTAGCCATTTCAAAAAGTGTATAGGTTTCAATAATTTTTTTTGGGAGACACGAAGTAAGTTATAAATTATATGCAATATGCGGCATAATCGTTAACGAATTGAAAAGATTCTTGTGTTCATCGACCCTCAATATTAGAATTATAAACAATTATTTTTTAACCAACTTCTTTCCTAAATATGTCCTTGTCAATCATTATAAACAAAGATACCAATTAATTCATTTTGAGACTTCTTTTTTAAAGGACAACTTCTACCACTTCGCCAAAAGTGCAAATCATTTAATTCCACCTTCTAACAAGATTTTTTCCCTACAAAACGGAACAAGAATACGAAGCTTGTCCTAGCTGTCAATATACTCGGATCAAAATCGTGTAGATCTCTAGTTTGTCGGAAGGAGGTCGAGTATTGATCGTGTAATGATCGTGTATACATCGAATCAAATCGAAGTAATCGAGTATTGATCGTGTTGGTTATCGAGGAGAGATCGGACATCATCGTGTATGGATCGTAAACGATCGAACAGGGGATCGGAAAGGGGTCGTGTAGATACGCGATCAAGCACTTGCTCGAGAATGATCGGGGGAAAATTGATGATTTGACCTGGTCGGGTTCGATCGAGTTGATCAGATCGGCAGTGTGAACCTAGCATAAAGCTGGTGAATAGTCTTGGTAAATCTAATACCCCGGTCACACTGAGCTCGTTCCTACTACGTCCTTGCAAATTTTGCCTAACGGGCATAGTCTGTGTGTAAACTGAGTGGACGTAGTAAATACTTCTTACGATCTGTTTACGAACTTCATGGACTAGCTCGGTCGGATTTTCAAAAAAGTGTTAAAAAAATCGGGCGCCCATCACGTCCTAAAATTTAACGGGGTGGCAACGTACCTGAAACGAGATGGACGTACTACAAACGAAATTGCCGTACTTAAATCGTTCTAAAGATGTGCTAGGACGTCTTACAAACGAGCACTGTATATTCATTATCAACTTGAAGTTACGAAGACGCATGAGGTCTGGCAAAAACGGGCTAGGTTTTTTTTTATGGGAAACTTGACGAACGGGCCCGAACGGAGAGAACGGAAAGGCATTCCGATTTTTTGGAACATGTTAAAAAAAATCGTACTAGCTTCCAGTTCTAAAATTGAACGTAGTGACAACGTTCCTTAAACGGGTAGGACTTACTCTGAACGAGAAGGACGTACTATGAACATGGTCTGAACTGGATAACAACCCCGGGGGGGGGGGGTCACTCAAACAAAAAAGTGCTACCCATGCGTGTCCCCGCACCCTGAAAATGGACCCTAAACGTCTCATTGCATGAAGTCAATTTGCCCCCCCCCCTCATTTCGACGTCAGACTGGAAAAACATACCCTAAATGGCGTAAACCCTGTGAAATTTTGACCCCAAAACAGCGATTTCCGCTAAAAACACCCCTATTTTAAGAAAATGGCGATTGAAATTAAAAAACACCCCTATTTTAAGAAAATGGCGATTGAAATTAAAAAAACACCCCTATTTTAAGGAAAGCGTCGACGCCGCCGAAGAGCTGAAAACAAACCCTTTTCGACGCTTTTTGGGGACACGCATGAGTAGCACATCATGTGGTGAGTGACCCCCCCCCCCCCGGGATACTGTAACAACGTATTGCGGACGTGATAAAGACGGAATTGACGTAACGAGAACTATTTATGAACTGCCTAGTATCGTATTCAAGAAATTATTTTTCAAAGTTATAAGTTCCAACCCGACCAAAGCCCGTTCAGCAATTTTTTAAAGAACGGGCAAGAACGTTATAGAACGTTAAAGAACGACATCAGTGTGACGGCCCCCTTAAGAATTATTTCCTGAAGTTTTGATACTCATTTCAAATAGAATGAAAGATTGCATAACAAAACAAATATCAATTGTAAGGTAAGATCTAAAGTCCTTATACATGAATCATGCATAAATTTAAAAACAGCCGGGGTCTCGGTCAAACTCGTTATATTTTTTCTTTTTCAGTATAAAATCATTTTACAGAAATGGGTGGGAAGGAAAAAAAAATCAGGATAACATCTTCGTATGTGGATCTTTGACAAATTTTTTTTTTTAGCTAAATCTATGGAATGATCATCCGAAAGGCCTATATACAGTGTGTCCCACAAAAAAAAATGCTAATGGCACTTTAGATGGGTATAATATTAAAATTACATAACTATGATGTTTAAATCTTTGCACCCGTAAACTACAATTCGTTTTCTATAAGTGGATGAAATTTTATGTGATATGGTCCAAGAATCACAAAGATATGAGCATTTTGTCATTACACATCACGAAACCTCTCCATCCAAGTTTATATTGAGTAGTACCGGATGTGTCGAATAAAAGAAAACCGAATTTTGATCATTAATAATTTGAAAAATATTTCAGTAGTGATTATGAACTTTATTTCACTGTAAAGTGCAACTCATTATCATTTTAATGATACCGCTCTCAGCTCACTATTATCGCGCATCGCTGAACCCCATTGTTCTGAAAAAGTCTTGCAAAATTGAGAGTGCTCATTTTCATGCTCCTTGAGATGCATTATTCAAAGGTGCCTCAATGGAAACCCGATTTTGATCATCAATGAAAGTGAACCACTCACAATTTGGAAGACATTATTTCAAACAATGGGGTTCAGTGATACGTGATATTGGTGAGCTGAGAGAGGTATCATTAAAATGGTAATGAGTTGCACTTTACAGTGGTGTAAATTTCATAATTACTACTGATTTTTTTTCTCGAAGTATTAATGATCAAACTTGGTTTTGTTTTATTTGACACATCCGGTACTACTCAATACAAACTTGGATGGAAAGGTTTCCTGATGTGTAATGACAAAATGCTCATATCTTTGTGATTCTTGGACCATATCACATCAAATTTCATCCAGTTGTAGAAGACGACTTATAGTTTACTGGTGTAAAGATATAAACAATATAAATTTTGTAATTTTACTATTATACCCACCTAAAGTGCCATTAGCATTTTTGCTGAACACACTGTATACAGTGCGTCCCAAAAAGAACTATACACTCTTTAAATTGCTACCAAATAGAAAAATATGTGATTCTTGGGGGAAAGATTTATATGTATATATATATTAAGTGTTTATGCTTCAAAGAAGACGACTTCAAAATAATGGAACATTTTTTCACTCACTCTGTAGAATCAAAACAAAGAAAGAAACATAAAACCTTACATTACATAACAACTTAACATTTCAACGTTACATTGTTAACAAAACAGTACATACAACTTTAAAACATTTACATCGCTCATTTTTATTTTATTTTTATTTCATTTTTTTAAATGTGAACTACACTGTGTCTTATGAAAATATTCAGCTTGAATTCATAGAACAGGATGCACTTGTTGCGTAGACTACAATGAAAAATCAGAATGCAAATAAAGCAAAGATTGAACCTCTGATCAATTCATCGAAATCAAAGTACCCTTGGTATTGAATTCGTTAATTCTTTTTAAGGGCTGTTCTACCTAATTATGAGAAGGGACAAGATCTTGATATGAATGTTCGTATTGGGTGGTGTCTAGTTGTTGGTAGATCCTCTCATCACCAGTGGCAGGCGTGGAGTACGGTTCTAGATAGTTGTTCTCTCCCTCCCGTATGGTTGTCTCGGAAGTCGCCTCATGTTCATCCTGCGCTGGCCCAGGTAATTGCCCACGTCCTGCCTGCTGTAATCCTATTCGTACACTGGACAGCGTATGACCTTGAGCAGCGCTGCCTCGAGGATGTCCGTATCTGTGATGATCAGAATAACTAGGCGGTGGCAAGGCCAGTGCTGTATCAGGCCTCAGGGATGGAAGATACGAGATGGGGGCTCTCTCTGTAATCGCTGGAGGGTTTGGAGTGTCACGGATGCATGTGGTAGGGATAGATCCAACGTTGGTTTGGGTAAGCTCTGCACCGTGAACCACGCTGCTGTTAGTAGGCTTCGCCTTAGTATATGATCGGTATGCCATCACGATCCCGATGAATAGTAACAACAATAAAGATATGCCGACGGATGATATTGCTCCAATAACCCTTGATGATTTTCTCGGGGGCCCCTCTGTCGAAACAAGTATAATGAAAATAACAATCTTTCGAAAGTTTCCATACTAATCTGTATCAGAGGGAATATGTTCAGGTCCATAAGTAGGAATTTGGTAGTAGTACAATTATTAAACAGACCTTTTTCGATAGAGTAATTTTGCCGTAAGTTAACTTGGACAAAGAGTATCGCACTGATGGACACGTATTACAAGTCAATGGTTCAGATCAACAAGTTCCGGGCAATTAAATATATACAAATCCTATAGCCTTGACCAGTGGCGGCGGAATGAATTAAGGGGGTCGGGGGACTTTTTCTGAAAGGGGGGGGGGGGACACTTGAGATAAGAGGCACAAAGAGAAAAGTGTTCGGATAGGATGGGAGTGCGCAAAAAAAGTGCCTTTAAATTTATACTTTTAAGAATCAAATAGGGTTGGGGTTTTTTTTTGTTGGTTTGTTTTTTAAATTTATTATTGAAAAAGTCCATTCGAGTGCAAAACGCGAGCCGAAAATTCTGAGCTCAAAATTTGATATAATAGTGCATTATAGTCCCTATCAAGTATCCGCGAAAAAGAATCACGAGCCAAAATTTTGAGCTCGAAATCTCAGTTGATTGTCCATTATAAACCCCATTTGGTATCCAGGTTGAAGATTCATTTTACAGGTTTTGTTAAAAGATAAACCTAGAAAACAGATCAACAATCTTTGCTCTGAAACATTAACTTTTGTGGGGTGCAGGCCCCAATTACTTTTGATTGTCGACAACACTCTTTCCAAGGGTTCTTCTAAACAGAGGGTATTGGGTCCAACCTTTTCATACCAATTTTGTTACGTAGTGCGAGCAGGAAAATTTAGGGTTTCAAAGGAAATATATATAAAAAAAGGGGCCATTTTCTATTATTAAAAATGCCCCTTTTCTAAAAAGAAATTGTCTATTGGATTTTTTTAGAAGTCTTAAGGGCTGCTCTATGGTAAAAAAGGGTGTTTTTTAGCTTAGAAAAGGTGTTTTTTTTTTTGATAAATATAAAAATGCAGGGCTGGGTATTGCCCCCTGCCCCTGGTTCAGCCACCTCAGCCCTTAACCTCCCGTTTTGTATAACAAGACGAACAAAATAGTGTAAGATAGGGACAGTTGATGTTCAAATTCGGCAGAAAGTAGGATTTCAAACATCTGATCACTCGATCAGCGGCCATTTTTCATTCCAAATGGCCGCCATGAAAATCATTGAATATGCCTTACTTGAGTTCTAAATGACACGTGGTACTGAAAAATTTCTTCTCATTTGAAAGATTTTCCTATGCCCACTGAGGCATGAAACATCTGGATTTTTATTTTTATTTTTATTATTATTATTATTTTTTTTTTTTTTGGGGGGGGGGGGATAAAATCAGAGGTACCCTCCGAAAAGAATTGTTATGTTTAAACCAGGCACGTCTCCTCCCACGTTCCTGTTTAAACCAGTCCCCGTTCAAACAAAGTAAGAGATATATTTTTAGTTTTCACGGAAGCATGAATTCATAAATAATTTCCACAGGATAATAAATTGTTACTTACCCAACTGTATTAACTCAGCCAAAAATATGTTTTAGTGCATAAAATATACTGCAATACCTTTTCAAAAAAAAAAAACACTTCTGATCTTTCCACAAAATTAAACTTTTGATCCAAATGCAAATTGAAAAAAGGTAAAATATATTCACCTCCAAATTTTCGACTGAACACTTCAGTCTCTCAGGGAAATGACCCGTCTGATAAACGCTGCGGAAGTGACGTAGCGGCGAAGAATGGGTCATAAACTCTGGGAATTTGTATCGGCCCCCGTCACGATTCAGCGATGGTTGGTGCGCCCTTATGTAGATGGCTTCCTTCACTCCTCCTCAAACCATCTGTCCTCCCTGTCTAATATCTCAACCTTGTCAAGATCCACGGTATGTCCCGGCGACTCAATGTGGATGTGCTGCGAGACTTCCGACGAGACAGAGCTGGGGCGACGATGTTCCAAAAATCTAGTCTTCAGGGAACGTTCTGTTCCCCTATGTAGGATTCTTTACAAACACCACTTGAAGTTTTTCCTTGGCAGGGAATCCTATATATTACACCAGTAAGGTTCTTCTTTTCAGTCTTGTCCTTAGGAGCTACAAGGAATTGCTTCAAAGTTCTAGTAGGTTTGAAGCATACTCTAAATCCATGTTGACGAAAGTTCCGTTTTAAAGCTTCAGATAGACCTTTGAGGTAAGGTAAAAGACTAGTCCTTTCGACGTGGATGACGTTCTATCTGAAGACTTATCCTTGTCCTTTGGGTTGCGAACTCTATCAATGGCCCACTTCGGATATCCACACTCGAGAGAGCCTTGAGACAGTTCTTTTCTCTTCGTCGATGGCCTCTTGTTCCGTGACTACGGTCTCCGCTCGATGGAACAAGTGTGGATCACCCCAACTTATGTTCTAGTGGATGATTAGATTGAAAGTTCAAGTATTGGTCCGTATGTGTGGCTTTGCGAAAGACCTTGACCTTGAGTGAACCGTCAGCTTGGATGATGGTCAAAGTATCCAGAAATGCGAGTGATTTGTCCTGCTCTTCTCAGTGGTGAACTTAATATCAGGATCAATGGAGTTAAGATGAGCAGTAAATCCTAGAGAGTGTTCCTTCTTCAGTTTGTGTAGGTGTCGTCAACATAGCGATACCACCACACGTTGGATGTGGAACGGAATTAATCGCTAGTTGTTCAAAGTGTTCCATGTAAAGATTGCATACAATGGGGAGACTGGTGAACCCATTGCTGCTCCATGAATCTGTAAGTAATAAACGCCATTGTACACAAAATATGTACACCGTAGACAAACATCCAGAAGTCGAATTATTGGTCCGGTGACAATTTGGTGCGTTCATTCAAAGAAGTGTCTTGCTCTAACCTGGATCGAATCACTTCATTGTAACATCACTATATTACACCAGTAAGTCTCAAGTTATCGAGTACAGTCAAAGGAACTAAAGCGGAAAATATTCTACGGAAAGCGGAAAGGGAACTATTGAATGTAAGAATTGGACAGATTAATCACAAATTAGATCATCTAAATCAGGGAAAAGACCGCGTTCGATCTCGCATTGAAAATGATTTTGGTTTGCCCGCGGAAATCATAGCAGATGTGAAACCCGCACGGAAAGGTCACAGGTCAAAGAACACGAGTTATCGAAAGTACGTCAACAAAATAAATTCGCTCGATTATTAGAGGATAAGAACACGACTGTTTCACGTAAAAACAACAGTAACCTTGCATCGGATTGCATTCGTAAATGGGTGAAGAATTGTTCAAAACGTCTTCTCAACGACCCAGAGTTATCAGTGTTAGCCAAAGGATTGAATTTTTCTGTCGCACCGACCGAGGTTCCAGTGATAGACATCATCACACGCACAGAGTCGGCCTGCCGCAAGTTACCCGATCGCAGTGCTAGTGAGTTACGGTCAAGTGTCGCTACTCTGCTAAATAGACCGAGGAAACTTGATTCGAATTTGAGTAAGGAGGAACTCAAATCGTTAAACGATCTCAGAAAGGATAAAGACATTAGAATTCTACCAGCAGATAAGGGGAGGATAGCGGTTGTTCTTGACACAAGTGAATATAATAAGAATGTGAAACTCTTCTCAGTGATGAATCGACGTATAAGAGATTAGGCAAGAAAGATCCGACTTCTAAATACAAGAAAGAGATTGTATCCGTTCTTCAGGATTTAGAAAACGAAGGAGGAATTAATAGGGACGACTATCGTAGACTCTATCCAACAACAGAGACCCTCCTAAGTTTTATGGACTTCCGAAGGTGCATAAAGCTGGCACTCCTCTTCGGCCAATAGTAAGTAGTATTGGATCCATTACTTATAACTGTGCTAAACTATTAGCGAACATCCTTTCGCCGTTAGTAGGAAATTCTTGTCATCATGTCCCAAACTCTCAACATTTGTCGAAAATATAAAGCATGAACATGTTAACGATGACGAAGAACTAAGATCATATGATGTTACTGCCTTGTTCACTTCTGTTCCTGTCGACAAAGCTTTGATAGTGATTCGATCCAGGTTAGAGCAAGACACTTCTTTGAATGAACGCACCAAATTGTCACCGACCAAATAATTCGACTTCTGGATGTTTGTCTACGGTGTACATATTTTGTGTACAATGGCGTTTATTACTTACAGATTCATGGAGCAGCAATGGGTTCACCAGTCTCCCCATTGTATCCAATCTTTACATGGAACACTTTGAACAACTAGCGATTAATTCCGCTCCACATCCACCAGTGTGTGGTATCGCTATGTTGACGACACCTACACAAAACTGAAGAAGGAACACTCTCTAGATTTACTGCTCATCTTAACTCCATTGATCCTGATATTAAGTTCACCACTGAGGAAGAGCAGGACAAATCACTCGCATTTCTGGATACTTTGACCATCATCCAAGCTGACGGTTCACTCAAGGTCAAGGTCTTTCGCAAAGCCACACATACGGACCAATACTTGAACTTTCAATCTAATCATCCACTAGAACATAAGTTGGGGGTGATCCACACTTTGTTCCATCGAGCGGAGACCGTAGTCACGGAACAAGAGGCCATCGACGAAGAGAAAGAACTGTCTCCAAGGCTCTCTCGAAGTGTGGATATCCGAAGTGGGCCATTGATAGAGTTCGCAACCCAAAGGACAAGGATAAGTCTTCAGATAGAACGTCATCCACGTCGAAAGGACTAGTCGTTTTACCTTACCTCAAGGGTCTATCTGAAGCTTTAAAACGGAACTTTCGTCAACATGGATTTAGAGTATGCTTCAAACCTACTAGAACTTTGAAGCAATTCCTTGTAGCTCCTAAGGACAAGACTGAAAAGAAGAACCTTAACTGGTGTAATATATAGGATTCCCTGCCAAGGAAAAACTTCAAGTGGTGTTTGTAAAGAATCCTACATAGGGGAAACAGAACGTTCCCTGAAGACTAGATTTTTGGAACATCGTCGCCCCAGCTCTGTCTCGTCGGAAGTCTCGCAGCACATCCACATTGAGTCGCCGGGACATACCGTGGATCTTGACAAGGTTGAGATATTAGACAGGGAGGACAGATGGTTGAGAGAGGAGTGAAGGAAGCCATCTACATAGGGCGCACCAACCATCGCTGAATCGTGACGGGGGCCGATACAAACTTCCCAGAGTTTATGACCGATTCTTCGCCGCTACGTCACTTCCGGCAGCGTTGATCAGACGGGTCATTTCCCTGAAGAAGACTGAAGTGTTCAGTCGAAATTTGGAGGTGAATATATTTTACCTTTTTTCAATTTGCATTTGGATCAAAAGTTTAATTTTGTGGATTTATCACCAATGCAGTTTAACTTTCATTCAACTTCTGATCTTTGGTTGTTGTATGTGTTCATTCAACTGTGAATGAAGGGATATAGTTTGCAGAAATAATCAAAAATCAAAAAGTTTTCGCAATTTAAACTCAGTGCTCATTGAACCGTGAATGTTGACCATTGATTCATTTTGTATGTTAGGGTACATTTATGTGGCATCCCTTTTGACAATTGTGATGTAGAAAACTTTGAAAATTGTCCCGAAATCATTTACTCTAATGATAAACGGCTTATGAACTTCAAAAAAAAAAAAAAAAAAAAATGCTTTCTTGCATTCGACCATTGCTCATTTAATCATGACATGATGATTTTTCCTACAATTAACTCACATACTGTAGGTAGTTTATAAAATTCCCTACACGGACATTTAATTAGATTTTCCCAACTCTACTTCGTTAAAGATATCCGTAATTGGAGGAACATACTTTTTGTTTTGTGTTTATATTGTACCTTTGAAAAAAGGCCAATCCGTTTTTTATTATTTGTCCTTGGTTTTTTCGTATCAGGACATCTCCCACCGGACAACTCCCCCGATGGACAGCTCCCACGGAGGGCAACTCCCCCGGAGGACGGCTCCCCTGGAGGACAATTCCCCCGCAGGACATCTCACCCGGAGGATGGGTCCCCACGAGGACGAGTCCCCCGGAGGACAGCTCCCCCGGGGACAACTACACTTGAGGATAACTCCCCCGGAGGGCAACTCCCCTGGAAGACAACTCCCCCGAGGACAACTCCCCCGGAGGACAACTTCCCCGGAGGAAAACTTCCCCGGAGGACATCTCCCCTCACTTTAAATGCTTTATATTGATTTTATGCTAACCCCTTGGTTTGTCTTTTCTTTTTGAATTATTCCAGTACTTTTCTCCCGGAGTAGCCTTTCTTGGATGACAAACGGGGATGTGGATGGTTTATGGGGATTTACCCCTTAGGTTGCACGGTACTTTGTTCATCCTTTTTTATTTATCTTTTTCTATTTCTCCAGTTATTATAATAGCACACTCACATGTGAGTCAATACAAGTTCCCTGGATTGGTATCTACTCTCTCTTACATCCCCTCTACTCTCTCTTACATCCTCCATCACAAGACGGGGAAAATAACTTTCTTTTCTGACACACCTCTCAACGTTTTCTCATCGAGTTGGCACGTATTTCTGAGACTTTCCTTTTGTAAGATGACATAGAAAAGGGTAATAACAGAAAACCTTGAAGTGAGATAGTGGAAGCTAAATTATGAGAACATGACGAAGTCTCAAATATACGTGTTAACTCGATGAGAAAACGTTGAGAAGTGTGTCAGAAAAGAAAGTTATTAGAGTAGATTCCAATTCACGGAATTTGTATTGACTCACATAATAGAAGTGTGCTTTACGAGGGCCATAAGTCTTGTTGATATGTTTATTGTGGTAACTGGTATTCGAGGGTAATGTCCTCTCGAACATGATGAAAGCAAACATGAGTATTAAAGAAGGATGAAATTTGAAAAATACTACAGATTTTTTTTTGAAAAAATAGCTTCCAATGAATAGTTAGCAATTAAACAACAAAGTACAGTGTAACCTAATCCCCGTAAACCATCCCCATCCCCGTAAGTCATCTAAGAGGGGCTACTCCGGGAGAAAAGTACTCGAATAATTTTAAAAGAAAAGACAAACCAAGGGGGTTGGCATAAAAATCAATTTAATAGAGCATTCAAAGTGAGGGAAGTTGTCCTCCGGGGGAGTTGTCCTCCGGGGAAGTTGTCCTCCAAGGCAGTTGTCCTCTGGGGGAGGTTTCCTCCAGGGGAATTGCCCTCTGAGGAAGTTTTTCTCAAGGGGAGTTGTCCCCGGGGAGTTGTCCTCCAGGGGAAATGTCCTAGAACCGTTTTTTTTATGACAGCGTTGGCAACTCATATTTGGTTAATGGTCACAAAAAAAAATCAAATTAATTGTAGATTCTTAGGCCCGTAGTCTGTTACTGGGTTTAGAGTTGTACAGCAATTGACAATAGAATCGAACAATAGAACCGTACGAGAAAAAACTCCCAGCACGAAGAAAACCTCCCAAACGTGTACAACTTCCGTACAGCTGGAAGTTTCTAGTCCACTGAAACGCACAAGATAAAACCGGAAATCCATTGAAATAAAGACGCAACAATTATTGTTTGTAGCCGCTTTATCCTTTGACTACCGAGTGTTGTGCATTGTCGCTTGTCATGCACTTTTAAATATCTCGTCCTATTCATTAACAATTCAGTGGCCTGGGATGGGAACAATTAACAGGCTTGGAAATTTCAGCTGCAAAAGGACAATGGGTTTATTCCCTCTGAATAAATTATATAGGCCTACCTTAAAGGCACATTATGATCCCTACGGATGGTATCTCACTTTGAGGGGGACACATTCGAATGTGTTTTTGAGAGTATTCGGCTGGTTTTTGAACATTTCAAAACGAGCCGAATCCCTCCCGAATTTTAATTGACTATAATTATGATCCGGATCGTTACTCCCCCAATAATGATACGAACAGGCTTTTTTTTAATCGTTTGTTTGTTTTTTTTAATTTTTTTTAATTTATTATTTTTTTTTTATTATTATTATTATCATTATTATTATTATTATTATTTATTTTATTTTTTTTTTTCGGGGGGGGGGGGTGTTTTGTTTGTTCGTTTTGTTTTGTTGTTTTCTTTGTGTTTTTTTTTTTGTTTTGTTTTTTTTTGTTTTTCTGATCGAAACTTGCTCTGATCAGAAAAGCATTGCCACAATTTTAAGTGGTTGACCTACTGCTGCAGTTTACTTTTTTATCTAACAATGTAAAACATAAAAGATAGTTATAAATTTATAATAAATATATAATATAATAAATTATCTGTTCGTAGTTTTATTCGTTTGAATTAATCTCCTAAATAGCTCACGAATTTTTTCTTTCACAAATGTGAAGTGTCCATATTTGGCCAAAAGCAATGAAACGTTGAATTTGATTCCGACATCACGCTACATGCATGCGCAAAAGTCTCACGTTAGGTGCATGCGCATCAATCTTTTTCTTATTACTATTTTTTTATTTTTTTATTTTTTTCTTATTCGGGAGGGGCAAAAGTTGTAATAATGGGAAGGGGTAAAATATAAATTTTCCACTATTTAAATATTCAACTCTTTACAGAGCCATACACATAAACAATAAAACGTCAATGTTCATTAACAATGTCCACTCGGCCTCGAAATCCCTACATCTATCAAATAATTATAAATAATATGGACCTTTGAAGAATGGTGGAATTTGTTTTCATTCTTTTTGTGTGTATTTTTTTGTACATGTTGTATGTATGTATGCTCGCTATATTTGAAATGGAGCGGGAAATTCTTTTATTGTGATGAAAAAGGTAATCCATGCTTAACGAGGTATATTATCAAAGCACGGATTATCTTTTCTTTGAGAAGTTTAGCGGTTCCAGGTTATGACTGACATAGCACAATGACAACGGACAAAGGTCTCAGATTCAGGGCGGAACCAATTGCCTGAATGAACTACTCGTTTAGTATTTTGAATCCAATTTGCATAACTAGTTGTTGCTATGACTGACAAACACGTTTCTTGTCTCACATAGCAACACACTAATATAAGCAAAAAAGGAAATCGAGTAAGCGGCGATCCCGGGGAGACGGGGGGTGGACGTGTCCCCCTTCGATTTTTTACGGGGGGGATCGACCCCCTTCGATTTTCAAAAATGAACAATTTTTATGTAGTGATTAGCTTGTGAAGCTAATAAAGAGGTAAAATGTATGTCAAATAAGATGCTAAATGTTATTATTAGGTAAAATTTCGGGCTCGCGCTTCGCGCTCGCAATCATTTTTATTAGTTTCTGCATAATGTGCCAGGTATGCGAATTTTTAGTGTATTATTTTTTCACTTTCTGGTGTTTCCGCCCCCCCCCCCCGCCTCCCCGTCGTGACATGAAATCGCCGCGCTTGGTCGTGGGAATATCTCGGAGACGTCTCTGAGACGTCTGCGCGCCAAAAATACATCCAAAACCATTAAACCAGTCTCAAATTAGTCTCAAACTAGTTCCAAATCCGTTTTTTCTAGTGTAATGACAAGTGACTTGCCACCATTAGTTTATTGTTGGTTTTCGCGTCAGTTGACCTTTTTTTTCAATATGTCAGGTCAAACGAATACTTCAATCGTGTCGGAAATGTCATTTTTGATGATTAACATGCAATTAATCTAATCGTTGTGGACAGTTCTATAATGCACCTAATTCTTAAACAAAGTTTTAAGAACCTTTAACTTCAAGTTAACGAGAAAATTGATAAATTAGCTTCCTCCGACATAAAACTCGCAAAGCCATATCAAATTCGAAACCACCTATGCCCCTAGTTTAGAATTCTTTACAAATGCTTGTACAAGTCTGATCCCGAATGACGTCATCCGAATCTACTTTCGTACGATTAGACGCACGCTTCACTGACGCTTCATAGAGAAGCGTGCAAATCAGAGTTGCATTCTCGTTTCATTACCCTTACTATTTTCGTGCGACAGCACAACTCTAAAACCCGTAACAGAATACGGGCCTTAGGCTTTCAGTTTTTAAACAATCGCATTTTAGTAGTTAATTCAGATTGCAAAAACAAGCCTATAACGATTGCTAATAGAGTAGGGGGAAAAAAGCACAATAATTTTGCCCTAGAATGCCAGATTATGGTCAATTTTAGATGTAAATGAGTATTTCAATAATTTATTTCTCTCTTGTCGGTTATCCTAACAGTACCAAATTGCTTGCCATCGTAGATATGAGATTACAGTACCCAAATGTCTTTTTATGGTGCACAGAAGGCCATTTTTTGAAGGTGTACCCTGAAAGTAAAACAAATCATACTATCATTCCGGGTCAAAAGGTTAGTGACTCCCGGGGGGCATTTCATCAAAGGACTTGTCGGATGTTTTATCCGACAAACTGTTATAAGCTACTGAAATGCTTGCATCTGATTGGCTGAGAGTAAATTTGTCGGATGAAATGTCCGACCAGTCCTTTGATGAAATACCCCCCCCCCGGTCCTTTGACACTAAGAGTAGTACGTTTTCATGCAGGCAAGGCTGACGCTTTAGATCAAACGAACGTGGTATCAGTATGCGAGTATTTAAAAATTTGAGAAAGTACCCCACATTTACACAAAATAAACGTCTGCCAGTGCATCTCTGCTGCATATGGTCCCTCATATGAAAACGTGAACAATCAAAAAGGACAGTGTTATTTTATACCAAACACGCACAGTTCCACTACAGTGCACTAACGACCAGAAAGAATCTTACGGGAAATGTGTGTACTGGGTATAGACTCTCTCTACGTCTGACCGTCGATATCGCGATAACAATGCCCTGAATAAAGACCGTGTAAAAGGAGAGTGCAAGCTGTGCAGTCAGGATCGAAGTATTTTATCATGATATTTTTTTTTATGATATCAAAAACGCGGGGGAAAATATTGACCAATCACAAAGAAGTTAAAATCATTGGAAAGAGAAATTAATATATTTACTTCACTCAGCGTAACTAGGAAATCGATGCGCTGCTGAATTTTACAGAAAGCTTTTAGTGACTGCTGTTTGACCAAAATATCATTTTCACACAGAAAAACGACCCAAAAATGACTAAAATGGGAGATTTTAAAGCTCAAAACGCGAGGGTTAGGGGTAAAAAAAATATTCTTCCCAAGGTTTTATCTTGTTTTATATACATTAACCCTCATAAAACCTGTGTAACTAAGTAAATGATCTTCTCGATTTTTTTTAATTCCAGTATATTCAACAAAACTCCCGTTTTTCGGGCATTCCTTCCATTGACAATCGGTGCGTGAAAATGGTTTTCCTAGAAAGAAGCCCCAACGTTTTCATATGACAAGCGGGTGCGTCCCAAAATAGTGTCCCTTTTACCCCCTCCCCCCCAAAAAATAATAATAATAATAATAATAAAAAAAAAAAAAAATAAATAAATAATAATAATATTTTGAAGAAAAATAGAACAATTCATTTTTTCAACATAGTTTCTCCCATTTCTCCTCTTTTCGGCGCCCCTTTGCCCGCCTACCCGGGGCCCCTCGAATACTCGCTTGATACCAAAGTGATGTTCTATCTATGGAGTAAAAAGCTTTCTTGTAAGCTAGAGATTCTTTTAGTGATAAATACAGATCTAAACGTGTAAAACAAAAGCCTGGTCAATTGTTGAGTAATTATTTCTTAAACTAGCTTGTTTTTCATTAATAAGATTAATATCATTGAGAAAGCCATTTACCCTTTAATTTATTATCGATGTCTAAAAAGTTTATTAATGCAACTAAGCTCAGCAACATGATTCCTCATTGGGCTATTCATGTGACAATGACAATGAGAATAAAAAAATCTATAGATAACAAGAAAGTTTTTACTCTATTGATGGAACATTACTATTGCTTATTCAAAATGGTATTCGAGGAAAGGTCTTTCGAGTAATGCGTAATATGTACGCGAAGTTAAAGTCATGTTTAATTAATAATAATGACACTTTTTTTCAAATGTAATATAGGTGTTAGACAGGGTGAAATTTGTCTCCTGTTCTCTTTGCGCTTTTATCTTAATGATTTTGAAATATTCATTAAAGATAAATTTAAAGGGAAAGTTCAGCCTGGGTTCAAATTGGTAATTGGTATAAAATGCAGAAAAATAAAAGAAAAATATGAGTGGGGTTTGGAGAAAATCGACCAAAAAATAACGAAGTTATGAATATTCAAAGTTTTTATTTTGTGACGTCACATGCGAGCAGTTCTCCTATGTGTTATGTACAGTGTAAATTCCATAAAGTGTCATTTTTTTCAGAAGAAAATTAATTATTTCACCTGTACGGTCGATACATCATCAAACATATGTTAATGTACATGCCCATATCAAATTAATCCATTCCTTTACCAAGAAACATGAAAAAAGACAAATTTATGGCATTTACATACACAACACACGGGAAAGCTGCTCACACGTGACGTCACAGAATCCAAACTTTAAATATTCATAACTTTGCTATTTTTTGGTCGATTTTCTTCAAACTTTCATTCATATTTTTCTTTTATTTTTCTGCATTTTTCAAAATCAATAAAATTCCAGGGTGAACTTCCCCTTTAATGGTGTTTATTTGTTACCTCCTAATATGAAGTAAATTACGTTTAATAAAGGTATAGATGTATTTTGAACCCTTTTTCATTATAATATGCCTATGCTACTTTGATATTGGCAAACAATGAAACAAATTAAAATTGGCACTTAATGAAGTCAGTGACTATAGCAATATTTTTTTTTGTGCGATCTCTCCAGATTAAAGCAATCAAAGCTAAAGTAGTTATTTTCTTCAAAGGGTAAAGTAAGGAAATATGAGCCATTTCAATTCAATGGAAGTACTTTGGAAGTAGTTCATGATTATACATATTTCGTCAGTGATTTTACGAACCGTCCTACACCTCTCCGAGTTCCCAAAACCAGCTTTTGAGATAATCGCGTTCAAAGTTTGGATGTTCTTCTGACGCTCATAACTTCGCGCTTTGAAGGAA
Source organism: Paracentrotus lividus (assembly GCA_940671915.1). NCBI lineage: Eukaryota > Metazoa > Echinodermata > Echinoidea > Camarodonta > Echinidae > Paracentrotus > Paracentrotus lividus. The sequence goes on along the minus strand of CALNVZ010003425.1, from coordinate 18,037,297 downwards.
ACCAGGGCAATTAATTATATCAATGTACAGCATAAATTCTATAATTTACAATATGAAAAAATTATTTGCAATCGGGTTTGAATTTTAAATATTTAGAATAAAATGGAAGGTAGTTTTTTAGAAACTGATTATTTTTACGACAAACAGGGGTTAAGGTCACTTCGTAAAATCATGCGTATCACGCACATGTTTTTAGCGTCCTAAACCACGAAATAGAACGGTTCGTAAAATCATTCAATGCATACGCACACCGCTCACCCATATGTAGGTCGGGTTGGCGCCATTCTGGAGACTGCTATATTGTAGAAACAATGTTTAGGACGCTTCGTAAAATCACTGGAAGCGATGTGACGTTTGAACGAAATTGAATCTTCTCTTATTTTTTAAATAATTAAGATTTCAACCTGAAATTTGGTCATTCGATAGAGTTGAATACAGGCTTTAAGAATATCGAAAAAACTCAATTTCGAAAATTGACCAAAAATTCGGTTTATTGACGGTTCGTAAAAACAGGCACGATTTAGGAGTTACGTTCAATTATAACAATAAATTTAAGAAGGCTCAGATTATTACCAAACGTAGAAAGCTTAAAAAAAAAAAAAATTTTGTATGGTATTTTGATTAAAAAAAAAAAGAGTTGAGAAGTATATGTGGATTTGAGACATTAAACAACTAGAGAAGGTTCACACTCAATAGTGTAGGTATTGATTCAAACTAAGTAAAAATACAATGAATTGCATGACTCTTGGGGAACTTGAAAGAGTAGATAATTATGTCTGTGTTGCAAAGGAAATTATTTTATTAAGTTTGAAACTATAAATGCAAATGAATTTAAAATTCAACGATAGTTTGTAATATTAAAACTTCTAAAGATCATGGTATATTTCCCCCCCGGGGGGGGGGGTCACTCAAACAAATAAGTGCTACCCATGCGTGTCCCCGCACCCTGAAAAATGGACCTAAACGTCTCATTGCATGGAGTCAAATTTGCACCCCTTTTCGACGTCAGACTGAAAATGAACCCTAAACGTCTCATTGCATGGAGTCAAATTTTGCACCCTTTTCGACGTCAGACTGAAAATGGACCCTAAACGTCTCATTGCATGAAGTCAAATTTGCACCCTTTTCGACGTCAAAATGGAAAAACATACCCTAAATGGCGTAAACACCGTGAATTTTGACCCAAAACAACAATTTCCGCTGAAAACACCCCTATTTTTATGAAAATGGCGATTGAAATTTAAAAACACCCTATTTTAAGGAAAGCGTCGACGCCGCCGAAAGGCTGAAACAGACCCTATTCGACCTTTTTGGGGACACGCATGCGTAGCATACCATGTGGTGAGTGACCCCCCCCCCCCCCCACCCCGGGATATTTTCTTTCCCTTTGGTTAAAATAGTTTCATGCTACCATACAATATCATTCAAGAAATTGATGGGGATTTTTTAATTTGCTCTCTCTTTTTATGCCATCTATAAAAAGACGATATTTAACTTTACCTGTGGTCACGGGCACGCTGGGTAGCAGAAGACTCGTAGGCGTGATGTTTGGCGGACAACTCGTAGGCATGATGTTTGGCGGATAACTCGTAGGCATGTTGTTTGGCGGACAACTCGTAGGCATGATGGGTAGAGGAAGACTCGTAGAGTTGATGATGGGTATTTCACCCGGGACAGTTAACACCCATTTATCAGCTTTATATATACCCGAGAAAGATCCGATGTCACCGTACTTGTTTCGAACAAACTCGATGAACTCGCCAGAATCTCTTCCGAAGCCATAATAGCTGCGGGGATGCTCATGGAAAACCGATACATTTGCATGCCATAGGGATTGGAGCTCCACGCTGCTAAGGTCAAGATAATAGCCAGTCTGAAAAGGGCAGACGGAGAAAGAAACAAAACATAGGGCCTTTAGCAGGGGCGGCAAATAATTAACACAATGGGGGGGGGGCACTATCTGCATGGATTAGGGCTGGGACGTTATCACCCCCAATACCAAGTGGGAGAAAACGCCAAAATTCACAATCGAAACTTGCCATTTTCAACCAATAGCTCAATATGCGATATCATTATTTGAACGTAGGCTTTTAAAGGCGCATATATTTTTCGATGCCCTTCAAGGTTGTTTCGGTGAGCCAAAATATCAAATCTCGTTTTTAACGTGTGTGTCTTTTTCATGAATATTTTGCCCCGCCTACAAGATTATCGAGTACAGCCCACAAGACCGACACCCACGAGACCGACGGCCCACGAGACCGACACTAGATCAAACAGGCCCACGAGACCGACACTACAAAGATATGACCCACGAGACAGAAAATTCGCAATGAAGGCCCACGACACCGACGGTAGAGCAAAACAGCCCACGAGACCGACATTACATGAAGTATACCCACGAGTCAGAAAAGGGACGTCTAAAAGGCAAGAAAGGGGTGGAAGAGGGAGAGAGAGACATGGCAAGGGCCGAGAAGTCGAGACCAAAAAAAAAAATAAATAAAAAATGGGTGGAAGGGCACAGAGAGATAATGAAATCAAAGAACTAAGGAGGCAGGTGACCAACGGCAGGTTCGAAAAATCCATAGGCTTTGGAAGATTTTCAGGAGGGGGGGGGGGGGTCAATTTTTGACCAACTATTTTGGGAAGTTTTTTATTACCCCCCCCCCTCCTCCCCCTCCCCCACGTTGACAGTGGTTTGTGAAAAAGAAGAGAGGAAAATAAATTGTAGACCTAAGGGGGCCGTCACACTGAGGTCGTTCTATAACGTTCTATAGCGTTCTTGCCCGTTCTTTATAAAATTGCTGAACGGGCTTTGGTCGGGTTGGAACGTATATCTTTGAAAAATAATTTCTTGAATACGATACTAGGCAGTTCATAAATAGTTCTCGTTACGTCAATTCCGTCTTTATCGCGTCCACAATACGTTGTTATCCAGTTCAGACCGAGTAAACAGTTCGTTCACTCTATACCGTTCGTAGCACGTCCAAACCGTCACTAAAGTGCCTATGCGCAGCATGATAAAATAATGTTAGGTACCATGTTCGTAGTACGTCCTTCTCGTTCAGAGTAAGTCCTACCCGGTTCTAGGACATCTCCCCCGGAGGACAACTCCCCGGGAGGACAGCTCCCTTGGAGGACAGGTCCCCCGCTGGACATCTCCCCCGGATGACAGGTCCCCTAAGGACGAGTCCCCCAAGGACGAGTCCCCCAAGGACAGTTTCCCCCAGGGACAACTCCCACGGAGGACAACTTCCCCCTGGACAAATCCCCTGGAGGACAACTCCCCCGGAGGACAACTCCCCCGGAGGACAACACCCCCTGAGGACAGCTCCCCCGGAGGACAACTCCCCCGCAGGACAACTCCCCTGGAGGGCAACTCCCCCGGAGGACATCTCCCCCGGAGGAAATGTCCCCTCCCCCCAAGGACAACTCCCCGGATGACATCTCCCCTAACTTTAAATGCTTTAAACTATTGATTTTATGCCAAGCCCTTGGGTTTTTCTTTCTGTTACAATTATTACATTACTTTTCGCATGAAGTAACCCTTCTGTAATGACAAGCGAGGATGGGAATGGTTGTTTAATTGCTAGTCATCCATTGGAACCACCCCTTCCAATCTATGAATGGCTACTCCTTCCCTCAAAAGGTTGTTAGGTTTGGCAGATTCAGAGGTACCCCAACGAAATGTGACCCTCAGAAAAGGAAAATTAATGAAAATGCAAGAAATAAAAGAAATGTTGAAAAAAAGGAAGGATGCTAAATGGGGAACTTAAATATGAAGCTACAGGAGTAGAAAAGAGCACGAAGGTCGAGTTGGCCTACAAATCTCTAGTCGTCTTCAGCAAGGGGGGGGGGGTGAGCCGCGATAATTAAGTTTTAATTAATAATTAATCACACCCTAAACAAATTAGAATGGGCGCAAAAGTTTAAACTAGAACACAATTTTTATTTATCAAAAAAGAAATTCACAAAACTCAATTCCAACATCATCACTTGTTTTGTCATTTTTCAAGGAATAATGTAATACAATCATTGTCATTGGGTTTTAATTTTACAGACAATTGTTATATCTGAACGGTGTGTGTTCATAAGTATGCACTTGCACAAGCTTTGCATTCATGCCGTGTCATCGCTATCATAAGAGGGTGTTATTGCAACTAGTGTTGGAATGAAAATATCTCCAGAAAATAGATGAAAATTAAAACATCTCGGTATATCAACCAATTTTTCAGTATTTCCGTCAACATATCCGATGAAAACATTATAATTCTAAAACATTTGCTGAAACAAGCCAAAACAAAACGAAACAAAACCCTTGTATCAAATTATGTACATGTATTTTTGTATAATTGAAGTCGGTGTGATATAAAATTTTCCACTTGTACGATCTTCGCTTGAAAATCCTTTTTTTTTTTTTTCTTTTCTTTTTTTCTTTCTTTCTCTTTTTTTTTTGGCTAAAAGAAAGATAATCGTCACCGTTTTGTAAAAGAATAACAACAACAAAAATAGAACCATAAAAGTAAAAATATACTGCTTCGGGTCATTTTAGTCAAAAATTTCGGATTTCGAACACCCGCCAAAATTCCTAATTACGGGCCTGACCATTAAAAAAAAATCTAAAAATCTAAAATCTAATCGATCATCTTCCTATGGAGATTTAGATTAAAGTTGATATCTCTCTCTCTCCTCTTTTGACGATAAAATTCGGTTCCAATAGCAGTACGCCTCTATAGCTGCCAAACTTTAACCACCTTCGCCGAAAAAAAAAACAATAATTGCCAAAGATTTTGTATTTCCATGAATGGCTATTTCGGTTTAAAAAAAAAAAAAAAAAAAAAAAAAAAAAAAAAAATCGCAAATGGAGCAAAAATTAACGAGTGCATGTGGATCTGTTATCCGGAATGGTTGAGTTGTCCTCCGAGGGGACTAGTCCTGCGGCGGTAGTTGTGCTGCGGGGGAGTTGTCCTCCGGGGGAGTCTCCTCCTGGGAGTTGTCCTCCAGGGGAATTGTCCTCCGGGGGAGTTGTCCTCCAGGGGAGTTGTCCTCCGGGGGAGTTGTCTTCCTCCGGGGAGTTGTACTCAGGGGATATGTCCTCTGTGGACTTGTCCTCCGGGGGGGTGTTTTCATCGGGAGATGTCCTCCGGGGAGTTGTCCTTGGGGGGAACTGTCCTCCGGGGGAGATTGTCCTGCGGGGAGTTGTCCTCCGGGGTTCCTCCGGGGAGTTGTTCCTCCGGGGAGTTTTCCTCCGGGGAGTTGTCCTCCGGGGGAGCTGTCCTCCGGGCATATCAATTCTACTCTATGTAAAATGTAAAGTTAACGTATACCAATGTGCGGCATTAAATGGTAATTAAACAAGGCGCGTCCATTATCTAAGAGGCCAGACGCAACGAAGTGACGTTGGAAATACGGCTGAGAAGCGCAGAAATCTATACAGCTGGCTGCAATAATTAATTAGCTCACAAAAATTCGCTTAAGAAGACTTCCCTGCAGCTGGAATGGTATTGTCCGTTCGGTTCAGCAATCTACTCGTACGTGGAGATGAAAGAAATTGATGAACTTTTATCATGTTGTTAGTTAATAGATTTTCCAGACCAGATGGAGGAAATACACATTTGGGCAAGCTTATAACATTATTGTGATGAAGTTGTAATCAGAATCTTTATTTCACATAGATTGATGTTCCAAACGATTATTGATATAAGTAGTAATCTAGTCACCTCTTGCGAAGACGCCGCACAGTGGGCCAGGCGTTAGTAAAAGTGCGCCAAAACTTGGATTTGGTGATCAAAACAAATTCGTTTTTTTTTAATGTTCTGAGTAAAGAAAACAACCTCTTGAACATCTCCATGTTATATTTCATCTTTAAAATGTTTTTTACTTGGTTATTTTTCTTCGAAAGTACCGGTAACTCTCTATATTAGGGAAAATCTAGTGTAAATGACGCTTTTTAGTTTTTTGAAGGTTTTAGCCCCCCAAAATGTTCAATCCACCTCAAAATTGATTTGGATGTTTAAAAATACATATTCTAGCTAATCCTAGAATTTGAAAGCAAAATCTTGCTCCTTTTAGAAGAAATTATACAAGAAACCGATAAATTATGGCAGAAAATTACATTTTTTTTTCATGCAGAGATATGTTCATTATTGCCATCGATTGCCGCGCGGAAAATACTACAGATGTCTTTGTTATAGATTCAGCTTTACAGAGATACCGAATTTGGCTGCCAGTTTTTGCCTATTTTTGAATTAGAACCAATTTTCCGTCCGCCCGTTTGCTAAATATATTGCCAAAAACTGCCAAGATAGTGAGAAGCAGCCGCGCCGCACAAGTATAGTGGGCCACGTACTATCAAAACTTCGCCAAAACAGGCAATTTGGTTATCAAATTAATTTTTAATGTTTTCATGTTTCAAGCAAAGATTACAAACTCTAGATCATTTAGGTGAAATATTTCTTCTTAAAAATAATTTTGAGTGGGTCATTTCGCTTCAAAAGGATCCCATTTTCAATTTAAGGGTAGGCTTATATTAATGTGTAAATTACAAATTTGATAATGTTAAACAATTTTCACTGAACGGATTCTGTGATTTACTTCAAATTGCACTCGCCTGTCTCAGAATAGATACTTTAACTAATTGCAGAGTTTAAAGGCAAACCCTCTTTAAATTCTGAGGTCATTTTTGAAGAAACGGGGGGAAAATAGGGAAAATTACGAACTTTTTTCCCCATACGCCTGAATGGTCACTATTGCTGTTGATTGCGGCGCTAAAAATACCCTGAGCCCCTTTATTATAGTTTCTTCTTTACAGTGATACCAAATTTGACTGCCACCTTCTGCCACTTTTTGAGTTAGAGCCGATTTTCCACAGTATGTTTGCCCCTTATTTTATCGCCAAAATTTGCTCAAAGCGTATTGTGTCTACAAAATCTCAACGTAGGTAGCGTAGGCCTACATACTCGATTCGAAAACCCCAAATTGCAAAACAAGAACATATAAGAGTACAACGATTTTGGGAAAATATTGGCATGCGCATGATGTGCTTATATGTCGTAGGGGGACCTTTCTACTGTTCAACCCCTTTTATATGATATTCACTAGGCTAAACTTAATTTTGGAGAATGATATTGCATACCAAGTTAATTACTAGGCCTACTTACTACTTTAATTTCTATCATTATATATCAAGTAGGAAAAAAAAACATATTGTACTACAATTTCTATTCAATCCATGCCTCGTCCAAAAAGAAAACAGTATTTTAATGACGTCAAATAATTTTAAAATGCTCCAATTGTATCCCAGTGGTCTATAGAAGCCCCCTTTCATGTCTTATTTATAAAACTTAATCAGAAAAAGAACGTTTTTTGGTGGAGAAATATGCCTTAACCAATCAGAACACGGCATTTAAATGACGTCATAGAAATTTAAAAATACTCTTATTGTGTTTCTTATGTCTCGAAATCCCATATTAGTCATAATCATCAAAGCAAAATGAAAATTTTCATGCGTTACCATTAATATTTTCCTTGACCAATCAGAAAACAGCACTTAGATGACGTCACATGAATTTGAAAATGTTCTTATCGAATTCTACGAGTCTGAAAACCCCAGACTGACCTCTTATATGAATTTATTATGTGGTCTTCAAAGAAAAATAAGTTTTGGCGCAGTTTGAAGTGATTCTGGCCCACTGTGCGCCGTCCACATGCGATATGCATGTGATATGCGGAAATATCGACCCATCGAGTAAAGATTCTATTGTAATAATGTTCAAAGTGACAGGACTTTTTCTTAACCAATCGAAATGAATGTACCATCTTTGGAAAGCTGAGAATTCAAGCTTTTAAAAACTGCATGATCTTTAAGCTGTAATATAATTATCCAGAAAGATGATTATGTGGCGTATGAGCTATTTTGAGAGCAAAATTGGCCATATTGTACAGGAATTTGATCTGATTAGGATTTCGAATTTACACAAGTGACAGGACTTTTTTTTCCTTTGCAATAAGTTATTCCTATTTTTGAAAAAATCAGACTCTTAGCGTATTTATTCAAGTTGATCATTTCTTTGAAAAGGTAGTTGCTCGCCATAATCAAGAAAACAAAGTGAAAAAACTGTGCAAAATACAAAATGTCTATGGCAGCGTTCGCTTTGCGTAGAGTGATAGCGCCCTCTTCCTCTTAAGTTTACAACTAGAATTGATATGGTTGTCCCCGGGGGAGTTGTCCTCCGGGGGAGATGTCCTGATACGGTCCTACCCGTTTAAGGAACGTTGTCACTACGTTTAATTTTAGAACTGGAAGCCAGTACGATTTTTTTGAACATGTTCAAAAAAATCGGAATGCCTTTCTGTTCTCTCCGTTCGGGCCCGTTCGCCAAGTTCGTAAACAGATTGTAAACGGTCTGTACTAGATTCTAAAAGGTCTGTACTACGTTCAGTCCGTTTGTAAACAGATTGAGCCCGTTCAACAAGAACTACCAAGAACGCAGTGAGAACTAGCTCAGTGTGACGGGAATTATGACATGCCGTTCTGGTTAAAAATTGAAACGTATTGCTATCCAAGCCCGTGCTATAAAGTCCTGAGCAGATTGAAATAGGTCTCAAGTACGTCCACTCCGTGTGTACATAGATTAAGCCCGTTCTGCAATAATTTCAATAAAATGGTTAGAAATTGTTCAGTGTGATAGTAGTATAAGCGAATAGATCAGCTATTTGATTGCCACACATTAATTGTTACAATTACAGAAATCTCACAATTTTTAGAATAAATACGAAAAACGGCCATTGGTCTGAAAGAGAACGCGTACATTTGACCTAATTATTTCTGGATTAAGATGAACAACGTTCGTATACAGTCCTCAATACGTCCATCACGTCTTTGCCTCGTCTGCAGTCCGTTTGTATCTATTTAAAATCGGGTGAAAATGACCGTTTTCACGAAACAGAGCCCGTCTGAAACAATCCAAACTCGTCCCCGGTTAGTTTCAACCCGTTCTTAATCAGTTCCAACTCGTTTCTAATGCGTTTCGTCCCGACCTAACTAGTTCTGGGTCGTTTTTAATCCGTCAAAATCCGTTCTTACTCGTTCTTACGTCGACCAAACGGCCTCCAGAAAGTTCATCTCGTTCTTACTATCCGTGTCTAGAACGTGTTGAACGCAAATGCGTGCCCGTTTCCCATAAAAACCCTAGCCCGTTTTTGGCAGACCTCATGCGTCTTCGTAACTTCAAGCTGATAATGAATATACAATGCTCGTTTGTAAGACGTCCTAGCACATCTTTAGAACGATTTAAGTACGGCAATTTCGTTTGTAGTACGTCCATCTCGTTTTAGGTACGTTGCCACCCCGTTAAATTTTAGGACGAGATGGGCGCCCGATTTTTTTTAAACACTTTTTTGAAAATCCGACCGAGCTCGTCCATGAAGTTCGTAAACAGATCGTAAGAAGTATTTACTACGTCCACTCAGTTTACACACAGACTATGCCCGTTCGGCAAAATTTGCAAGGACGTAGTAGGAACGAGCTCAGTGTGATGGGGATATAATCAAGCTAATGTTTACGATGTAAAAAATTCTATGAAGACCTTGTATTTTATTTACTTGTTTGTGTGTGTGTGTGTGTGTGTGTGTGTGTGCGTGTGCATTGTGTGGTGATTTACCTATCTTTATGAATGTTGATATGCGAGCGCGAATAGCGAGCTAAGGAAAATAAATTATATTGGGAGCCTAATTTTTTTTTAGGGGGGGGAGAGGGGGTCCAGGCCTGCCGGGCCACCTTGATGCGCGCGGGGGGGGGGTCATCATTACACCTCCTGTTACGTACCTGCCTCCTTATGGTTCTTTTCTTCTAGTCTCTGTTGCCCTTCCCCACCCTTTTTGTTTACTTCCCCTTGTAATTTCTCTCCCTCCCTCTTTTCTCCCCTTTTTGATTGCCTTTTAGATGTCCCTTTGCCTACCCGATTAAGGGGGGGGTAGGCATAGCCTCGTGCCCCGATGATACCCCTGGATATTCGCTTGTTTCGTTTTTCATGGGCCTAATTGAAAGAAACGTCTGACTCGTGGGTATACTTCATATAACGTCGGTCTCGTGGGCTGTTTAGCTCTACCGTCGGTGTCGTGGGCCTTATTTGCGAATTTTCTGTCTCGTGGGTCATATTATTGTGGTGTCGGTCTCGTGGGCCTGTTTGTTCTAATGTCGGTCTTATGGGTCTTTAGTTGCCAGCGTCGGTCTAATAGGCCTTTTTTGTCTAGTGTCGGACTAATGGGCCGTCGGTCTCGTGGGTTTCGGTCTTGTGGGATGACCCCAGATTATCATTGGCCAATGAGATAAGTGTGTGCATGTAACCGACTTCAGACATTGCAATGCGCTTAATTAGTTGCGCCTTAATTATGCAGATGAACCATTCTTGGTCACGTGTGTGCCCAATTGGCGATAACTCTAACAATTTTAAAGATATACTGATTTAATGTTTATATTATGCTAACATATTTTGTTGGCTATCATTTGGAAATATTTCTTTATGTTTACAATATGCATGTTCAAGGTAATGCCACCCTGACACTTGCACGAATTTGGGTACTTTGCGCACTGTCTCGCATTGTGGCGTGTCAGTGCGTGTCCTTTTATAGTGGTATGCAGTCTGATTTTGTTCATGTCGAATTTACGAATAGTTCACGACATGCGTAAACACCAGGGCACGCATGTCACGTCATGTTTACGCCATACGTGCGCATTGTTCACGCATTAGTATTCATTTCCACGAATACCTGTGTGTAGAGAACACTTTATTTTTCAATTTTTGATCACGGGACTTTAATTGTTCATGTATTTCGCTAATAATAATTGAAAACTATTCACCGTCGCTTCTAATTCTTTATAGGGGAAAAATAGGAGCAAAAGGTGCTTTAGAAATTATTTTCTTTATGTTTCATTGTTTGCAATAATTTCTGCCAGCGCTTCGTGCTCACATACTTTATTTTATGGGAAAAGTGGAGCCAATAATGTGCTTGAATTACCCTCCTTTCTGGGTCATTTTATGATAATAATAATTTAGATAAAGCAGTTATAAAAAGACAGATAATTTTACAAAAATAATAGAGAGCATATAAACTGTCTGCTTCAAGGTAATTATTTGACAAAATTTCTGCTCACGTTTCGCTGAATACTGCTTTATTTTGTGGGAAATGAAGCAGTAACGCTTGGGTTTGGGTCATTGTAGGCCTATGCAAAAGTTTCTGCTAGTTGTTTAAAGAAATCGTTTTGAATCGAAAAAACATAAGATAGATTTAAATGTTATGCTTTCAGGCAAGGGCGGCGATTTCATGTCACGACAGGGGGAGGGGGCAGAAGGGTCAGGGGGCCTTAAGAGGTCAAAAGAAGTGGGTCACGTGTGTGACGTCACAAAACGGCATGAAGTTCAATTTCATTTTGAAAATCCTGTGAGTTTTAAAATGATGAAATCTTCTTTTTGCTGTGAGATATGCATTATGGATCTGTTAACTAAAAAATACCACTGGATAGGAGTCATCTCTGAAATGTCTTTTTTTTTTATTTATTGTATATCGTGATGTCGGGTCACGCGTGTGACATTTCAGTGGGTCACGTGTGTGACATATAGCAAACTGTACAGAAAAAAATTAAAATATTATACATTATGCAGTAAATGTACATTTTGAGCAATAACTATATTTGCTGTGGTAAAACTTTTATGAACTCAACCCTAATCAATCACCAACGAACGTAGAGGGCGTCAACAGCTTCGCGAAGCTGTTGACGCCCTCAACGTTCGTTGTCAGTCACTAGTGTGTTTTGGTAGCTGTCAAGACTGGGGATGTGGCGGGGAGGGAGGGGGGCCATGATGCCCCCTATAAGATCTCGGCTGTTGATCGCGCGAGCGCGCCGAAGATTTGCACGATGGTAGTGTGCGATGTAAACTACAAGAATGCACTGTTAATTTTCCCAAAATAATATTTATTTTATATGAATTAATTATGCTAATTTATGCATTGCATGAAATCATACATTTTTTTTCTAAATGACAAATTAAAGCTTCTGGAATGCCAATTTTGTGTTTACATCATCTTTATAGGATTTCTAACAATTGTGCTTGGAAAAATTTTGCAGCAAAAAAAAAAAAAAAAAAAAATCTGAATGAAAGTTGGAAGAAAATCGTCCCAAAAATAGCGAAGTTATAATAATAATAATGATAATAATAATAATATATATGATTTGTAATGCGTAAAGTTATGAATGTAATGTAATGTATAGTTATGAATATTTAAAGTTTTGATTCTGTGACGTCTTGTGCGAGCAGCTCTCCCATATGTTGTGTATGTAAATTCCATAAATTTGGCTTTTTTTTCCCCGTGGTTCTTGATAAAGGAATGGGTCAATTTGATAGAGGCATGTATATTAACATATGTATGATGATGTATCGACCGCCCAGGTGAAATAATTAATTTTCTTCTGAAAAAATGACACTTTATGGAATTTACACTACATAGCACGTAGGAGAACTGCTCGCATGTGACGTCACAAAATAAAAATTTTAAATATTCATCACTTCGGGTTTTTTTTTTCTGCGTTTTTTAAATTTTAAATTTTAATCGAGGGTGAACTTCCCTTTAATATAATCAATTTATCAACATTATTTTTAGGGTTAGATCAAAAGGAATAGAGGTAAATAATAATATAATGACAGAAATCCAAGTAAGGAAGTCAGCATATCCATTCCAGTCAGGGTTAAAAACAAAATTGATATTTTATGTACCGTTTTCCATCTAATTATTGCAATGAGGGGGCCTACTTTTCATTAGTTTAACCCTAAAAGGACTGGGGGCCATCATTGCCCCTTCTCGACATTTTCCGCGACCATACCGGCGCGCGAAATTTTTGGATCGCGCCGCTTGCTGACTTTTTACTTTCAGTCATCTTTTGAAACCATTTTTGCGAAAATCGGTCATACCATTACGACGCTGCACGATTTTCAAAAACATCCGTCAGACAGAAAACGGCTCAAAAACATGATTTTGTGTAGGGGAGACCGGGTATGGACGTTACAAAATTCACATTTTGGGCCAGATAATTCTAATGAAAGAACTCACGCACTCCATATTTGGTCTGTAGTTAGCCTATTATGTTGGCTAAAACCTGAGGCATATAAAACTTGAAAACATGTAAACACTAATTAACTACAGCTTAATTAGTGAAGACATTTTTTTGTAACAACCTACCCCATATACGGGGTAGTTTGTTACACCATACGGGGTCAATTGTTACAATATGTAAACATACGGGGTAAGTTGACAATTTGTAAATCTCTTATACCATACTTTCATTTTTAACTTTCCAGTTTCTTGACATCGTTAACAGTAGATCAAGTAGAGCTCTAGAATAGACAAAAGTAATAGTAGAAAATAAAAATATTAACACCTGAAAATTGAGACAAAATGTAATTTTACATATGTAATGTAATTGGGGTAAGTTGTTACATCAACATGGGGTAGGTTGTTGTAACAACCTACCCCATGGGTGATTTTACACAGAGAAATTAACTGTAGCACAGTCATTAGGCAGAATTACAGGGCATGGCTAGGGTGTATATTAGTGACATACATGTACTATATTTACAATACCAGACTATCATCATGTGCCTTCAGTTGTAAGAGCTATTACAAATTTCAATTTTTGTCAAATATTTACTTTGAACTGTAAAAAATGTTTTTTGTTGATTTACTTTTTAATAAAACAACGGAGAAACCTCACGGCCGGCAGTTCATCACAGCTATGTGTAGGCTGTATATAGATGCCAGTTAGCACATCCTCTCTTGTTCCATCTTAGCACACTGAGAACTGTAACAACTGACCCGTGTAACTTCCATACCCGGTCTCCCCTACAAAGTCAATGCAAATGGAGTTTTCTCACCTTATTCATAAAGATACGATCATTTTCACTTTCATTGGCTAAAATCAATTTATTTTAGCATTATTATGCTCCAAAATTGTTCTTCAATATTTTTTGCAAAAAAAACAAAAGGTCGAAAAAACCAAAAAATACATAAGAAATTCATAAAACAATGAAATGCACAAAAAATTAATTTCGATACGAGAATTTTTCTCTGTTACAATTGTTAGGAATGCTATAAGGAATACACTAAATTAACATTCTTGGAGCTTTATGTTTTCAAATAGAGCAACAAGTATGATTTCATGCATAAATTGGCATAATTAATTCATATGAAATAAAACGATATTATTTCAAAAAAATCAACTTCGCGGTCTTATAGATTACATGGCACACTACCATCGAGCAAATTTTCGGCGGAGTCGCGAGATCGACGGCCGAGATCTTAGGCCGTCAACACCAAGCTAATAAAAATTATAACCAATCAGGGGCAACGGAGCGTTTTTGAAAGTGGAGGCGTTGAGCGGCAAGGGGGGGGGGCTGAACAGGCTAAAAATCACAAATGTATGGTCATTTTTCCATTTTTGGACACGTTTGCTGACGAAAGTGGGGGGGGGGGGGCTTAGAAATGAGAATTGCACAACGTTGAACGTATCTGTCAATCATTTTTTTATACAAGGAAAATACCCATATTTATAAGCTCAGACATGAGAATTAAATTACTTTAAACATAATCTGTCCAATACGTTGTTGAAAAGGCAAAGAAATATCGATTTTGTCCGAAAAAAGTGTCTTTAGTTTGTTTATCAATTTCGTTTCATTGCAATCAGAGCCTTCAGTATTATTTCCTGTCCCCCCCCCCCATAATTTATTTATATCATTTCACTATAGAAAAGAAAAGGTTGAAAATATGAAGAAGTGAACATTGTGTAATAGGTTCATTTAATGCCAAAATTGTAAATAGGAGTAGACTTGGAAATTTTGTTAGAAAGGCAAAGAAATATTTATTTTGTCCGAAAAAGGGCCTTTAGTGTGTTTATCATTTCTTTCATTGTAATCAGAGCCTCGGGATTTTTTTATTCTTGTTGTTTTAATAATTTATATCACTTTACTAGAGAACTTCAGAACTTCATAAGTTTGAATGTATAGTCAATTATAGTGCTTTGTTTACAAAGACAACTTGTAACCTTATCTATGAGCTCAAACATGAGAATTAAATAACTGTGAACATATAATTTGATTTGGTTTGAGTTTATTTTATTCGTCGAGTGTACACGGTATAAAACATAAAAGAAACACTGACAGAATAGCCCATGAAATCCAAAAAGACTTATTTACAATAGGGTCCTATAAAATGAGAAAGAAATTACGTAACCTCCCTCCCCCTGTTTTTTTTTTCTTTCTTTCTTTTTTTTGTTATTAACAAAAACACACACATTAAAAGAGAGAAAGAAGAGAGAGAGGAAGGGAGGGAAAGGGAGAGCCGGAGAGGAAAAAAGAAAGAAAGAAAGAAAGGGGAGAGAGAGTGGGGGGATGGGAGCCCCCATAAAAGATTAAAAAATATTTTCAATATGATACCTGAAAATATATGTCCAATACGTTCTGTTAACAGGGCAAAGCAATATTGATTTTGCCAGAAGAAGAAAAAAAAAAAAAAAAAAAAAAAAAAAAAAAAAATGGCGTACACTTTGAAGATTGATTTTACAACAAAAAAAACTGTCATTTTTTTTTTTACTCCTTCTCACAAATGTATTACTTTATTTGGAAAAGAATGCGTTAAAGTAAAAAGGCGTATATAAAAAGTGTTATACCACAGTTTGGGTAGGTACAAAGTAGATAAAGAACCAAAATATGAATTGTAGAAGGTTCTATAGTTCTACAGTTAAAGGGTGAAGCCACAAACACCTAAAAAAAGAATATCATAACTTTTGCCCCATATCATGCAAGTGGAAAATATAATATAAATGAGTCAAGCATTGTCATGTTTCATTTTTAATTAGTTTATGCGGTTAATGATGTTTAAATATTGGCTCTGTCAAGTGCATAGCTTTGATAAAGAAAAACAAAATGTTACAATTTCATGTGTTACAATTGCCCCGTACGTCTGTTACAATTGCCCCTGGACAACGGTGTCGATTTGTTTTGGCGATTGGGGGGGGGGGGATGATCGTCGATATATCCTCTTTTCCTCAATGTGACACATACGATGGTATATGATCGCATTGTCCATTGTTGGGGATGGGGGTAATGCTTGTATACATGCATATAAATATGAAAATATGCAGTTAATATTGTATAATGCGAGCGCGAAGCGCGAGCTGAAAAATTCTTAGTGACATAAAATGGGGCATTTGTTGCATAATGAGAGGGAGAAACGAGGAAGGGGCTTTAACTGGTTTGTTAAAGGGTGACCATTATGATGTAATGGCTATAGATATACACACATGCATATATGAATATCTACTAGTACGCCTACATATTTTCAAATTCATACATGCAGGGCCATTATGCGAGCGCGAAGCGCGAGCTGAAAATTTTCTCAATGATAGTGACATGAAATGGGACATTAAAAAAAAAAAGATATTGTACATGCACACAAAAAATGAGAACTTGCATATATGAGTGATCACACTCAAATATCCAAGTATTTTTGACAATATAGTGACACACATCCATGAGTGCTTTCACTCAATAACGCTACTTTGAAAACGCACCTAATCGAGTATTTTTAATTTGACAATATAGTGTCATGACACACCAAAATGAGTTTATTTAATTAACTCATTTTATTGAGTAACATAACTAATTGTTTTGAGTACATTGCACAAAACTAATCTTAGTGAGTAACGCTTTACATACTCAGAGAGTCAGTAAGTAAGGTTGCACCACTCATCTCGACTTGCTTGTGATGAGTTTGTGCAACCTTTACTTACTGACTCTCTGAGTATATGGTAAAGCGTTACTCACTAGGTGAGTCATATTCTTTTTGTTTGTTTGTTTGCCTGTTTTTATAATGATATTTGGAAGTTTCGATGATATACACATCAGTGCATCAATTCACTCAAACCAATACATTGCATTACTCACTCAGTGCATCAATTCACACAAACCAATACATTGCATTACTCACAATCATCAATGCATCAAATTACTAAAACTGTGTACATGACTGACAAAGTAATGGGAAATCCATGCATGGTAATCTAGCTGTTAGTGTTATCAGACGATGTATATCATCGGAACATTCCAAATATCATTATAAAAACAGGCAAACAACAAACAAAAGGAATAGGACTCACCCAAAGACAAAAAGAGCATGCAGGCTCTCCGCTTCGACTCCGTTCCGCTAACATTACGTACGTACGCGTAGAACATACTCGTGTGCAGTGTCGATGTCGCGTACTCGTGATCCGAGTAGGCGTACCGGGCGCAACATGTAAAAGTACCGCATAGCCAGTAAAATTACTCTCAAAGACTTTCACGAGATTAAGACGTTATCGAAGACTGTCGTTAGTTTACTCATCAGTGGAATACGGCTATATAGAATTTCTCAGCAATTCTTCACTTTACTCGATTGTTAGTGTTTTCACCCGATCATCCACCAAGCCGTACCAAGTTGAAGAGAAACTCACTTGCACAATTGTTTTACGCAATTTGAACATGTAAGTTACTAAATGGGATACTCAAGAAAAAATTATTATACTCATAATTTTTTTTCTTGAGTATCCCTTATTAACTTTACATGTTCTGGAAGAGCGGGTGTGTACTTTTTAACAGAACACAGATTCTGAAGTAAAAATACGTGATATACGAATAAAAGCACTCGCCTCCAAGAGTAGCAAACGGGTTTTACTCATGGAAACTAGTTCTTGTTTTTTGTGTGTGTAGAATAATGCGAACGCGAAACGAGGAAGGGAGTTTATCTGGTTTGTTAAAGGGGAGCCATCACTCGGATATGCTTATACACACACATGCATAATGCCTATTAAGTACTATAGTATATGGATATTGTCGAATTCATAGGTCTGTAATGCGAGCGCGAAGCGCGAGCTTAGAATTTTCTCAATAATATTGAACTTAAATATGGTGTTTGTAGTGTTACATATAAACGCGAAATCTCGATGGAGAGCTAGGGGCTTATTAGAAGCGGACTAAAACGAAAATGGTCTACATAAAATAATATCGACGAATTCGAGTTAGGGCCATAATGTGTGAGCGCGAAGCGTGATCTGAAAATTTTCTCAATAATAGTGACCGGCTGATGAAACATGATACTTGAAGCCTCATCATTTGCTCATGTGAGCGCGAAACGGGGATCGAGTTGGTGTTTAAAACGTACCATCGTGATGTTAATACACATATACATTCATAAAAGATGATCAAATTAAAGTACAGTTTGCACTAGCCTATATTATGCGAGTGCGAAGCGCGAGCTGTAAAATTTCAGGCAATTTTCAACAGTTATTTGAAATGGAATTTGAAGCATTATGCGATCGTGAAGTGCGAGCTGATATTTTTTCCTTTGAGAGCAAAGTAGCGACAAATTTGAAAAGAGGGCAATTAGCCCCCGGAGAATAGTATTATATAATCAATGGTCCAAGTCCCAAAAAAGTATATCTTGTCTATGAACAGCCGAGATATGGGTTACAGACTCTTCAATATTCAATATTTATTTCATCAAATCTATCGTGGAATATTGAGAGGGGGGAATACTCATGCCTTCAGTTTTACTTATCGAGGCACCTCTCCCCTATGCACTCTGGGATCGGTGCCCCTAAATTATCATCGATTTGAACAGAACAGAATAGTGAAACATCTGCGCTTCCATTATCTACACAGTGCATTGTGTATTACATGATTACTAAAGTATATCAGGCACACATGAGGAAGATTAACGATAGAGTGAGAAAATTTTGGATTTTTGAATGTCAGAAATGTGCATTTTAGACTGCAAAATAATATAGTAATGTCATAAAAGAGATTTAAATGATAACGAATCTGTAATGGGTAGATTTATATGCACATAATATGCTACTTTCCATTTTCTTGAATATCAAAATATTGGGGGGGGGGGGATGATTGTACACACCATCCCCCCACCGAAATTATTGGGGGGGGAGGGGATGCATCCCCCCATCCCCCCCCCCCACAATCGACACCCATGCCCCTGGACACGTGGCAATTGTAACACTCGACCTCTTGTTTTGAAATGGTAATGGATTCAAAATAACTTGTTGTACTTAACCCAAACCTATTCATATGTCATGCTAAGATATGCATATGTCATTTTATTTAGTTTTAAGCAAGTATTTAGCTTTAATAAAGTTGATAGGTTAAATTTGGGAAAAAAAAATGTTACAATTGTCCCCGGTCTCCCCTACATATTTGCAGTGCAGTCCAAATGTTTTGGTCATCAATGTTTATTAGAGTGACTATACTATAATTAAACACCTGTAGTTAATCAAGCAAGTTATGATATATTGTTAATTTGCCTTTGAATCAAATGAGAGTTCCTTGATAGGAAAGAGAGGAATTTATCTTAGGGTGCTATCTCACTTCACGGAAACAAAATTGAGACTGATTTGCCCGCATGGCATTGCACTATAGCTGTCTCCGCGACAGATTTGTGTGTGCTACAGGAGACAGATCTAGTACAATGGCTTGCAACGATCGTCTGCGTTCGTGGAGCGGGGGTGGAGCGGGGATGGCCGCAACCTTTCGTGAACACCGGGGGGGCTTTTCTCGAAATGGTGGGTTGAGGGAGGGGAGTAAAATTAACGCACCCATTCGGGAACACCGGGGGGGGGGGGGGGGGCTTTTCTCGAAAGGCTGTGTTTAGTAGTTTTCTGAACCAGTCGTTTTTATGAAAATTATTCATTAAATAATAATACAATATTAATAGATAATAATAATAATAATAATAATACCCAATATTTCTATCGCGCCTTTCCCAAATATAATAGGAGAAATAGAGGAGAGCTTGCATTTTTGTTGATTTTGAAGTTAATAAATCTAGAGAGATAGAGAAATAGCGTGTTTTCTATTCTGAATAAATTCACATTTGCATAGAAGTTTAGAAGCTCCGTCCAACAATATTTAACCAGCCTTAAATAGAAAAGTAGCATTTTTGTTGATTTTTTTAGCCGTGAGGCACGGACGCTTGTAGTTGGACACAGACACACATACTTGACCCCCTTTTTTTATATTTTGATAATCGAGCGGTTATCGAAAATCATGGACGAATGTGACCGGAGGAGACTCGGGGGCGCGCCCCCTCCACTGCAGTCTCATGCAAAGTCTTTTGTGCAATCTGGCAATATATAGAAGGGAACCAAACAAAGTCCAAACAATCGTCGAAGAATGGAGGGGTGGGAGTAGGGAAAAACATTGCTTCTCGAACGGAGTCCATGATGAGAATGATTTTATTTCAGACACAATTCTTCCGCAGATCAGATGCAAGTGTTAAGTATACGCGTGGGAAAATGTGTTGCGCTTTGATGTTGAAGAACAAAAGAGACCGCGCTTCTATGATTGCCGACATGCGCGCGTATGACATATTTATGTAGATTACGCGGCGCTTTGATTATTAGTCGGCAAATTGGAAACAACTCAACAGTTTTCTATTTAAATACATTCTCTCACGATTGGCTCAGGTATACAATTTGACGCAAGGGTTGCTATCTTTTTATTCTCAGTTCGACATATTATATTGCAAGATTTCTAACATGACACCAAGTAATCAAAATATTCATTAAATCCTCTAATTCTTTCTTCTTTCTTTGTCATTTCTTTTTTTTTTTTCTTCATAATTTAAGATCAAGAGTGGGGCGACTCCGCCCTATATCGACGATATATTTAAGCCTATAGGAGCGGCCGGTATTCATGGACATCACTCCGAACTTGAGCTGGGGTGGGGGCGGGGGGTGATACAACATGGACCTCGCCTCGGCTTTCCAGCTACTTTGAAACTCAAAATAATTTGAATAAGAATAAGAATACTAGAAAGTGCCCCTTTATTTCTTCAATATATCTTTTAAACCCCCAACTTTTCGGCTCGCGCTTCGCGCTCGCGGATACTACATCATAATGCATAATTAACTCTAATTTTGAGCTCAAAATTCAGTAGGGTATGCACAATTACCTACCTCCTAAACTCAAAGAAGTTCGCTACAAGCTCGAGAAGGTAGCATATGAGCTCAGGAAAAGCAAGGAAATGTCGACAAGAATTCGTCTCATCGGCACCAATCTTGTTCTCGAATACCGACCAAAAGCACAGCGTCAAGCGTCGTGGCTGCTCTTCAAAGATTAAATATGAAACCATGGGTGTGTGAAACGTACCATAATTATTATTAATCATACTTGGTTCACATACCTCGATTCTCATCTCTATTACACTTCACCTCTTATCAGGAAAATGTTTTTTATTTTGCTCATTCAGCGAAGGATCAGTGATTTATTTTACCCATGCACGTGTCTGTGTTTATAAACACCGATCTTATTTTCCCACGGCTGATTATGTATGTAAATTTCATTCACAAAGGAGCTTATTACCTCGTCTACAACATAATGGATCGCATAGTATCAACATAGCTCATCAATCTATTTTGGAATGCTTATTGAATGCGTCGTTCTATAGTTGACACCAATCGTTTTTCTTCTACATGGATGCATCTTCTACCGTAATTGTTATGTGAAGTTAGTTGATTGTTCTCGATTACGTCATAGTTTTTTTTTAACATTTTGAGCACGTCTGCTATACACATGGAAATGACCTTCGATATATCTATTCTACAAATGACTGTGCAATTTATCTTATGGATGTAACCATTTTTAATTGAGTGTGGTTTTGGAGGGATACATGTCGTGATCTCTTTTAAATTTTTACTGACCATACGGTTTTTTATGCTCTCTTAAATTGCGAGTACTTAAGTACTCAGTTTGACAACCAGAAGTCTTTTAAATACTTGTTATTTGTTATTGTTCTTGTACACTCCTAGCAGCTTATTTTATCTCTTTTTTTCTTCTCGACTTTCTTTCTCTCAATTTTTTTTTATTATAATTGTTACTTGATTATTCAACATATTTGTATTTCGTGTTATTTAATACCCCTTCTATGAGAAGTAATCTATTTGTTTGTAATAGCTGTTCTGAATCCGAATCTTCTCGTGAAAATGCATATTGTACTTCCTGCAACTCTATAATCTTTCCCTTTAACCACTATGTAGACAACGAAGAGTTTAATTTGTCGATTCTTATCTTCTTTCATCTAGATAAATCCAACGACGAGGATAAATATCACTCTCTGGCTATAAATCCTTTTACCCTAAATGAATACAATGACAATTATGATGATATAAGTACTTTACAATTTCATTATGTGAACAATGTAAACAGTGATTCTTCTAAATACATATTTTCTGACGATTTTATCCAAAAATATCACTCCATTTGTGAAAACTTTTCTTTATTACATGTAAATTCTAGAAGTCTTGTTCGCAATTTTGATGATTTACAGATTCTTCTTTTAAAAGTCACTAGAATATAATTTTACTATTATTGGGATTTCAGAAACGTGGTTTCGTGAAAATATCTCTATTAATTTGTATAACCTTGATGGATATTCCCTTGTTCACACTGACAGAGTTGGTAGAAATGGTGGAGGAGTAGCTTTGTATATAAGAGATGGCATTGACTTTAAAATGTGCAATATACTATCATTGAGTAAAGATCACTGTGATACTGTTTTTATTGAAATTAATAGACCAAAAAAGAAACCTGTTATTGTTGGTTGCATCTACAGAGTACCAAATACTGATAATAAATGCATTTCAGGAAACACTTTCAAGTGTTCTTATTGACATGGATTACTCAAAAAAGGATATATATCTACTAGGTGATATCAATATTAACTTAATCAATTATAATAATGGCAACAAGACTAATG
>CALNVZ010003425.1:17988920-18010989 GCA_940671915.1 Paracentrotus lividus | reverse complement strand
TTTTTTTTTTTTTTTTTTTTTTAACAATCTTTGTCTGACGCATAATGTGGTAACAAAAGAAAATAATGAACTACAGTCGTTAATTAGCGAACTCAAAAGCTGAAAAAAATTACCCTGATTAAGTTATTTCTTAAATAATCTACACTCCTCCAATTATAACAGTGATCTACTTATTTAAATGATCTTTTCAGTCAAACTCATCTTGACTTCCGTTATCTCCCACGTCTTGCATCCTCTTAATAAGGAATTTGCTTTTTCTATCTTTGTCAGGTGCAGATTTCGTAACAAAAGAAAATAATGAACTGCACTCGTCAATTAAGAAACAACAATACTCAAGTGCGACCCTAATTATCTGTATTGTTGTTGTTATATAGTTTTCATACGGCGCTGCCATTCATAATATGAATATTTACGCCATTAAATAGAATAGGTAGATGGAATGATAGAGAGATAATAGATAAATAGATAGATAGATAGATAGATAGATAGATAGATAGATAAATAGATAGATAGAAAGATGAGATTGATAACTGACTTATTCAATTTAAAATGATAGATGCTCTTCCAGTTTTAATAGAGATCTACATTGTATACTTAGACTTGTGTATATACTTGTAATGACCAATCAACTCTACAAGAGTTTAATTTAAACTCTTAGAAATTCTCTTTGCGAGTCCTTTGATGTCTTATATTCTCTCCTGAAATACAAATTGTAGTTGTTTTATTTGAATGCACAGTCATGTCACAACAAAAATAATGAGCTACACTCGTTAATTAGCGAACGCACATCTTGATTATAAACGTTAACTCTAAAATGACATTTTTAGTCAAACTCTTTTTATTCGTCGGACGCACATGTCATTAAAAATAATGAGCTATACTCGTTAATAAGTGAACGGAAAAGTTAAAAAGAGGCCCTAATTATGAAAATTATTTAATAATGCACATCCTTCTAGTTGTTTACTTTTTACAGATTTTTTCTACTTTTCCACTCTTCCTCTATATTATTATCGAGACAGAAGACAGGTATATAGGCAAAAAATAAAGATCATGTAGAAAGGAATAAATATGATGTTGTTGTTTTGGGGGTTTTCGGAGCTGTCATGCATAAATGTGGATATTTTCGCCAAACTAATTCACCATTATATATCATGATAAAAAGTTAAAAGGAGGGTGGGGGGGGGACACGGAATATGTTGTCTTGACAACACATGACGTCACAGCGTCCCAAACAAAATAACATAGATATATTGATTGCTATGGGAGGCAAGCTCGTTTCTTTAGCCGACCGATAAAAAAGGACAGTCACTATAAATAATTGATTAGCGTTCATTGCTAGGAATATGACTGCACTTTCAACCAATCAGAAGTCAGGATTAGTAAAGATTCGTAAAATGACTTACTTGAACTCTGACCTCTGGTAGATTGACCTTGAGTGCCAGTTCCTCTCTGCTGTACACATCCGGGTAATGTGACTTCTCAAAAGCCCTCTCGAGTTCGTGCAGCTGATAGGTTGTGAACGTCGTTCGATTGCGACGATGCTTCTTCTTCGGTTCACCATTCTCATCAGCCTCCATGTCGTCCATGTCGTCTTCCATGAACTTTGACTTCGCCAGGGATGATTGTGGTGGTGATCGTGAGCGCTTCTCGCACGGTCTCGTAGCTGGCTGTCGCGGGCTGCCTGCGCCCATCTCGCCGATGTAACTCGACGTACTGCAGTCAAAGACGTGGTTCCGTCCGGCTGTCAGACTTGATGAAGATGATGGGGGAGACCGCGTACTATGGGATGACAAGTCTTCAATCTCTGACTCGACCGGGCCGCGGGATGGAACCTTCGGTATGTTAACGTGATTGAAGTCGACTTCGTTCCCAATTGAACTCTTACTCGAGATGATATCGCTCTCATTGTCATTGTCCATGTCTTCATTGTCGGTTGTGTCGCTGTTTCTCCGATCCACATTGAAAGGAATTTCTTTGAAATTAGAAAAAAAGAGACAATGAAATAAAAACATTAGAAAAGAAAAAACTTTATTTGGTTTTAAACAAAATCTTTTTTTTTTCTTCTAAATTTGTGCACTTTATACAATGTGATAGCAGAATTATTGCTGTCTGAGGTAATCATAATATGATTACATATTATGATTATATATTATTATCTCCATACATAATATGTATGGAGATGTATTTGTTAGATTGTTAATAATTATATTGTATACATGTTTAAAAACATTTAAAAATGGTCGCAATTTGAACTAGAAAGCAAGGGGAAAACTAAGTCAACTAAAAGATTATCTCATATACCTATTGATGAGCCGACGTTGAGCATTATGCCTCCTTGCCTGTAAAATCCAAGCAGTGTCGCAATGGACTATTCCAATAAAACACGTGCGGAATCTACATTACAGCAATCAAAAGATAATGGGGCGAAATGTGACAATATTTTGATATGTTTATTCAAACACCAGCTTTTTCTCTCATCAAATCGTACCCTGCGGTCAGATTTTGATTTATAGAGTCGCTTCAGTAATGCGCTTTCGTATAATTCGATAAAATTTGCCAAATCACCTCTGAGGCAATTAAACGTGCCCAGGGAAGCTCTTTTTAACTGCTATTTTTTTATTTATTTATTTTTTTTTTTTTTGGCGGGAAGTGAGCTATCTCGTCGTCTGCGGGCTATCGGTGTAACATCTCTTTGCATTATATCTTTCTGTGCTCCTCTTTCCCTCTCTTTCTCCCCCTCCCGAATTTCTATTGGAGCACCGGGCTCATTAATTCGAGGCAGACGAGTGGAGATAGCTACGCGGCTGCGACAGGGTGGTTGGTTCGTGAATGACTCGCTCAATTTGGCCCATTCAACCCTAAATCGGCGCTTGGAGACTCGTTACCAGGCGAGCATGGTATGGGCACCAACAGGAGAAGGAGAAAAAAATTCAACGTGAACAAAAAATGAAGAAGAGACATACTCCTTGGGTAATTTGGAGAAAGCATGAAGAAATAATCTACTTTATATCAAGGCCTTCTTAATTAACTTATGATGGCAGAACTATCGGGGAAGATAATTGGTGAAAATATCTAGATGGCGAAAAGCCGCTCAACCATGAAATCAATTTGAAAAAGGGAAAAAATATAGCAGAAAATTCCACGACTATAAGCATTTGGAGGCTCTGACTTTGAAAGAGAAATGGATTCATAGATGATCATAAAGTCATTTCCTAATCACGCTCTAAATTCCCAGATGAAAGATGCTAGATTGGCACCAGAAATCGCAACATTTGCTAGTTCATTATGGCGCAGTGATGGTCTTGTATGGGTCATTTGCCGTAAATTAAATCGTTTCATTCTAATTTAAAAAGATTCTTTTAATCATCATAATCATAATATTCTCCCAGTTTAAATTTCCCTTTCATTTTGAATACTGAGTGCGTCTGCATATCGGTTTGATCCAAGTTACATTTTTCTTTATAGGAAAGTCGTAAATGAGTGAATTGAGAGTGGAGCTTTTAGTCCTCATCAAATAATAAATCACCCGGATTCGAGTGAGTTTGAGTTCAATAGCAGGCGCGGATCCGGGGGGGGGGGGGTTGCGGGCGCCCCCGTAAGATCGCAAGAAGTATATCAAAATGCATTCCTTTTGTGCAAGGACTCTTTTTTATTTTGTGAGCGCCCCCACCCCCCGTATGATCTGAAGAACTTTTTTTTTTTTTTTTTTTTTTTTGCTTTGCTTTTCAATTTCTTTGGGGTCGATCGAGAGACCTACCATATGTGACCTTCTTGACGGCCTAAGACCTGCCCCCCCCAACCCAGAGCAGGTTCGATTCGGCTGGTAAAATTGAACCTTTTAAGTGTAACAGTGAAACAATCCTCGAAAATAGAAATATACCAAAATGAAACATTTTCTGTACATAGGATTCAAGTCGCTTTATTTTCATATCCAAAAAATATATTCGCGTGTTTATTAAATTATGTATTAACTATGACATACAAAGGCTAAAAACGGAAACGCATTAAAGTAGAATTAATGATCATTATTTCTAACTATTTATATATTTCAAATTTCTTTAAATGACTAGCCTGGTAGTAAATTAAAAACAGTATCTTAAATTTAGCCTTAATAAACAGAGATATATTCTAGTGGAAGAGGAAATTATATAATTGAGAAAAAATGATGGGAATGGGAGATAGAATGTAAGATGAAAGATTAAATATAAAAATGGAAACTATAACAAGAATCATCGCCATGCGGGAGTGAGTATTAAAGATGGGAATAAAAAAATCTATATACATTATAATTATATGAAAAAGAGATAACACAAAGGAGAAAGTGAGGAAGACAGAGAGAGAGAGAGAGAGAGAGAGAGAGAGAGAGGGGGCGGGAAGGGAAGGGGAGGGAGATTGATATTATAGACCAACGCTATCATGGCTATTATCTGCAAGTTTAGGCCTTATAATCATGACTATTTATAACATTTAAATCGTGCACATTAACACTATACCACTTAATTCTCGAATAGCTGAGCAGACGATAATAGGCTATGATTCGTCCGTATGTTTGTGCCTTTTCAAATTGGCGCCGATCATCAAAAAGCGATTCCAACGAAGCGTGTAATGGAACGAAATATATCCATCCTAACGCTATGAACATCGTGAACTGCTTAATGATATTTGTATTATACCGTATAACGTTAGTTTTGTAATCTGTTAGAACATGTATCACAGCAATATTCATATTCGGCGGATATATAGTTCGTGTTTTGGATAAGATTTATAACCTATAACCTTACAGGACAATTTTGACGATGGTGAAATTAATATTAATTTTCTGATCGCATGCATTTAAAGTGATCAATGAAAATCGATTTGCAATGAGTAGAATATCTATTGCAAAACGATTTAGTCTTGAATAATTACATTAGGATTTATGTAAATTGAAAGGAACTTCATTGAGAGGCATTAATGATAGTGGGTAAATGAGTTAGCAGAACGACGTATTTCTAAAGACATCTTAAATAAATTGAAAAGAATGTTCAACGGAAACATGGTATATCGAAAATCTAAATGGGAAAAGTTGTATCAAAGCTGTAACTAGGCCTATATTAAGTTTAATAAATGGGAAGTTTTTATCGAACATTATTCGGTTTTTATCCATTTTCAAACAGCTTGACAATTTAGATTCCGAAGTATTTTGTATATTTAAAAATATAAATGCTTTTTTCTTTGATCGTGCATGCAACCACAATATCATCAAAAGAGCATCGACCCTCACTCTGCGGTTGTGTGGTTATCCTTTCTTGTTTATTAATGGTAATTGTTGACTATTATAGCTCGGTAATGAAATTACTTTGTAAACCATTACTCTTAGTAGAGATAGTAATCTAGTTCATTAATTACAGTATTATCATCATATCTCTTCTCTCGCTCGCTCTCTCTCTCTCTCTCTCTCTTTCTTTCTCTCTCTCTCTCTCTCTCTCTCTCTCTCCCTCTTTTTTCATCTTTTATAAAGCGCCAATTAATGTAAGTGATTCAGACATCCATATATTTACAAAGCATGTCCGTGGTTTTAGGCCCAATTTACTGCCGTTTGCTTCATCAGTAGTGATCTACTCACGTCCATGCCTATCCCAGCCTGTGCCTATTAGCCTCAACAATGTTTGTGTTTGTTGGTTTTCCATCCTCTTGTTTTTGGAAGAAGTGTCGAAGCAAAATATAACTGTCAACCCTCGGGCATTTTGCCCAGGGTTGCGAGAAAACGGACTCTCAAGACTGGAACGGGCGTTCACACGCTTAGAAAAGCGCGCTGGCTTAGCAGTGCAATGGATCAGCAGTAGATATTAAACTAGTAGCACTAATACATAAGGGGAAGGGAGAGGGAAAAGGGGGGAAGGGGAAGTTGGGGTTGATTATATACCCCTCTTAACCCCACCCACCCACCCCAGCCCAATGTTTACACATTATGTATGCCATCAAAAAAATAAAATATCTTGATTTTTTTTTTCTAGTTGGCAGACTTGGTATAAGTTTGAATATAGATCTCACAAAATCTGATAAGTATTTTAATTCTATTGCTTAACTCATGAACGAATGGTAGTGAAGTTTATTGCTGTATTTACTGAGGATAATATCTAGATCCAGGATATGAAAATAAAAGGGGCGCCAGGCCTGATAAAGGGGTGAGCAGCCGAATTTTTTTCAGATTTTTAACAATCATGTACAGTTATAAGTGGTTTTCAAATTATAGAGGAGGCGCACGTCCCCTGCGCCCCTACCTGGAACTGCCAGTCTCTATTTCTCTCATTCTCCTCAATTCTGTCTCAGTGACTTTGTCTGCCTGTTTTACTCTCTCTCTCTTTACACACACTTTCATCACTGTATTACCCTCAAAACAGATTAGTTAATCAGATTATGCATGTTATAAATGTCATTAGCCTGGATTATTTTCAAACACTCATACAATCATACAACAAATGGATTTACCAGGTAAATATTTCTACAGACGATCATTGAATAAAAGCAAGCAAATAAATTTGATACCGCCAAATATTTCGTATAAAAACAAATGCACGTTCATCTGCCTTTTACAATAACGGTCATATGTCATGTCATAATTATGCAGTCTTTCGCCATATACACAAATAATTATTTTAATGGTGAGCTAATTCCCTGTCCGCGGTGTTTTATTGGCCAAACAAAGCCTATACACGGCACAACAACAGATTGCAGTTGGTGGATTGCACTCAATTTACGAATAGAAATCATTTGTCAATTCGGTCTTTGTAAAGCAAACTGTGCGGTATTATGCAAAGGACAGTTGGCATGTTTTATTGCGAGTATTCCTTTCAGTATCATAATGATCATTATTCCTTCTGTCTGTCACGCTGTCAGTGTTAATAGGCTTGCAGAAATCCATTTTATAATCAGACTGTAAATGTAATTATTTATGTTTGATCATTTCGTTTATTGCAATTTAACCTTATGCATATAGTAAAGGATTGTGTCAACATTCCTGACAATATTTTATAAAAATAATGGTTATTTGTCATGTAATTATACTAGTAATAGGATATTATATTTGTCTAGTAGTAGTAGTAATAATAGTATAGTAGTAGTAGTATAGTATTAGTATTAGTAGTATTATTAGTAGTAGTAGTAGTAGTAGTAGTAGTAGTAGTAGTAGTAGTAGTATAGTCGTATAGAGTAGTGTAGTAGTAGTAGTAGTAGTAGTAGTAGTAGTAGTAGTAGTAGTAGTGTTGTGTAGTAGTAGTAGAAGTAGTAGTAGTAGTAGTAGTAGTAGTTGTAGTTGTAGTAGTAGTAGTAGTAGTAGTAGTAAGTAGTAGTAGTAGTAGTACTAATAGTAGTAGTAGTACCATTACCTAGCCTTTGTTGTAAATTTTTTTTTTTAAAGTCAATTCACATAACGTATAAGAGTATCAATCAAGGAGAGAGAGAGAGAGAGAGGGGGGGTAATAAAAATAGTTATTGATATTTTATACATGTAAATACAGTTCATCTCTTTGTCATCATGAAAACGTGCTTCCATTAAGATTTCTTATACTGAAATAATTGCAATTGTGCTTCTTTAAAGAGGCTTATGAATGCGTACAATAACTTCTTTAGACAAGGCTTACAAGAACGTAAAAAAATATTATAGTGGAACATCAATTATCACTCATATTATTACATAAGTATAATCAGGACAAGTTTCAGAAACACTCTGAACCAATATAATTTGATTATTGTTCCCTGATTTTTTCCCCTGAAAACGACAGTCTGCGGAAAATAAAAGGAATTATTTTTATATTATAGTCATTTGCAGATGCATTTAGATTGTAATATGGCATTCACGCTCCCATGAAGAAAAGTGCATGTTCGCATCTAATTGTCATTTCCTCTTTTGTTTTGGCATCTTGCATGGCTGCACAATCGTTCCATCCCAATACAATGTACGGGTGGAAAGATAATACAAGCGAGTATTATCTCTAGGTTTTATCTAATTCGATTAAGCGGGCTCATCAATTAATTAGCATGGAGCTAATCATCCATGACAAAATGCATGCAAAAATTAAACGCGTTAATCATCTTAAAACTATACGGGCATTATTTCGCCCCTGTTTTCCACGTTTTTCCACAACCACCTAATGATTGTCTGGGAGAGTAGCTGGGTAAAAGGTCAAAGGCAAATTATAATGTGGGCTTGTGTTGTTTTTGTTTTTTATTCATTATTATGGG
This sequence comes from Paracentrotus lividus, assembly GCA_940671915.1. NCBI lineage: Eukaryota > Metazoa > Echinodermata > Echinoidea > Camarodonta > Echinidae > Paracentrotus > Paracentrotus lividus. The sequence continues at coordinate 18,002,766 of CALNVZ010003425.1, read as the reverse complement.
CAAATTTTTAATTGCCGAAAACAAAGTAACGTTAATTGAAAGGGGGAAAAATGAGTAAAAGAAATGAGATTCCATCGGGATTCGAATCCAAGACCTCCTCATTACTAGACAGGTGCTCAACCGACTGAGCCATAACAAGCCCTTATGTCGATGTTCGTCCCAGAGAACCCATTAGCTTTCAATGATCAAGTGATCAGAAGCGTTAGCACCTATAGCATAAACCCGAATGATAAAAATCAACTTGGGGATAAGTGCGAGGGATCATGGTGAAGTGATGCAGCTTTTATATATATATATATATAAATTTTGAACACACTTCTTTGTTCAAAAGTGGATTAAAAGGAATAGGCGTGAATATTCATATAATGAATGAAAGCTCCGTAAAATATAAAAACAACAACAACAGGTTAATGTTTTCTTACATTGTCACAATTTACGCATCTCAATGATTTTGTATGTCATCTTGGATTAATTCAGAATGTGCACTCTAAAAATAAATGTTCAAAATGACCCCATGTCGGGTTATTTCGGCTGAATTACACCAACATTCTGATACCGCTCCTATGATAAGGTGTTTTTTTCTCTCTCTCTTTCTTTTACCAATATTATGAACTCCGTGGACATTTTCTATTAATACTAGAAACTAGTGTTGACCCAGAATAGTGTATGGCCGAATGGACCCATAAATTGGTCATTTTGACCCTTCATCTTTTTTAATTTTTTTTATATAGTGTTTGTGAGCGAGGTCATGATCAAACGAAGAAGACATAGTTTCTTTATTGTATGTTTTCATAAAATCAAATCCATAGATTATTCTGAAGAACACATCAAATTACCGAAGACATATTCTCAAATTATTCCATGTGTTCTTGAAATATATATTGAATGTATTCTATATAGTAGGTTGCCTTTTAATTTGAAGATCAAGGCAGAATTACCGAAGACATTCAGTTTTATGACATTGTATGTATTCTATAAGTATTTCAAATATTACTCTTAATGCATTATACTTAAGATAAATGATTATTAATAGACCCACTCGAAGAGAAAACATATAAACATTAATAAGCGCCGCGGAGCCAATTAGAGGGGCTGCAGTCCCCTTTTCTATACAGTGTAAGCAAGTGATTATCAGAATGCTGTTCACAATCATGACCACATATCCCCCTTTCTGCTTAGGCCTCCCCCCCCCTCCTTTAAAATGTTTTGCTGCCCCTAAATCCTGACTCAAATAATTTCTCAATTCTCTCTCCATATCTCTCTCTCTCTTTCTCTCTCTCTCTCTCTCTCTCTCTCTCTTTCTCCCTCCCCCCTCTCTCTCTCTCATGCTTCCTGTAATACATTCCTTTAAGTATCAAGTTGACATTTTTTTTTTGTTTTGCGTCCCGCTATTAACTGACCAAAAGTTTTATTATTCTCTTTATCCCTTAAAAACCTTAAAAACCTGACGACGATTTAGTCGATCATTTATTTGTAATTATAATCTCCGCAAATTCTAGATTATGCCCCCAAGAACGTAGTTATTATAGATTTTTAAAAGTCATGCTGTTGTGCTTACATCAGCAATGTAGATTTTTATGACCTCAGTAATTTCACTTTTAATGTCATGTGCTTATTCTATACTTGTATAATTTGTTGTTTCTATTTATATTTCAGAAAACAAGGTGACGTTTACAGGGTTTATAAAATATCTATAACAAGTTGTAAACACCGGCTGTTGTAAAGGTTAATTGGTATAATTGTGTTGTACAAGACCCATGTAAAAGTCACGGAAAACGTCATCTTTATGACTTTCTTCCCCAATTTCATTTACAGATCACAATGACATAAGAATGTGTAATATGCGTCATTTCGGAGAATGCATGCAAATTAAACGTCAAAACACGATGCATGAAATCAGAATTTGCGCCAAATTCTTGACTTCGTTAGATAAGAACAGAATATTATACGATTGATACAATATGTCTCAATTTATATGTAACCCTCTGAATTGTGTGTATTATAAAATTAAATTAATAGAATTTTACTCCATATGCATAGTAAGGATATATGAGTGACAAATATTATGTCCGTATCAATTAGAGCGTACATACCAAATCATTCGTATTGTTTTAACAAATTTGTCACCTTCTTATTGATGTAGATTTTTATTTGTTGGGTGCATTCGCAAATACATATTTTTTTCTTCAAATTAGCTCAGAAATCTCTTCTATATATAACTTACCCTAAATAGTTTAAAGAATACATATAGATCAAGATTAATATTAACCGATTAACTTGTATGTTTTCTCAAATTGTTTCATGAAGCCATTTCTTGAAATTATTTAAAGTATTCTTAAGATCAAGATCACCATTAAAACTATATTGAAGACATATAATATTTTGTCCTTGTACGCTTTCTATAATTATTTCAAGCTTATCTTAGTGCATAATTATCTTATAAGATACAGGGAAAAATTGTGTTGAACCACTATGAAACTATAAAAACAGCTTTTACACAGACACTAATAGGACCACGGAGTAAAGGGGCCGCACACCCTCCCCCCCCCCCCCCCCCCCCCCCCCACTTAAAAAAAAAATCTAGACATGTCCAACAATGCGGTAATGGGCATAAAAATTTTGTGTGCTCCGTTGCCCACTTTATTTAAGAGCATTAATGATAATATAGTATAGTATAGTTTATTCAAACCAAATCAAACTCAATAGTGATACAGTGCATAACATCAAAGAACTCAGAATGATAGGCCTCGTAATTATCTGATAATTAATCATGAACAAGTTAATGAATATAATATCATTTTTATATCAGGAAAAAAACTTTCGACCAAATAAAAACGGTCATACTAGGACTTAGTCCTTGAAATGCGTTGTGCGCGAATAACAATACTAGAAGCTCAAGTTATGGTAAAGTAATAAAAGCATTAGTTTTTTTTTCCAAAATGTATCAGGACAACTGCCCCTGCACAATTATCCCCGAGACAATACCCCCAGAAATATGGTTAGGGTTAGGTGTATAGTTAGGGGTGGATTTTTGGCGGGGATAGTTGTCCGGGGTACATAACTGTCCTAAAGCCATCCACCTTCCATAGCATGCGCCTTTATTCCAAGTAACATTAACTCCAGGTTCGCATCAAGAAGATGGCATTAGACCTTTTTTTTTTAAAGTTTAAAGCCAGTACGAACCAGCAGCATTGTATAGCACCGCCTCAAGTTCTCACTCTGCCCTGATTCCTAACCCATAATGCAACATCCTGATCAGTGTAGTCTTATGATACAGACCCACTTGAATGATAACACATTAACTCATTAGTCAATGTAGTCATAGCTCAATTATAATGTTAACAAATTGCAAATAAATACTTTACACTTCAAAACATTTTTGTTTCCTTGATACAAACCCCAAAAATGGCTGTTTTAGTGACTCTTATATTAACAGTTATCTCAAAAGGTATACTTTAAGACTAGCTATTTATAACACATAGTCAATGAGAGTGTTGATCAGTTCGTAAGTTTAAACTCGAAAAGGCGTTGTCCCTCCCTTAAATACTAGATAGAATGGAATTTACTAGTAACTCATTTTGAGTGTTGTTTTTAACCCTTTATGTAGGGAACACGCTTATCACATAGACAAATTAACTTTATTTTGAGAAATGATTGATGTTAGGCCATATGATAGCAGTATAGTATGATATCAATCATTTGACAAAATAAAATGACTTTGGATTGTCTATAGTCAAAATCGATATGGTAAACACAAAATGTGCATGCAATCGAACATATTGTCTCCGGAGTTATTTGTATTTAAAAGTCACTAGGCCTATGCCATATTTTAATAGGAAATTACAACTTTTAAGTAAATAGATGATGCCCGAAAATGATTAAACCTGCAGAAATTGATATGTATAATTGTATAGTTAATACTTCCAGTCGCTAACCATGCTATAAGCATTTTTAATGCAAAAATGTTATGGTAACTCTATCCCAGCATGAACATTTTGTGTTAACTGAATTAAAGTGAAAACACAAACTTAGATCATGTTAGATAAGGCCTACAATATTATAAAATACACATAATGCAAATAATTATGATTATTGTGAAGGCAAGGGATTAAAACGAAATAATCAGGGATGATGCAAATCAATTGATAAACAGATGAATATTCAGGAACAAAAATGCTCAGCAAAATCTGGAATTCGGAAAAGATTGACCGATTTTCTAAAATCAGGGGGGTAAATTAGAGGTTTATAGTCACCTCTTGAAATGTTTTAATAAGCCATTAATGTGAGCTATAAAGACTAAAATAATGAAAAATTCGCCAATATCATTTTTATTTTTCATTTTTTCCATCAACTGACTTTCTTTTTTTTGGGGGGGGGGAGGCCAGGGGGTGAGGCTCAAAATGCAATGGAAAAGCTTTTATTTGATCTTCAAATTATTTTTTGTTCTTCGCGTTTTGTTAATACCTGCATGGTGCTTCGGGTAAAATACTTTCTTCTGAAATAAACAAAAAATGCAAGGGGGAAATGAGAGGACTCACCATTTTTTCTTGCAGTCATATTGAGGGCAAGATTAAGTGGCAGCATGTGTTCCGCACCGGCGCCGAGACGGCACGGCAACATCCCAGCAAAAGGGTTCGGCCCGGTGAACAAGGGTCTGAAAATCCTGTCTGATCGCGACTGCTGCATTCCGAGAATGGCGTCTATGGAGTGACTTGGTCGGGGAAACTTGGGGCTGTCTTCTTCTCCGTGTCTGGTGGTCAGGCTTTTGTCGGAGTGAGCGAGTACGACTGGAGATGGAAAGCGTGGAATACCTAATCTCTGCCCGATGCTACCGGGGAAGTTGGGCGGCGGTGACTTGGCGTTGACTGACTGAGTCGCTCCATCCATTGTTAAAATTTGAGGACAGGCAACTAGGCAAACCCGGTGCAAAATGAGAGATTAAACTTGAACAAATTAGCTCGAGTGATGTTCACAATCCGTAATGTTCGCATTGATAATTTGATTTTGTAAGATAAACGTTTTTATCCTACCAAATGACTCTTCAATATCGGTTACGCGTTATGAATTTATATGCCTACACTCAAATATACAACTCAAACAATAAAACGGCTATAATGCCGAAATAATTCGCGTATCGTTGATTAGCAATTAGATTTGCAATTAGAACATAATATAACGGCCGTGTCTCCTGATCACAATCCAAATCCCACGAAAAATTATGAATATGATATGACGGACTTATGATATCAATTATTTTAATCGAATGAATTTAAATGAGTATATCATATAGCTGCTGCCCGTTATATACTCGAATGATTAAAAGATGTTGATACTATAGAATGTATTATAAGAAGCGATAAAAGGGCTTTCTCTGACAGTCTAGCTAATATAATGAGATGGGCGGGGCGTATGGCTTCAAGAAATCATTTGATTGACGTCCAATTTACAACCAATTATTTGTTGGGATACGATGGTGCTCAATAGGCGATTATAACGAGCGTAACTGCGCAGCTCTTTCTCATTGCCTAAATTAACATGATTCGAGCCAGCGTGATGAAATCATAGAACATTATTCAAAGCAAATCGTTTTGACAATGCGCGCGCAATCATCAGCCTCGTACAATGGTGAAGCCACATAACTACATACACACATACATACGTTGCCTACAACGGGGATAAAATGCACTAATTGACTGCTCCGAATGAGTCTATACGAGATCTAGCCATGGCTTGTATTGCACTTTCATCATCATCATCATCATCAGCAGCATCATCATCATCATCAGCGGCGATTTGTCAAAAAGAAAAATGGCGTATATAGTATCTCAGACTCATTTTAAGCAAACAAAACCAAAAATTAATATAAATTCTTTACGTTTCGACAGACATGACAGTGGGGATGTGACATTAACACGCGACTTTTCTGTCAATTTTTCTCGACTCCCTCAAAGCTTTTCGATGGCAAGTGAAAGCATGCATGAAGAAAAAGGAGCGAACAAAAGAAGAGGATAAAGAAACGGAGGCTTTTGTAGACAGGGGTTGAATACGAACACGAACAACTGTCGGCTAATTAAACGGCCATCCCAATTCAAGGATCAGTGAGAAAGATCTTAATACACTTGCTTCACAATTAAATCACATGATATATTGGTAGTACCAATGATTATACCCGACTGAATGATATGTAGGCCTAATATATATAATGAGTTCTGCAGTTGAAGAAATTTTCTACTGAATTTATCTGCTGCATATTCTAAATTATATGGACTTAAAATCAATGGAGTATATGAAAATAATGTATAATGAGCAAATTTAACAAATAAAATACAAGGGGAGGTATAGTTTTCAGGCCTACATACCGGATTTCTAGCAAAATGTGTGAGTGTGTTGATATGTTAATTCTTCACTATTAAATTACCAATATATTCATCATAAAACAATTATGTTGTGCAGGGCCCGCTGGGAGAACAGTTATCAGAACTAAAGTGGCTTCCCTGGGTAAAAATAAAACGATATTATTATTATTATTATTATCATTATTATTATTATTATTATTATTATTATTATTACTATTATCATTATTATTATTATTATTATTATTATTATTATTATCATTATTATTATTATTATTATTATTATTATTATTATTATTATTATTATTATTATTATTATCAGGCGCGGATCCAAGAAAATCGAATTGAATGCATTTCGGGGGCCCAATTGTCCGGGGACAAAAGCGACTCTATTATGTTTACGCATGGGCCCGATAAATTCATTGTCTGAAATCTGGCTGCGTCCGCTACTGATTATTATTATTATTATAGAGTTGGCTTCAGAAACTTCATTACCATGAGACTTTAATTTGTTTAATCTTTCAGCAAAATTCCTACTCAATAGTGTTTTGCCGAAAGCTTGAAATAAAGATCTAATTTACAACTACGTTCGATTGTCCAAGATTCGATTTTTGCCTAATGACATACATTTTTATTATAACGTAAATTTGAGCATGAATCTAGCATGCGGCAAATTATTGTTTCTATTTCCAATAATATTTCGTATCCAATAGTTTTTTTTTTTAACTCTTCCAAGCATGCAGAACACAAAATCATTCAAAGAAAATGATTCTCTTTGCCGCGAGGCTTTATATCTCAATCATGAATCAAGGTTGCTTTATTAATATGTTCGTCTTTTTTTTTCAACGATGGCTTTGAATTGTAAACCTTAATTTCAAGATGTATATTGATGGGTGTATCCCTGCATGGAACTAAAATAAAATTACCAATGATTTCTCTCTCAGGCAACCAAGAACAACCTTCGTAGACCGTGCGCCATTTTCTCATTTAATATCATGATTATCATGATTACGGAGCTTTCTTTGTCAATGAATTTCCGCCCAAGGAAATATGCTTCAGTCCTCGGATGTCATACTAGTGATTATACAGTATGACATGTTAAATAATTGCTGTATGGCATAATTATGATATCATTACGCAGTGTTTCTGAAATAATGTTTCTGCAGACAGGGGCGTAGACAGCGGGGGGGGGGCGGGGGTGAGGGGGGATGCATCCCCCAACTCAAAAGGTGGGGGGATGGCATGTACAATCACCCCCCCCCCCACTTCTCACGGGTGATATGTACTTTTTTAAAAAGCTGAAAAAGGCTTTGCACACTCCTTTTTCTTCCATGGAGCTCTAAAAAATTTCGCTCGCGCTTCGCGCTCTCATATTATTATTATTTTTATTAAATCCAGATTAATTATTTCTACATCTATCATGCTTTTATTTATATTTAGGCCTATAGGCCTACTTATTTTATTATTTGCAGAAAAATTATTTTGTTTTTCTTCCTAGAGCTCTGTTTCTATGTGTCTATTTACCCTATATGTTTATTTTAATTGTATTCATACAATTGTATTTTTAATATAATAATATTCGCAGAGTGAACAAATCTTTAACATAAAATAAATGGTCTAAAATCTCCTTTATATATTAGAGGTGTATGCAGCTCTCGGTATATTTTGTAGAATAACCCCTTTGTGGATACAAAATCAGGCTCAGGCCCCTAAATTACTTCACTTGTTTTTTAGCTCGCGCTTCGCGCTCGCTTAGAATTAAATAGGCCTTATAGGCTTAGAGGGAAAAGTTGGCACATAAACCTTTCTTTCTTTCTTTCGACCTTTTCCCCCTTCTTTGTGTGTATAGATAAAAAAAAAAACAACAGCACCCACACCACACACACAGGCGTCTCGTTTACCTCAAAATCTTCCGCTCGCTCCTCGGCGCAACCCCCAAAATACTTACATTAACTTGTGTGTGTAAACATGGTCAAGGGGTTTTAATATTTTAGAACATCTTTATTTTTTGGCAATATGAACTCTGGACCACGAATCATCCCCCCCCCCTCATTCGAGGATCGTCTACGCCACTGTCTGCAGAGGCAGCTGAGCCTCTGTCTTTTTTTTACCTTGAGGACAGAAAAATATTTACTCGTAATAAACAAATGACTGTATAAACGTGTTATAACGAAGAGTTTGTAATTATCAGAGGAGTTGAGGCTGCAAGATCTTATATATTCCAGAAAACTCATGACAGTTCATTAAAACAATGTATAAATTCCAAAATAACAATCATTATGCTTTTATATCATGTTCATATAATTCAAACCTTTTAAACATGAGTTACTTCTGGAATCTCAAATACATCAATAGAGAATATTTTGTATTGGCAGTCCTTCATTTTTCAAGACACAAAATGCAATCTAAGTACCGTATATAGCCTACGTAAAAACAAAGTTGTCTTAAAAATAGACTCAGTCCCTTCTTCAAAATCATGATTTATATTTAATTGGAGAAAGCGATCATCAAACAAAGAAAAATAAAAGAAATGACTGTTGTGTAAGATTCATATTTTCTTCTTATACAAGCAACCCTGATTTCTAATGGGAAATAATTGTTTCGTAGTTATACCCTCTTATTAAATCTCAATCAATTCGCTGTATGTATACAAATGACTGCGTTTCACATACCATTTATAAACCAATTAACATGATAATTGCTTCTCAATACTCAAGATATTAAGTAGCTACTGAACATGTCCTTAACTATAAGACAGACCAAAGATTTTTTTTCTCTAGTATTTTTCCGTCTCTTCATTCCTCAAGTATAAAATTGATTGATATAGATCTAAATTGATATGTTATTGTTTAAGGAAATGTCATTATTTAGAAATTGTCGTTTCCCTTTGTATTTTTGCCCGTGGCTAATTACCTATTGCAGCGGATCTCATATCCAGAGAGGGGGATGGGGTGGTTTACAAAGTCGTTCGTAAGCTATATATGAACAACTTTCCGAACGACTTCAAATATGAAATTTGTAAATATTTAATAACAAAGTTCTTCCTGAGTTTTGATTCCCCAAGATAATCCCAATCGAATTTATACTAAAATACCTTAAATTGTTTGTTGATGATAAAAGGATGGTTTTATCTGCTTCTTTTTTTCTTTTTTTTCTTTTTAGATTTTTGGCTGATTAAAAAAAAAATGGTTTGAACATGTCATCTCGCTCTTCATATTTTATATTTTCTAAGTTATTCGTATTTGTCTGTAAATTACTTCATTTTTGTTAAAAATCTTTGAGACATATCAAACCTCAACAGTATAGGCCGAACCGTATTTTTCGTTACCTCTTTTGACTATTTTCTATTTTTGTTGTTGTCGGATGCAGAAAATTTTATAAAAATTTTGCAACTGTGTGTGTGTGTTTTGTTGCTCTTGTTGTTTTTTTTTTTGTCAGTCCACTCATACGCGTATTCTGGGGGGAGGGGCTTTACGGGCCCCCTGGTAGGCACCCAAAAGGGCGCCAAAATGACCACAAAGGGGCGCCAAATTGACCTTAGAGGGGCGCCTATTTATAAAAATGTAACAACAAAATAAAAGAAAAAAGATGTACATGATTTGAGCCGAATGACCTCTTAAACCTACCCCTACAGCTGCTGATATATGACCTTATGGTTGGCCGAAGGCCGAATTTTTTTTCAACACCCACCTACCCCCCCCCCCCCCCCCCCCCCCCCCCCCCCCCCCCCCTCCCCCGGCTTATAACGCGCGTGAAAAAAAATTAAGTGTACCTTTTGTCCTGCCCGGTGTAACGGGGGAAAAATGGGGTATACCTTTCTGGATCCATCATTGGGGGCGCCAAAATCAAAATCACATCGGGCCCCCGGGGTGCCAAATCATGGATACGCGTCTGCCACTGTTTCTTGTATCTGCACCGTGACAATAGTGCGTCACCGATTTTTGACCCAATAATTCTCAGAATATCATGTTTTTATATCTATTTTATTGATAATACATAACTGATCGGCAATATGAATTATTTCCGCAATATGTGGGAAGTGTTTTGTATTTAACCAAAACAAAATAATGTTGTTTAGTCTGTTTACAACATATAAAAAGAAGACCTACAAATCTTGCGATATTAATGTACCGGATTTTCGAGGTTAAAGAACTAAATTAACTGAAAATTGTGTCACATAGTTCTGCTTTATGATTTTGATATTAAATAATATCGGGAATTTATTATTTAAAAAAAATAAAAAATGGAAAGAGAGAGATAGAGAGAGGGAGAGAGAGAGAGAGAGAGAGAAAGAGGGAGAGATGGTACATAATACATTACAAAAAGCTTATAATACATTAACCCCACACAGCCTGCTGCCTTATAGACGATAATAAAGAAAGAAAAATCAATAAGAAATAAGAAAACAAAATTCGAGATCCATATCTAAAATGCAGTCACGGTGGCGAAAATGAAGACAGAAAAGATAAGTGACAGGTCTTGAAAGACTGCCTGTGAATTAGCAAAGAATCACCAGCGATTTAAGAAAGTTATTGAATAGCTAATGACTATGGAGGGTAGAATGAATTGGGCGGGGCAGCGACCCGTTGTCTGGCCCGATGAAAGGGGGTCTTGAATAGAGCCTTAATTCGACGTGTGTAACATCCTCACGTATCGTAATTGACTTGAATAAACTCGCGAATAAAAGAAAAACCCCTTTTCAAGGACTTGCAAAGAGAAAGTGGATTTAACGTTAAAAACCCATTTTATATCCATTTCTGACACAAATCATGGAGGTACGGAGAAGGAAGACGCAAAAATACATGTACATATAGGCCTATATAAAATTACCCCCGCCCCTTTTGAGATATTGTATTGCATAATCATTTATAACATTACATAAAAATAATAAATGTCAATACTTTCAGCAGTGTGATTTTTTTTCTACACTTCAAAAATGTCTATAAAGTACGCCTTTGACACATTAATCTGACAATAAAGGATGTTATAATAGGTTTCAATTTTGACAGATAATTTATCACATTTTGCTCCGGCTAATTAGTGTCATTGATACGTTTTCTACACTAAAAAAAAGTACGCTTTTGGCATATTAATCTGACACAAAATGATGTAACCCTAACCCCAAACCTAAAATATGACTTTAAAATGACAACCTTATCACTTACAATTTAGAACCTCAAGAAAAAAAAAATAACGGATCATTATTTTTGCCTTACCAAAATCACGCCAATTAACCTGGAATACATGATAAGTTATTGCATTTGATATTTAATGTCATAATTTATTATTAAAAGTATTCGCTGAGCCGTCCCCTTTCTTTTTTTAAGAATAGTTAAACTGACTAGGCCTTCAGTAAACCAGATTATAACGAGGTTACATCCATGAAAAGAAATTTAGACTAAGATTTTTGGAAGGTAAAAACACTTGAAAAGTAGAATGACCCACTTCGGACATTGATGTTTACTTTTCCTCCAATAATAAAAGCTAACCAGTCCAACACTCGTACTCTCCAGGTTTTCGTGAGTGTATTTTGTTTTGTTTTGTTTTGTTTTATTTTGTTTTGCCTGTTTGTTTGTTTGTCTTTTCAGAAATTAAAGATTTTGTAACAAAAACAGGTTATACGTTTACCCTAGGAGCCAAGGGCCTTTAATCAGAATTTTTGCTGGGGAAGGTTTGAAGGTCCTATCTAGGGTAAAATTTGGCGCTGATTCCAAAAATGTGAGTCTTAACTGGTGCGTATCCGTTTTACACTTTTGGCCATTTCCGGCCAATTTTGTCCAAAATGGCCATTTTGGTCACTTGTGGTCAAGGGTATTTTATTTCCTATAATTTTGCCGATAAATGGGATTTAAAAAAACCTATCTGAATGTAAAAATTGCAGCTGATTCTAGAAGTAAGTTTTATGACTCAATGGGTCAATTAAGGGGTCATTTTGGTCAATTTGGCCAAAAATGAAATTTTTATCGTTTTGGGGCCACATAAAGACCCAAATGACCATCAGAGTCATCCAAAGTGATGGTTTTCCACCTCAAAAACCACTGTAAAATAACTTCCTGGGTCTTAAACAATAATTCCATACCATTTTCCTTAAACCATTTGGACAGCCCTGGTCAACTACAGGCAGTTTGACCGAAAGTGACCATTTTGGCAGTTTTGCAGATTTGCTACACATGTATGTATTAGTGTACACAATGGTATATACATTTACATGATCATGTGCATTGTCCTTTCGTTCAAACTCATTTCATTAAGGAGTTGACTTGTGGTGGAAAAGTGAAAAACGATTTATCCGTAAAATTGATGCAGATTTCAAAAATAGAGGTCTTATTCAACATACCAATAGGTACTGTCACTATTGGTCACTAATGGCGAAGGTTGACCATTGGCCCCAAATAAAAATAAAAAAACTTTTTACAATCTAAACAGCGCCCAAAAGACAATTTAACTGCAGTCTCAAAGCGCTTTGCAGACATGTTATTAATCCTGAAGTCATCAGAATCCGATATACCCCGCACACAATGTGTGCAATTCTCCACTCCCATTAGCAATTCCTGTCATGCACTATTAAAACAAAAAGTGTGTGAATAATTTTTGAAAGCAAAAGGCATCACAAATTGATAAGTCTGACAATCTGTCCTTATCTATTCAATGTGATTTAAATCAATAGTAATGTCCACTTTGGCGTTCCTATCTTTTGAACCCGCACTGACCTTTCCCATATGCCGAATGGTCAATATAATGTGGGTCAATGATACACCGCCAAGTGAATAAAGTAATATACCATTTAGTCTATAACGCAATGCTTGTATTCGGTTTAATGTTTGTAAATGCTCCAACCGCGAAAACTATTATTTCCCCAATATCATTAAGTTCTGGTCATTTTGGCCGCTTTTGGTCAAGGACCATATACGTAAGCACTAATTTATGCCATTTTATTCTACAAAAGCATAAAGATCAATCCTAAAGCCGTATATTGTACAATTGTAATGCAAAGAGTAACAACTGTATAATCGTCATGACGGTAAGCGAAAACAAAGTAAGAGTAAATTCCAAGCTGATCAATCTATAACTTCAAGCTGACCATAATAAATGAATTTCTTTAGCGACCTAATTGACTTGAATATGTTTCATATGACTATTATATACATGTCCATGATCTGATGACGATTTGGAAATATCGCATTGATGAAGAATGTCATGAAATAATGTACTTCAAACAAACTTCAATGACTTGACATTAGAGGCAATGCCAGGTTTTTCCATGTTGCTAGACATGTGTCCCAAGAGCGAGTCCGGCGTCCCTTAACCAAGGCTCCAGCAATCCTTCTTCTCAGGAAAGGCGGGGAAAATATCCCTGGCAACTTAATATGCGCACAAGTAATGAGAGCTACAGTTATTTGGTCAAGATCTTGAAGGATATCCAGTGAGTTCTACTTCCATCTCTTGAAATGATAGAAGAAAAGTGTCTACAACTTCTTCATGGTTGTCTTGAG
>CALNVZ010003425.1:17967870-17987920 GCA_940671915.1 Paracentrotus lividus | reverse complement strand
AATTTTTAAACACTCTTTTTGCTTATGGCCTATTTCCTTCTATATGCAAACCAACACGTGTGACAAGGCACTCTGCTACATTGATTGATAATATTTTTACTAACTGTATTGATGTGAACAACAAATGTGGTATTATTTATTCTGACCTATCGGATCATTTTCCAATTTTCCATATTACTGACAGCAAGAGTATTCCAATTCATTCATGTCATTGTAAATAACGTACTATAACTGAAGAGAAGATTTTGACATTTCAGAGTAAGCTTTTGTCAGTTGACTGGTCTCCCATTTACAATAAATCGGACGTTAATGCGTCATATGATCTATTTATCCATAAACTCACTTCTTTGTACTCTGAATGTTTTCCCTTAACCAATATTAAATTGAAAAAGTACAATAAATCTTGGATTACTACTAGTATAATGAAATCTATAAAAAGAAAACAAAGGTTGTATCATCAATACATGTATATTAAAAAAGGAGACACCCTAAGCCGGAATAAATATGTAAAGTACAAAAACATATTAACTAATATCATCCGCCAGTGCAAAAAGATATTTTATGAAAACCTGTTCAAAAAAACTAAAGGTGATATGAAAAAAACCTGGCTTGAAATTAACAATATATTAGGTAAAAAGAAAAATACTCTTCCTTCTCATATGTACTTAAACCAAGAAAAGATTTTCAGTAAAACTTCAATAGCTGAAACTTTTAACAAGTATTTTGTAAATGTTGGAAAAACCACACAAGAAAAGATTCCTGTTTCCGTCTCACACTTTACAGACTATTTATCCGACCGTGTACCTTCCTCTTTGTTCCTTAACCCCACTTCACTGAAATAATCAATGTTCTTTCGTCCATGAAAACATCGGCATCACCAGGTCCCGATTCTATTACTGCACGCGTTATAAAGAAGTGTATTCATACTATTGTAAACCCTCTTTGTTATATCTTAAACGAATCCTTGTCACGCACGGGGAATAGTCCCTGATAAACTTAAGACAGCTTGGGTTATTCCTATCTATAAAAAAGGCGATAAACATGATATTATGAACTATCGTCCAATTGCTTTATTGCCATTTTTCTCCAAATTACTAGAAAAGATTGTGTATACCAGACTCTACAAATTCTTAACAACCTACAATATTCTAATACCACAACAATTCGGATTTAGGAAAAATTTCTCTACTGACCTTGGTGTCCTAAATTTGATTAATATCATATCAAAAGAAATAGATGATGGTAATTTTTGTCTTAGCGTCTTTATGGATTTGTCAAAAGCTTTGGACACCATTGATCACCACATATTGTTAAAAAAAATAGAATATTATGGAGTTCGGGGGATTCCCCTCAACTGGTTTTCCAATTATTTATTGTATAGAAAACAATATGTGGTGATTGATGGTGTCAGATCCAAATATAAAGATATATCTTGTGGAATTCCTCTGGGCTCTGTGCTTAGCCCACTCCTGTTTCTTGTCTATATTAATGACATAATAAATAGCTCATCAATTCTCAATTTTTCATTGTTTGCCGATGATACTACAGTTACATTATCTCACAAAAAAATTCACAATCTAGAGTCATCGGCCAACAATGAACTGAGTAAATTGAACGATTGGTTTATTTGCAACAAACTTTTCTTGAACTTAGATAAAACAAAGTATATTCTTTTTCGGTCAAGAGGCAGGAGGGACCATGCTCATCCTCCAAATCTTTTTATAGGGGGTCATAATATAACACAAGTCAACAATTTTCAATTTTTAGGAGTAATTATTAACGAATATCTCTCTTGGAAACCACATCTTAATTCTATATCTACTAAAATATCGAGATCTATCGGAGTAATCTCTAAAATTAGATATCCTGTACCTCATTCAGTTTTGATCAATCTTTATAATAGCATTATTCTTCCTCACTTAAACTACTGTAACACTGTATGGGGTCACACCTCTTTAAGACTCATTTAGATAAACTTTCAATTTTACAAAAGAAGGCTGTGGAGAATTATCCAATGCTCCATTTAATGCCCATACCAAACCTTTGTTTTTACAATTAAACTTGTTACCTTTAAAGGATTTGATATCTTTGAATTCCCTAGTTTTTATGTACAAACTCAATGCCAGAATTTTGCCCCCTATCTTCAGTGACATTTTTGTTTTAAATTCTCAAATCCATTCACATAATACTCGTCAAAGTAATTACATACGTCCTTCAAATGTTAAAACATCTGTGGCTTATTACTCTTTTAAGACTCGCTTCCCAAAACTATGGAATGGAATTCCAAACGATATCAAAAAAAGTACAACCTTATCAAGATTCAGGAAATTATGCAGGAAAAAGTTATTCTCTGCTCATGCTGTCGTTTAATGTTATGCATGTACATTGTAAATCTAAATACATAATATGCTTTAGCTATTTCCCTCCCCCCCGTCCTCCTCTCTCCCCCCCCCATTTTTTTCCCTCTTCTCTCTCTTTGCTGCAGGAGTGTTTAAATTCAAATTTTATGTCATGTTATTTAATTTAATTTAATTTAATATTTCATTATTATGTTATGTAATTTGGTGGCCCCTTTTATAAGCTCTGCTTTCTCCGGGGTCACCAAACCATTCATCACGTTGTATATTTGTGTGTAAAATGTTCCTATCAATTGTATGTATCTTGTATATTGTGTATTCTTTGATGATGGTTAAATAAATGAAATTGAAATTGAATTGAAATTGAAATTGAATTAACTCAAATATGAAAATCATAATGCACATTATAACTCCAATATTTACCTCAAAACTTTCAGCTCGCCCTTCGCGCTCGCGGATACTAAATAGGCTCTGTAATACACAATTATCTACAATTTCTTATACTAGAAAGTGCCCCTTTATTCTATAATCTTTTAAATTTTCGGCTCGCGCTTCGCGCTAGCGGATACTAAACCATAATGCACAAATTTCTCCAAATTTGAGCTAAAAAATTTCGGCTCGCGCTTCGCGCTTGCAGATACCAATAATTCAGTAGGGTAGGCCTACCTAATGCGCAATTAACTCAAATTTTTACCTCAAAGTTTTCATCTCACGCTTCGCTCTCGCGGATATTAAATATATTATAGTCTATACTGCACAGTTATCTCAAATATTTTCGGCTCGCGCTTCGCGTTTGCTTTGCTTTTTTGTCTTTAATGAAATACAAAACACATTCTTAAAAGCATCAATTAAAATGCAATTTTTGGGGCGCTCCCCCTGTTTATCCGAATACATTTCTTTTTATGCCTCTGGTCTCAATTGCCCCCCTTTTTAGGAAAAATGCCCGTTTTCGATCGTGACCCCCCACTTTCATATTCGTTCTACCGCCTCTGGCATAACAACATGGCTATAACATGCCGTTCTTCCAGCCAATTAAATGGCAAAGTTTGCACTCGCAACGTCTGATGTAATTCTAATGGGGCAATAATCGTATTCATGGTGGCAATTTAAAATACATATTCAAACCACTAAAGTTTTGTTAAAATATTCACATTTGTTTTTTTGTTTTGTTGCTAATATATTATTTTGTTTTCATAGGGGTAAAAATAAAATTGTTTAAATTCCCCCTTTTAGGTCAGTATAGGCCTATATATCGGGGAGTGTTTTAAACTCGCGATTCGCGCTCGTTTGCTCGCTCCGCTCGCAAGATTTTTTTTTAAAAGTTGGCCCCCCCCCTCTGGATAATCGTGGATCCGCGCCTGCCATACATTCGTGATTTTAAGCCCCTTCAGCCCTTCCGACTTTAGAAGCGAAACTAATTCTTTATCAGTCGAAATCGCCGTCGATAATTTTGTGAAATAAATTCTCCGAAAATCAAAATGTAACAGCAGATGCTGTTAAATAATGACACCCCTCCCCCCCGGCCCCCCCCCCAAATCCCCCTTATCTGGAGGTTATTCATGGGTGACCAAAACACAGTCCCCAGCTATCCTATAGCTCAATTTTCGGAATAACGAACCTTTTTCTATATTCGGAATAACGAACCTTATTCTATTATCGGAAAACCAAACCTTATTCTATTTTCGGAATAACGAACCTTGTTCTATTTTCGGAATACGAACCTTTTCTATTTTAGGAATAACGAACCTTCGGAATAACGAACACTACCCCCCCCCTGCGGACTACCGGACCCGCAGCGCGGCCGCGGATTATCGGACCAGCAGACTATCGGGCTATAGCCGCTTGGGGGGGGGAGTCTAATATTATGAACTTCATATCAACAAAAAAAAGCAAGCTCTCCTCTATTTTTCCTATTATAATCTATTAATATTATATTGTTATTATTTAATGAATAATTTTCATAAAAACGACTGGTTCAGAAAACTACTAAACACAGCCTTTCGAGAAAAGCCCCCCCCCCCGGTGTTCCCGAATGGGTGCGTTAATTTTACACCCCTCCCTCAACCCACCCTTTCGAGAAAAGCCCCCCCCCCCCGGTGTTCACGAAAGGGTGCGGCCATCCCCGCTCCACCCCGCCCCGCGAACGCAGACGATCGTTGCAAGCCAGTACAATGGCATGCTGGCTAATCTGTCATTTGTACCACGTAACCTTTTGTTACTGGGACAAAAGATTTCGTCGCGGAAAAAGAGGAGACAATGCCATGTTGGCAAAACTGTCTCAATTTTGTTTCCGCGAAGTGAGATAGCACCCTTACGAGGCAACTATCTAATGAGGGTTTTAATATGAATACGGGCCCAGTGCCCATATTCATAAAACCTTACTAAAGCTAGTTATGGGGGGGGGGTGTACACACATTATAACAAGATCAGTGAACAAGATTATGTGCGTCGATTATACGACTTTGGTCCATAAGGATGGGTTTTTTATATCTATAGGCCGTACGGAATCAGAAGTCATGTGTGATATAGGCTTAAGGATATTAAGGCAAGCTTGACTAGTCCTTGGGTAGACTAGAGTTATCAAGCGGAAATGGGATGGCCAAAAATTCAACATTTCCAAAATCCAGCTCGAAATGATAATAAACACTTTTTTTTCTGTTGAAAACTTCACCCAAGGATTTGCCTTTGCAAGGGAATGTCCCAAATAAGAAACAAAACAGAGGGGGTAACCAAATTTTTGTCGTCATTTTCTTGAATGATGTCAATTAATAAATGAAATTGCAAGAGATAGTGAACCATTTTACCAGGACAAGTTTCGAAATGAAGATGCCTTCGTCTACACTGACAAGCCATCGGACGGGTTCATACGAGCTGAATACCAGAGTAAGAGGCCCTTGATTTTCGCCTGTCACCCTAACCTGGATGTCCCCCGGAGAAGGTGGTCTGGTGTGAACAGGTCCTTCGTATACTCCAATTATATGCACGTTAGATTCAGGGTCGCCTTCACAAGCGTATGTGTCATATGAAGAAGATCCTTCTTCGAACGTCGCCGTGGCCAGTGCATTAGGATTGTTGGGGTAGACATTACAAGATCCAAAACCTCCTATTGCAAAGAAAGGAAAAATGTATGCAAACAAACATAAAATCTGTGTAATTGATGGAGATTGCATGAATCAGTCGATCTCGCAATGTTTTTAAAATTCGATGTAGAAACGAAAATAATGTCAGTCAAAAGACGATCGCTATTTCATGAGAGAAATACACTTTCCATCAGGACATTTTTTTTCTTTATACAATCTTTCTCTGTACAATACCACAGTGGACTAAAACAAATGAAATCTACAAAAAAATAAATATTGCTTTGCAAAATATCAAAAATGTAATTAATTTTTGGTTTCATGCATAAAATACTGTTTCATTTACTATGATTTCATATGATTTTATTTATTTCCTTTATTTCCTTTCCCAACACTACGATCACATTACATAATATACTATTGACATAACATGATAGCTAAACAGAACAATGTAGTTGCAAATCATTTATTCCGTGCAAGCATAAATTATGAAGTGAAACAAGTTGGTCATGGATGCGACTGCTGAAAAGCAAGTCTTGTAGGAAGTAGACCCTATGGCCCGTATTCTACCATGACATTAAAAAAACAGGATCGCACGATAGCACTACACCATAACAAAATAATTGAAGGACGAAAGGAAACGTCCGAAATGTACAATTTATGTACTGCTTGAAGTTTCTACACTACAAAAAATCTAGGGTTTTAAATTTAACACTTCGGGTGTTATATCTAACACCGGCACAGAATATTTTTGCATCCACACCCATTATTGAAATTTAAAGAGTCAAAGACGATTTAAAATGGTTTATTAAATGGCTGATAAAATTTGGGTTGATCAACATGTTTACATGTTGAAATGGGGCGCCAGGAATGTAATGTACGCATTTATTGTTGACCCAGTTCTATTGAACCGTTGGCGCGCCCGGAATGTAACATACGCGGGTACTGTATCACATTGTTGACGCTTCCTGCGTAAACAGGTGGTCATATGCGGATTGGAATGTGCGCGTTTATTTCTGCAACGCTTACAAACAGCGGCTGATAATGCATCATTCTTCGTCGTGGTTTGCTTGTGAAAGGACGCTTATATGTTTTAGTGAAAAATTTGGCAGTGTTTTCGGAATGATAGCGCTGGAAATAATATGGATATTAGGTGACTACCTGGTGGTTGTGCATGTATTTGGTGGACTGTGATTTATATCACTGGGATAAACAATAAATGGTACCTGCACCCTGTTGCATAAAACTTCTAACCGAAGTTTTTTCCGGTTAAAATCTGAAAACTCGGGTTAAAGTCCAAAAACTCAGGTTACAATATTTTTCTGGATTTTTTACTGTTTTTTCCATTGCATAAAAACATACCAGAGTTTTCACAAGTATTAATGCAACAAATTTGTAGGGCGTTTTGAAACTCAGGTTGAATAACTTTAGAAATAGGTCTACATAAGCTGAGTTTTTTAACCCGAGAAAACTCGGGTTAGAAAAAAAGTTTTATGCAACACCACCCTGGTGAGACTGGATTATAGTGCTTCAGTTTGAGGCTCTACACACCAGTATTTCAGACATGTTAGCTTCCAGACCCCGGAGGAAAATACGAGAAAGACGAGTTCAAGCTGCATATGGCAGGTCGTAGTACATTTTTCTTTTGTTCATTTTAGTAGTTACAAAGTGCTAAGTAACGCTTTGTTCCAGTAAGCTAACTGTCTCAAAGTAAATTATCATTAGAAGATTATTGACCTCCAGGTGTTACGCGCTATCTAAAAGCAATTAGATATTTAGGCTATACAGTGTGTTCCTAAAAAAAGGTAATCGAAGTTCAAAGGTCAGTCATTTCAAAAGTATAAGACTTACTTTTGTGATTTGTTTACTTAACTACTAAGTAACTCATCAGCTTTAATTTGAGACATTGCTTACGTCTAAACTGTAATGGGTCACAGAGTTAGGGTCATTTGAAGGTGATAGGCACAGAACCCATTTTTTTCAAGTTTTTCGTTTTTAGGGTATGAAACCAACATTTTATGAAATTTTGGTTTCATAGTTTTGGGTGTTCTTGTCACACAAAGTTTCAATGAAATGCAATCTCATTTGTCAAAGGACCTATCTCACTGGCAATGGCATGGGTTCTCGATTATACATGAGTCTCTGGAGTCTAGGAGACGGATCGCCGCGACGTCTCCTGATTCTGCAGGAAGTTGCGAGAAAAATCAAACAAAATGTCAAACATGTCCAATCTTTTAGTAGACCTCTTTAATACGCGAGCAAGTCTATGTGACGTCTTTGCGGGTCGCCGCGACGTCCCTTTAGTATCCACGACGTCGCAGAGACGTTGTCGGAACTTGCTAACGATTAAAAGAAATCGAACGGTTTAATAATTTTGACTTGCTGGCGTCTTAAACAGGTCTACTAAAAGATTGAACATGTTTCAGGAGACGTCACCACGAGGTCTCCACGACTCAAGAGACTCCTAATTGCGAACACATCTCATTGCCATTGAGATAGGTCCTTTGACAAATGAGATTGCATTTAAATGAAACTTTGTGTGGCAAAATCCCTATGAAACCAAAAATTTATAAGATGTTGGTTTCATACCCTAAAAACGAAAAACTTGGAAAAAAAATGGGTTTTGTACCTATTACCTTCAAAGAACCCTAACTCTGTGACCCATTACAGTTTGGACGTAAGCAATGTCTCAAATTAAAGCTGATGAGTTACTTATTAGCTTAGTTAACAAATCACAAATATAGACCACATACTTTTGAGATGACTGACCTTTGAACTTCGATTACCTTTTTTTTAGGAACACACTGTATATAGGCCTAATGTACTGAATGATTCTGAAATTCATTGGAAGTGAATAATTGCAGTTCACTTGGCCTAATAAGCAAGGTATTTGCTATTTGTCAATTAAGATAGACATGTAGGCCTATGCCAAAAGCTTATATGGTGTGTTCTATTTACCATGAGTTCAATGATAATTAGAGGATATTAACATTTCATACCTGTTCTGCTCTCTAGGCTACACAGAAGACTGTGAACATTGCTATTCCAGCGTCTGCTGAGTGACAAACAGTACAGGTACTCATTTATGTTCACAGTCTAGATACCACCTGGCCTAAGCTACCACCATGCCTGTCGTATCCTGCCCAACCCAGGCTGCGACTACACCACGCCAGAAGCTTGACGCCTCTATTGTTGCCTCCCTACTCACGACCCACTGCACGATTCACCTCTGGACAAGGGCCAGCTCCAAGATAGAGAAAGTCAAGAGGCTACATAGCTGCAGCGGTACTAGTGAAGACTGGGCTTACTTTACCTCCGATGGTCAGATTATGTGGAGCCACAAAGGTCTCTGGCAAGACAGGGTCATGCAACTCCTGAATGCTGCGAGGAGCCCTTCGCAGGACCTTACAAGATCCTTTGGTGCAGCCCACCGTCAAGTCTGAAGTGGAGTGCTAGCAGCCATCAAGAGACTCGCTTACGTGAGGAAAACACCATGGTTGCTCGAGTGACACTGCATACATGCGTCAGGGACGGAGAGACGATTCGCGTTTTGGAGCCCGCTTACGAGGTCAAGCCGGCATCTGTAAATTTGCTTCAAGTGCCAGCTGCTCCCTTGACGTCAATCTACACTGATGAGATACTGCGGGATGCCCTGACCAGGGAATCGCTACCCCGAGATCCAGCTCGACTATTGGGAGACAAGAACAAACCATGGATTTAGAAGATGTCTTCGATTACATGAGCAAAGGAACCGGCAAGCGTCCACATCTTCCTCTCTTGACTCTCCACCGTGAACTCTGCCAGCCTCATACCGGAAAACCAAGCAAACGCACCTCAAGGAGGCCAAGACTGTGTAACTACTGTGGAAAGAAGGGACAGGTCGGGTGCCCCTGCTCGCACCGTAAGACACAGTGCGATGCCTATGGACACAAATGCAGGCACTGTGACAGATTCCACCACAGGAGAATGTATGCCGCACAGGGACAAACCACGACGTTCCCTCCAGCAACACCAGAGGACATGAGAATGCCGCCTTTGACTCCTTTTGCTCTGTCCATGGCTATATCGCTCAGTTTGGCCACGCATCCCCTTGATCATCACGTATACGACAGCCTAACCAGGCATGGATCAGAAGGAAGTCTTCCCGCAACCTTCATAGAGGTGACTGCTCAGTTCCTGATGACTATAACATCTTGGGTTTCGCCTCTCTCCCCCACGATGCCGAACTCTACCCCTGCTATGGCTGACACGGTGCCAGAGCTGCTTAGGCCCATGAAGATAGTTCGACTCTTGGATTACGTCAACAGGACTCATCCCGCTGTCAGCATGAAGATGCGAACTGCCACGAAGGGGTGTCAATGGATTCTTGGGGCCATTTCCATTTGTTTGTCTGCAGGGTCCCTCAGGTCATACCCAATCAGGACTGAACATGACCTACGTCACCGACAGTTCTGATCAGCTCTTCCTCATCCGGAAGCCTGCGTTGGCTGGGAATCATCTCGGACAGTTTTCCACAACGGTGTGACACAGAGAGCCCCTGATGAACAACTGCAAGCCCTTGAGGGGACCCCAACTGGGAGACCTGCCAATGCCCCAAGCGCCAAAGGCCACCGCCACCTCCTACCTCGCTGCCTTTCCAGCAACTGAGAAAATCTGACAAACTCCAGCGATACCTCCTGGCTTATTAAAGAGCAGCACATTCAACACTTGTGAACACCAGCCCCTGCCCCTAATGGATGGCCCTCCTTTGAAACATGTGGATCCAGATGCAAGGCCTATCGCACATCACACCCCTGTGCCTGTACCACTCCACTGGGGATGCTGTCAAGGCTGGGTTGGATACGAATGTTCAGCTGGTGTGCTTGAACCTGTCCCATTGAGGAGCCTGTACTGGTGCCATAGGAATGGTCGTGTGTGCTAAAGAAGACTGTACGCGACCGAAGGACTGTGACTTCCAGGCCCTAAATGCTCATGCCACCCGGAACACATCCACACCCAATCTCCTTCCTTCAAGCTAGGTCGGTTCCACATGGCAAGAAGAAGACTGTCTGTGATGCTGAACGGTACTCACAGTTACCTATCTGTCCGGAAGACCGCCATCTCACGACATTTATTACGCCCTGGAAGATACGCTACAAAATCGAGATCCGAAAGATGGTGGAGGATGCGCTAAAGTATCGACAGATGTACCCTCCCAAATAGCTAAAGCTGTGTCCTAAAGTTCGGTCTCCTCCCAGAATCATGTCCTCTGATGTTACGAATATAGCAATGACGCATGTCGAGAGGATGGAGCAGAGAATATCTGTGCACGTTCGGAAGTGGCTTGGTCCCTCCATGACAACAACATAAGCTTCTACGGCCATTCCACAAGCTGAAGCTACCCCTAAGTGCACTTACAGAGAGTTTAAGTAAGAAGGTCACATGTTCTCGACACTGAGGACCCAGTGACCAGTTTGTTAAGGGACTGTGCCAGATATCCGCACAGGACGAAGTTGGAATGCCCACAAGAAGTTGAGGACATGGAATCTCGGCTGAGGCACAAAGATATGGTGGGTCCTACGCAAACAACAGCAGCAGGGCTAGGCATGAATCAACCAGTACTTCTTCAAGGCAACACAAGATGAAGCGGAAATGGTTTCGGATGAAATCCGCGATCCAAAGAGGAGACATCGTATTGCTAAAGCAGATGGCCTGGTACGCAGGGGCCTGGTGTCGATGGGAGTGCGTAGACCACACGGTCCCTTCCTGGAAGATATTTGAGATGAACAGCACATCAAGTTCTTGCTACGAGAACTTAATACTTCTCCTTCCACACAAGCCTGAAAAGTGGGCCAAAACGAGAATGAGAACTGCCCACAAATGTGGAGAAAAAGGGTTCACTCAGGCACATTCTATCAAATTGTCAGGTCTCTTGGTAGAAGGACTATACATGAGACACAGAGATCTTGAAAGTCCTGTAGTAACGCTGTAAAGACTGCTGTAGACAAATCTAATATGACAAAATCACCAAACTTCCAGTGATATCCCATTCGTGAAGGCTGAAACATACTGGAACCACAAAAAAGCTAGACACACACCAAGCAGACTCCTGGGTCTAGCAGAGACTGGCAAGTTGGTCTCAGACCTGACTGAGCAGATGACCTTCCCCAGTGAGATTGCAAAACACCAACATGCACCAGATTTGGTAGTCTGGTCAAAGCAGTCCAAGTCTGGTTGTCTCTGCGAATTGACTGTCCATGGGAGGAGAATATAGAGATAGCCCATGAAACAAGACATCCAAATATACCGGACTTATCTCAGAATGCAAGGAGAGGGGCTGGAAGGTCAACTACCACCCAGTGGACGTTGGATGTACAGGATATGCGACAAAGTCTCTACTCACGTTCTCTCGAGAATCGGAGTAACCAATAGAAAGAAGCTGGCTGGGATTTGACGGAGACTGCTACAAGGTCCTCAGCGTGGATTTGGAGCAGATACAAAGCCAGTTTACCAAAAGAACAGCTGAAGTGGCATCTTATCCGGATGCTGCTGGCCCGCCTCCTGCCACATAGCCATATCGAGGATAATGGCCGAAATGGCTGGCAGGAGGACCTCCGACTGAGGATCAGCTGTTCCGAAGACAATTGCCTGCACAAGGGTGTGTTTTTATCTTGCGGTACTGGACTCCAGTGACCACATGAATAGGCATGGTGACAACCAGGAACAGGCTGGCTGACAGCAAGGAAGACCTGCAAGACTTCCGGCAGCCCCGGCGGCGGGAGGGGGTTGACTGCCCAAACTCATCCTTGCGGCACCATTATATTGTTACGATTTCTGATAGACAAGAATACTCCCTGGGTGATCGAAGGGGATGCGAAGAATCACCCACACGGCCGGATGATATGATATACGGACTGCTTCGCCCAGGACTACGATTGCGCCCAACCGGGTAGCCTGTGTACCATCAATAGACATTTCAACACACCAAGGGTCTAAGAATTCACCAGCAAAGGTAGGCTGCTCCAGGGGAGTGACAACCCAGCAGCCTAGAGTGAGACAGTGGGCTGAGCAACGCAGTGATATTCACATGAGGCGCATGGAAATAGTGGCCAGGATGACAACACACAGTGTCACGATTCCAACGCTACACCCACAACCACATAGGCAGGAGCAAAACTCCTAAGGTGAAGGGCCTAACTCAACAAACAAAGAAGTGTGGGAGGCCATGGATGAGCAGCTAGACAAAACGCTGCTCAAGTCATGAAGGAAGTGCTGAAGAGAAACTATCTCCATAGAGCAAATTAATCAGTATGGGTCGATAACTTTGGATGTCCACTTGATAAGCGCAGGCAGCTAAGTCGAGTTTGTAGACGACAGCAGGAAATCCATGATATACGACAGAAGTATAAGAGCCTTACAGCGTCGCTGGAAGGAAGCGAAGAAGGAGAAGAATGGTATTGAAATGAAGCTCTTAGATGACCTCAGAGATGAGCGGAGAAAGAGTTGGAAAAGCCCTGTCAAAGGCAAGAGACTTAGAGGAAAAGGAAAAGGCGGCTAAGCTATTACAGAAGCTATGGAAATCCCTTTGCCTTCACAAAAGCCCTTTTCAACCCTGTGAAATCTGGCGAACTGAAGGCTACTAGAGACGAGCTACAAAACCACCTGAGAACACCTATTCTGACAACAGAGAAACCTACCTTTGCCCCCAATGGAAGCCTTGGTTCGTCCAACTTCTCCAGGCGAAAACTTTGACACCACACCCTCCACGCCTATCCGAGTCGAAAGGTTCGTCAAGAAGGCTAGGGCTGGCTCATCTCCAGTCCCAATGGTTGCCATACAAGGTCTTCAAGTATTGTACCAGGATGAGGAGACTGTTATGGAGGCTGTTGAGGTGCTATGGCGAAACAATGTAGTGCCCAAGGAGTGGAGTAAAGCTGAAGGCGTGTACATACCAAAAAAAAAAGAATGCGAGAGAATAGAAACATTCCGTCCAATATCCTCTCCTTAATATCGACGAAAGATCATGATGGGAATCCTTGCAGGGCGCCTATCCAAGTACCTCTCGTGAATGGATTCATCGACACAGCTGTTCAGAAGGCAGGAGTTCCAGATTTTCTGGCTGTGTCGAGCATTCTGCAATGATATGCACACAATCCAAGAGGCAAAGAGGAGAAGATGGACTTATCAGTCTTATGCTAGACTTAGCCAACGCGTACGGCTCATTGCCCACTCCGATAATGGTTTACACTGGACTTCTTCTACGTTCCGGACAAGCTTAGTGACTTTCTGAAGTGCTACTTTCAGGATTTCAAGATGAGTTTTCCACCAAGAGTTTACAACAGCTTACCAGCCCCTCGATAGGCATTCGATGGGGTGCCATTTCCCCAATTCTATTTGTTATGGCAATAGAAGTTATAACTAGAGCTGCCTATTCCAGTTGTAGAGGATCGAGATTGAACCTGGGCTCGACTGCACCAATACGAGCTTTCATGGATGATCTTACCCTTCTCAATCCATGTACAACAATGCACAGAAGGCTCTAAGCGGCTGGACCAATTGATAAGCTGGTGCAGAATGAAGTTCAAACCAAAGAAATCAAGGAGCTTGACCATTTGAAAGGAAGGGTCGATGACAGGACACGCTACAGAGTAGCGGTGGAGCCATTCCGTCGATTTCAGATGCCCTGTTAAGAGCCTGGGTCGCTGGTTCACTAAGGAGTTATCTGACAAGAAACAGAAATCGAGATCGAAAGATGTGGAGGATGGCCTGAAACGTATCGACAGATGTACCTCCCCAAATAAGCTGAAGTGTGGTGCCTAAAGTTCGGTCTCTTCCCAAGGATCATGTGCCTCTGATGTTGTACGAAATAGCAAACGCATGTCGAGAGGATGGAGCAGAGAATCTGTGCACGGTTCGAAGTGGCTTGCGTCCCTCCATGCACACGAACATAACGTCTTACGGCCATTCCACAAAGCTGAAGCTACCCCTAATGCACTTACAGAGGAGTTTAAGGTGAAGAAGGCTCACATGTTCTCGACACTGAGGACTCAGTGACCAGTTTAAGGGGACTGTGCCAGATATCCGCACAGACGGAAGTGAATGCCCAGCAAGAAGTTAGGACATGGAATCTCGGCTGAGGCACGAAGATATGGTTGTCCTACGCAAACCAACAGAGCAGGCTAGCATGAAACCAACCCAGTACTTCTTCAAGGCACCACAAAGATTAAGCGGAAGATGGTTTCGGATGAAATCCGTCGCAAGAGAGGAACATCGTATTGCTAAGCAGTGGGCCTGGTACAGCAGGGAGCCTGGTGTCGATGGGTGCGTAGAACCACGGTCCCTGTCCTGGATAGTATAGGAAGATGGAAACAGGCACACTCAAGTTCTTGCTACGAGCAACCTATGAGCTTCCCTTCTCCACACAACCTGAAGAAGTGGGCCAAACCAGAATAGAACTGCCACAAATGTGGGAAAAAGGGTTCACTCAGGCACATTCTATCAAATTGTCAGTCTCTCTGGTAGAAGGACTAATATCATGGAGACACAACGAGATCTTGAAAGTCCTGAGTAACGCTGTAAAGACTGCTGTAGACAAATCTAATATGACAAAATCACCAAACGTTCCAGTGATGATCCCATTCGTGAAGGCTGGAACGATACTGGAACCAACAGAAAAGCTAGACCACACACAAGCAGACTCCTGGGTCTAGCAAGAGACTGCAGTTGGTCTCAGACCTGACTGAGCAGATGACCTTCCCCAGTGAGATTGCAATCACCAACATGCGACCAGATTTGGTAGTCTGGTCAAAGCAGTCCAAGTCGGTTGTTCTCTGCGAATTGACGTCCCATGGGAGGAGAATATAGAGATAGCCCATGAATACAGACATCCAAATATACCGGACTTATCTCAGAATGCAAGGAGAGGGCTGGAAGGTCAACTACCACCCAGTGTGAGGTTGGATGTACAGATATGCGACAAAGTCTCTACTCACGTTCCTCTCGAGAATCGGAGTAACCAATAGAAAGAAGCTGGCTTGGGATCTGACGGAGACTGCTACAAGGTCCTCAGCGTGATTTGGAGCAGATACAAAGCCAGTTTACCAAAAGAACAGCTGAAGGTGGCATTCTATCCGGATGCTGCTGGCCCGCCTCCTGCCAACATAGCCATATCGAGGATAATGGGCCGAAATGGCTGGCAGGAGGACCTCGATCTGATTCAGCTGTTCCGAGGACAATTGCCTGCACAATGTGTGTTTTGATTATCTCCTGCCCTCAGGGTACATCGCCTCTGGCGACGGCTACACCAGGCGATATGATGAGATTGTGTCGACCATCCCATGCAAAACGAAATGTGTTGATGACGTTTTACTCTGGGCTGACACATTAGCTGACAGCTTCTTCCAAGCTATCCAGTGGCTGGATATCTGCGGCCGGAACGGGATCATCCTCAACCCCAGCAAATTCACATTCGGTGCAGAAATTATTGAATTTGCAGGCTTCGAAATCACTACTGACAGTGTCCGACCATGCCGGAAATACCTGCAGGCGATCGTCGATTTCCCGGCACCCACTAATATCACTGATGTGCGGTCATGGTTCGGGCTCGTCAACCAGGTGTCGTATGCCTTCAGCATGACAGAGAAGATGCTACCGTTTCGTCAGCTCCTGAAACCTACTACGCCATTCGTGTGGACCAACGCCCTCCAGCTTGCCTTTGAAGAGTCCAAGGCCGTCATCGCCTGCGAGATTGATGATGGCGTACGGATCTTTGACCCCAACAAGCCTACCTGTCTGGCTACGGACTGGTCCAAGGATGGTATTGGCTTTTGGCTTTTGCAGAAACATTGCGACTGCAGTGGCACTATCCCTTTCTGCTGTGTCTCTGGTTGGAAAATAACACTTGTAGGCAGTCGATTTACTCATGCCGCTGAATCCCGCTATGCCCCAGTAGAAGGCGAGGCACTTGCAGTAGCAGACGCCCTTGACAAGGCACGATACTTCGTCTTGGGGTGCAAGGATCTCATCGTTGCCGTCG
This sequence comes from Paracentrotus lividus, assembly GCA_940671915.1. NCBI lineage: Eukaryota > Metazoa > Echinodermata > Echinoidea > Camarodonta > Echinidae > Paracentrotus > Paracentrotus lividus. The sequence continues at coordinate 17,971,472 of CALNVZ010003425.1, read as the reverse complement.
ACCACAAGCCACTACTCAAGATCTTTGGTGATAGGGCCTTGGAGAGAATCCCTAATCCCCGCTTGCGGAATCTTAAGAAGAAGACATTGCGATACAAGTTCAAGATGTTCCATGTCCCAGGCATCCGTCACTGTGCTACAGACTGTCTCTCTCGTCACCCGACAGGCGAGCCTGAGAAATTACACCTCCCGGATGACGTAGCGGTGGTCGATATGGTACCAGCATCATTCCTCCACTCACCAGCCCTCATGGGGGGCCTCCGAACCTTAGACCCATACACGGATTCTGTTGAAGTCTGCACACTTTCCACTGCCATGTGTGCTCTGGACTCTATTCACCTCAAGTCGGTTACATGGGACCGAGTACGTTCCGCAACCGCGAGTGATGACAACACGCAGGCACTCCTTGACCTCATTGAGTCTGGCCTACCTGACCATCGCCATGAGTTTCCCCAACCTCTTCGTGCATATTTCCAGTTTCGCGATGGCCTTTCTTCAGTTGATGGAGTTATCCTCTACAATATGATCGCGTGCTTATTCCTCCTTCACTCAGGGATGAAGTATTAAGCCACCTACATGCTGCCCACCAGGGGATTACGTCGATGACTGCTCGCGCTGAAGCATCTGTCTTCTGGCCTGGCATCACTCCGGCGATTGCTCCTCTACGTGCGGGATGCACTCAGTGTAACCGTATAGCATCCTCCAATCCCAGTGCGCCACCAGCCCCACTGCTCGCGCCAGTCTACCCCTTTAAGTGTATCTGCGCAGACTATTTTCATTACAAAGGGTGCAACTATTTGGTCATAGTGGACAGGTACTCGAACTGGCCAATCGTTGAACGGTCTGCAAAGGGGGCGGATGGCCTTATCACATGCCTACGTCGCATCTTTGCCACTTTCGGCATTCCTGAGGAGCTGACCTCTGATGATGGCCCTGAATTCACGGCAGTAGCTACACGTCATTTCCTCACCGATTGGGGCATACATCATCGCCTCGCCTCTGTTGCTTTTCCCCACAGCAACTGTCGGGCTGAGGTTGTTGTGAAGACCGGTAAACGCCTCATCATGGACAACACTGGCACTACTGGATCCCTGGATACGGACAACTTTCAGCGGGCCATACTTCAGTATCGCAATACCCCAGACAAGGACACGAAGCTCTCTCCAGCCATGTGCGTCTTTGGCCACCCGATCCAGGATTTCATCCCAATTGCCCCTGGCAAATACAAACCACATAGCACCTGGTGTGAAACCTTGAAGGCAAGAGAAGAGGCCCTTCGCAACCGTCACATGGAGGGTGCAGAACGCTGGTCGGAGCACACCAAACGGCTTCTCCCTCTTGTTGTCGGCATGCATGTCCGCATCCAGAATCAAGCCGGGCCGCATCCTCTGAAATGGGACAAGACAGGAATCGTGATCGAAGTACGGCAATATGACCAATATCTGGTACGTGTAGATGGCTCCGGCCGGGTGACACTGCAGAATAGGAAGTTTCTGAGACAATACACCCCTGTCCATCGGCCCTTGCCGCCGAAGACGATGGAGGATGATGTTCGTGCCTCAAGTCGACCAATGTACCCTTACTCTCCCAAGCATCCCGGTGTCTGGAAGCCCACCATCACCCCCTTCACGTCCCGTTGTATCTGCTAGACAGCGGACCGAGCCCATTGCGGATGCCTTCCTACCACCAGTGATGGATATCGCTGATGACTCCTGCATATCGCCACCTTTTGTTGATGTCCCGACATCCCCGGTGGGTCGTGCTACCCCTGCTGTGGTTCCCTCTGCCACTGCACCTCCAGCAGCTGCTCATCCGCCTCTTACTCATCCTCCTGAGGACGGTGTCATCGCTCCTGCTGCCGACCCAGCCCCTTCGCCTAGGCGTTCTCTCCGTCGGGCCGGCAGACCTGCATGGCACTCAGATTATGACCTGTCGCCCTAAGTTACGGACGACATTTTCCTTGTGTTCTTTTTTTTTGGAGTTCCTGTTCGACGAGTTTAGTGTTTTACTCAAGTTACCTGTTATTTGGATACTGGACGTTTTCCTCGAGTTACCCGTTATTTGGATATTGAACATTTTCTTGGACTTAATTTTTTGGACACAACTTTCATCTTCGACACGCTTCATTACTTCTCATCGTGCCAAAGACTTGGGGGGAGATAGAGGATATTAACATTTCATACCTGTTCTGCTCTCTACACAGAAGACTGTGAACATTGCTACTTCAGCGTCTGCTGAGTGACAAACAGTACAGGTACTCATTTAATAATGTTAAATTCATTGGATTGTTTTGGGAAGCTTGGACTACAATGTGCATGATCGTAGGAAAGAAGAGTTGGAAATTGGAGTGAAAGAGATTGAAAGTCTCGAAGTACGATACATTATGTAGTCCCACGCCACGTTGGCTTTCGACTCGGCACAATGGCTGCAGTCAATACAGGTCTAGATGGAAACTTGTTACCTACATTTGGGCAATCGAATAACACTAGACCATATTTGAGTGAATACTTTCGGGCTAATTTTTGCTCGAGCCTATATCTAAAAACGTCTTATGAATCCTTTGCCTTATAGTTAGGCACTTTGGAAGAAAAGGCCTTTAATTCGGCATTATGGCATTAAAAAACATTGCCTTTAAGGGGATTTGATGGATAAAGTTTGTATGTTAAGGATTTAACATAAAATGAATGGATAAATGAATTAATAAAAGAAAGGAAATACGTAACTTTGCAGAGGCTTGGAAAACTGTGACCTACTATGGAGCCTTACTTTGTGAGTGCATATTTTATAAGGAGTCAATTATGGCATCGGCTGGAATTGTTGACAATCATTTTAAAGCAATGCAAGACAAATTCAATGATATTCTTTCAAAACTCAGAATTGCGTCCAGTTGTCTTTTTTGTTTCTTTGCAGAACCATGCAGTGATCAGAGCTATCATAGGTTTGGAGAACCCAGTGCATGGCAGTGGAGTGCTAGTTTGACTAAGCCGAGTGGAAGCCTGGCCGTGGATTAGAGGAGGTTTATGGGCGCATATCATTGATAGAACGTATAGCTCAGTGAAGCAAGTCTGCCAGGATGTCTTGCTATACTACAGTACCAGTAGTTTGTGCTTGAGTGGTACTATTCAGGAGCCAAGTTCTAAGGGAGCCGTTTACAGGAGGAGTTCAGGCTGAAACTTATATTGGAAGTACGTAGAGGTGAACGCATATGTTTAGGGCAAGTTGGACAGCGTATCAATTCTAATTGTAAACTTAAGAGGAAGAGGGCGCTATCACTCTACGCAAAGCGAACGCTGCCATAGACATTTTGTATTTTGCACAGTTTTTTCACTTTGTTTTCTTGATTATGGCGAGCAACTACCTTTTCAAAGAAATGATCAACTTGAATAAATACGCTAAGAGTCTGAGTTTTTTCAAAAATAGGAATAACTTATTGCAAAGGGAAAAAAAGGCCTGTCACTTGTGTCAATTCGAAATCCTAGTCAGATCAATTCCTGTACAATATGGCCAATTTTACTCTCAAAATAGCTCATACGCCACATAATCATCTTCCTGGATAACGCATAATTATACTACAGCTTAATGATCAAGCAGTTTTTAAAAGCT
>CALNVZ010003425.1:17917862-17964356 GCA_940671915.1 Paracentrotus lividus | reverse complement strand
TACATGTAAGGACCTATATAGTTATGGATATGAATAATGTATCTATACATATATGTTGAGATGTGTTATGTAACACCTGCTGGTCAATACGAAATACATGTAAATGTTTAGGCCTGTATCGGTTTTATAGGCGGAGTGTGGTACAAAGCTTAGGTCTCAGTTCGATGCAAAGGCGGGGGGATTGTGGCGCAAAAATTGGTTTGTCGATGTATTGTAGACCAAAGATTATTGGCAATGACATAATATTATTATGTGTGTAGTAATTATGAAGAATCTGTGTGAATGCGGCCATGAATTGGTCATTGGTGCCACGCAAAATGGCAATTGGTTATGGGTCAATGTTTTCGCTATTGTGTTGAATTTCGGTTGTCGTCAGTTATTAAGGCGTACTGGTTTTTTTCGTTGGCCCAATGGTATTAGAAACATATTTTTAATCATTTGCGTCAGCATTTAATTGGGGTAATCTGGTTGCCTCTCTGAATCCCATTGTCAAATAGGTAACGCTTTATTAAGTAATTCCATAGAGGTTTGGTCTATAATTGGGAACTTGATGGTTTGATGCATGATTATCTATTACCCATAGCAGCAATGATTGTTGAAAAATTGTATTCGTTTTGCTTAAAGATAATATGGCATAGTGTTTCCCAGGCAAAAGCTTTCCGAGTCAAAATATAAAATTCTATGTCAAGGCTTTCACTCGATTTCGAGAGGCACCGGGGAGGCCGAGATTTGGTTGCCAAGCGGTAGTTTAGCAAAACGACCATAATTTCGGCCAGAAATTGGTTTGGTTTGTCGATGTAATGATATATTGGCCTTACACAAAGTTATTGGGGGTCAGGAAAATATAAAAATTTCTTATTGTTATGGAATATACAATGTATGATATGCGTATGTATGTGGTCACTTTACAACTTGGGGCCATTACGAGATGTATGTGTTTGTACCTTGTTTGGTTCCATAGTCAGGAGCGGTGGGTGCATATGAATAAGTTTTAAGTCTCACATCGATTGGCAAAGGCGGGGGGGGGGGGGGGGGGGGATGTGTATGTGAACGTTTGGTACGTCGATTGTATTGTGTATTTTCCACAGACAAAGGTTTACTTGGAATGATTGTATACATGTAGGCCTATATATGTTATGGATTATAAATGTATCTATACATAATTGGGTGGATGTGTTTATGTAACACCCTGGGTCAATACGAAATACATGTAAATGTTTAGGCCTGTATCGGTTTTATAGCAGACGGTGTACAAAGCTTAGGTCTCATTCGATGAGCAACGCGGGGAGTATTGTGCGCAAAAATTTGGTAGGCGATGTATTTGTAGACAAAGTATTGGGCAATGACATAATTTATTATGCTGTGTTATAATTATGGAAAAGATTTGTGTAAGGGCAATGAATTGTCATATGGTGCTAGCATTGGCATGTGGTTAGGTAATGTTTTCGGCTATGTGCTTGAAATTCGTTCGTCAGATTATTGGCGTACATGTTTTTCGTTGGCCAAATTGGTATAGGAAACATATTTTAATCATTGCGTAGCATTTTAAAATCGGAGTAATCTGTTGCCTCTCTGAATCCCTTGTGTCAAATAGGTAAACCTTATTAAGTAATCACATAGAGGTTTGGTCTAATAATTGGGAATTGCTGGTTTGATGCATGATTTTCCTATTACCCAGCAGCAGATATTGTTGAAAATTGTATTCGTTTTGCTAAAGTATATGGCATAGTGTTTCCCAGGCAAAGCTTCGCGAATACATATAAAATCTATGGTCAAGGCTTCACTCGATTTTCAGAGGCGGAGGCCGAGATTTGCGTGCCAAGCTGGTAGTTAGGACAAAACGACCATAATTCGGCAGACAATATTGGTTTGGTTTGTCGATGTATAATGATATAATTGGCCTTACACAAAAAAGTTTGGGCGAATCTATTAGGTTATACATGAGATATCAGTATGATTTAATTGCATACGATGGTCTGACCTGTCTTATGTCGAGGTGGTCATATAACAGTTGTTCCACTGATGGCAACCGGGGTATGTATTACTTTGTACGTCGTATGTAATCAAGGTACTGGGCATGTGTAACATGTGCCTATATATTATGATACAATTGGTAGCATATATGGAGTGTAGTTCATTACCTGCTGGTCAATACGTCCATGTAATGTAGGCGCCTGAGTGCTTATAGGCAACTGGTACTAGCTTTTAAGTCTTGCATCTCGATGGCAAAAGGCGGGGGTAGTTGATTGTGCGCAAATTTGGGTTTGTCGATGTATTTAGGTAGATTTCACAAAGAGTATTGGGCCAATGAAATGAATAATGTAATATATGGTTTAATAAAATGTATATATATAAATGTGTACGTGATAGTGTGTTACTGTATGCATACAAGAGCCAGGCTGTATGATACCCACCCGCCTGGTGTCAATAAGAAAACTTAATGTTTAGGCTCTGTATCGGTTTTATAGGCAGGGGCGTGCTGTACAAGACAGTTATAGGTCTCATCGATGGCAAGGCGGGGGATTGTGCGAAAATTTTGTCGATGATTAGACAGTAGCAATGATAGATATTATTAAAAAAAATAAAGTGCTAAATCAAAAACATCAGTTACAACTCGTATAAATTCCTGTCGATATATAAATCAACAATATAACAAGGAGTTATTCAATAAAACAGTACCAACAAAACTAATAATGCAAGAATAATAAACATTCAAATTGTATCGTAATCAAATCCATAGCAGATGTAAGTACATATACCAAAGCTTTCTATAATATCAGGATCTCGATGGCTAAAGGCGTCGATCAATGACAGTGATCATCTTTTACTGAGCACTGACTCGAATTTCAGAGGCGGGCGGCCCGTACGTTTTATAGGATAGCTCTATTATGCAGCGCTAATTATAGAAATGTATCAAACATGAATTGGCTTTACCCGAATTGCATAGGCGGGGAGGCTGGGCAGGCTATATGTTTACAAAGTTCATTAGGTGCGAATGTTATGTTGTGACACTTATAGTATAATTTGGAATTTCTTTAAGGAAGCCATTGAACATTGATACTGGTGGTGAACTGGTTTTGCTTGTTATGCAAGTACATATTAAAAGCCACGTCTAAGAAAGAGGCAAATGTTGGGATTTGTGGGGCCAATTTTAGCAGCATATTTTCATCTTTGATTAGATTGTTTGTGAACTATATGTCATGTATGTGTAAGCTCAATTTATCAGTGAGTTCATATTTGGGAATTTATCATTGAAATTATAACAATGTTTTAACGGTAGTTACCTACTGTGGAATTGCTTTGAGCTATGCGTGCCTAGTTGTACCTACATATAATTCTCAACTCTGTAAACGGAAGTAAATTAGCGGTGTCACGTTTTAATGGTTACGCCTCACCTGATCTTACATGGCGGCGAGGCTGTATATGGGTTTATGATGATTGATGTAATGTGTTATACTCTGTTCTGTGTTATTGGAAGGGTTATACTATGTTTAGGCTCACTCGATTCAGAGGAGGGGAGGTCATATATTATAGATTTATGTTCACTCGATTTCAGAGCGCGATGGAGACCGGTATGAAAATGCTAGTAATACGTTTTGGCTGACTCGATTTCAGAGCGGGCAGGCTGGTAACTATGGTTTTATCTGTTTACGATGAAGTTGAATGATATATGTTTATGGCCTTACCGATTGCATAAGCGGAGAGGCTGATATCTGTTCACTGATGTTATATATAGTATATATTATGTGATATTTTGTTCATGACACTCAAATGATAATTGGCAATAGCGATCCATTCACAAAGTTTCAATAAAGCCACGACATAACCCAAAATATACTGTGTTTGTTATTTTGTCAGCCTGAATAAGTTTTTTAAAACCAGTGTTGGTGTTAAATACTTTTGGTGTTTATTTTAACACCGCATTCGTGTGTAATTGACATTGACTGGTTAAATTCCATTTCTGGTACGCTAGTAGGTGTTTCATTTGATTTGCGTTTGGTGTTAATTTAAAGCACCAATCGGTGTGGATCAATGATATAAATTTAGATTTTCCAAGGGGGCGGTGTAAAATAAAAACCGGCTTTTAGTGCTAAACATATTTAGTTAACTTCATAAACTTAAAACAAAATCTTTGCTTTTTGAGTTTCTGGAAATCTATTATTAGAATACATTAAATTGATATACATGTATATCTTTTATCGCGCAAAAAACCAAAAATAATAATAACTAAGAGCTTTTATAATTGTAATTCGACAATTTATCGGTGGTAATGTACTGATATGTATGTGTAATGTAGAAAAGTATGCAGCAATTGGCTACAGGAGGAGAGAAGCAAAATGAAACGGAAAGAGATAGTGAAATAAAATTTTTGAAAAAGAAGAAAATGATTTATTGATGTGATGAATTTACATTTAATTACCTTTTACAATTTAATTTTGGGAACTGTCTCGCCTTAACATGAAAAAGCATTTGGAAGAAAAATCACTAAATATTTATCCTGATAATGACTCAATTTGGATTGAAAAAAAAATGAATTTTTGGGGTTTGCATAAAGGAATATCCGCGATGGTTTTATTCCTAGATCCCACATTTAATAAGTAGATTATATTTACTATGTCATATAACTTTCAGAACATGTGAAAAAAAGAAATAGGGGTTCAACCTTTTCGCGAGCTTTGGCAGGATTCTTAAAGAGCGTATGTTTTGTTATAGTTTTTTTTTGACCGCACGCGCGGAAATTGGAAATTGATGAGCGCTTGCGTCAGTATGTTCGGCTGGAAACGATTAAATATATAGAAACGTCCTGAGAGTAATTGTTAAATTGCCAATCGAAAAAAAACCCGGAATTTACGCGATTACAAAGTGCGCGCAGAACACGCGCACGAGCGCCTACGTCGCAGGGAAATTTTCAAATTACTTTAAATGGCAGAAACATACTTTTTGAATATGGGGGGGATTTTGAAAATTTTTAGATTTTGAACACACGGGTTTTTGAAAATTTCAACGCTGTTACAAGCATTTATCGAAATAGGCTGTCGAATTATTTTTGTTTAGGAAAATGACGGTCTTCAATTTAAGAAGAGACCAGCCACGATTCATTCTGGCCACATCTTTTGTACGCCGACATTAAGGTCGGCATTAAAAAATAAAAAAAAATAAAAAAAAAAAAAAAAAAAAAAGAGCATTTGCATTGAATGCAGTGTATCCAACTCTGAAAAGAAATTGGGGGGTTGCCGTTGATCTGAAGAATTATTCAGGATTTTGTGTAGGCATGTTTTTGACAAAAATGGCTATATTTTTGGCAAAAATTGACAAAATTCACGAGCGTGTTAGTTCCAACTTGAAAGACCATAATTTCGTTATAAACAGTCTAAACATTAGTTATAGTGTCAAATTGTGTGATATTATCAGATTCCTTTCAGAGCAAAAATCGATGATCTGACTACTCGCATTCTTCCCCGACGCGCATAAATGCGGCAAAATGCGTGCGCGCGCATTTTTTCTTGAAATGCTTAAAATGACCTGAACGTACTCTAAATTGGTCAAAAGGTGGATTTTGAACATTTTTAATTTTTGCGCGCGCGTATTCCTTAATCGCGCGTACTTACAGCGCGCATTAAGTTTCTAAAAGATGCGCTTCAATTTGAAGTTTATGTGTACTAAATATAGATTGATTCAATGATTATTAGTTATGAAGTTATGATTGATAATGTGATTTCAAATGGCTGTCTAGATGACGTCACATTATGCTAAGTGAGCTAGAAAGATCTTCTTGAGTGCTCAGATTTCATGATGATCTACTCATTGTGACAGTTTTGAAATAATTTAATGCATGTATTTTTTGATGTTATCGTGTCTACAAAATTGTACAGAAAGTTAAAAAAAAAAGGAGATTCGGACCAAACAAGGCGGTGCTATGTACATACGTACATACCACTAATAATAATAAAGGTGTTGTTTCAAATTTTGTATTGACACCAGTGTGGTGTTGAGTTTTGAGTACCATCACCAATCTAACACCACAAATCTAACTCTACATTCTTAACACCAAGCGATTTTGTCAGTGTAGTGCTCTGGAGCGTCACAAGATTAACCGGGAAATCATTAAAAACAATGACGCAACAATATTTGTTTTGTAGCCGCTTGACAATTAACCATTGATACCGGTGCTTTTTTGCGGTTTTAGGGTTTGAAGGCGTTTTAGCATGCAGTTAAAATAGCACGCCCCTAATTCATAATTGATTCAGTGGCCTGGGAACATTAAAAGCCTGAAATTCAGCCTTAGAAAAGGACAATTATTCCTCTGAATATTAAGTTATTTACTTTAAAGCTCATATTCATCGTCACTTTACTGGGTGCAAAGAATTGCAAACGTTTCGGCGAATATTGTGCTTTACCTTTGAAAATGAATTTTGGAACATGCTCATTTCTTTGCCTGTTCGATTTTTCCTTCTTTTTCTTTCTTTTTACTATTTTTGGGGGTTTTTTTTGTGCATTTCAGAAAAAAACTATTTCGTAACGTTTTGAGCGCTCGCAAACATTTTAAAAATATACGTTGTCCAAAATTAATAATGTTCGCTACGTTTTTGTTTTTTTTTTTTTTTTTTCCTTGGTTAATTTATGATTTTCCGGCCAATTTCCATTGTTTTGTCCAGTCAAAATCAATTAGAAGCATTCATTTTTGTTAATTATGCTGAATCATCGGAAATCGTATTCAGTCATCAATATTAACGATTTAGGTACCACATTTCGTATTTGATGTTTATCTATTTCACAAATAAGCATATGTTTTCAGGCAATATTTATTCAAATTCGTTTTTCATCCTGTCGTTCCGTATATTCCAAATTTCGTTTATAGGCAAAAAGTCACGATATGAACTTCCAATTAAACATGTAAGGTGCCCATTTAAATCTTACATTACTCATGCTAGTTTCAAATTGAATGTAGAATATAAACATTTATTATGAAAACTTCAAAATAATCTAACCTTGGTGGAACAAAGATGATAATGAAGATTCATTAAAAATACATTATGATTCGATGAAAATAAAGACGGAACAATGAGACACTGAAAACATTAAAAACTTCATGATGATGTTCCTTTGCAATACAATGGTCATGGGCTTAGGTGATGATACATTTTATAAGGGTCAATATATTTGGGTAAAAGGGAGTGTTAAAATGTAGAAAACGAAAACGATTATAAACTATCAGTGATGAAAGTATACGGTTTCCCGGCCAATTTCATACATTTATCAATCGTTTCCTTTAATGTGTATTTAAATTCGTGTGTTTGATGCGACAGACTGACTTTAGTCAAACAATTTTGTTGTTCATGGCTCTCAATTCGTTTTTAGTCTCACAAAGTAATTGTCACAAAGTTTCAAACTCGGTTTAGGCATTAATTTCATCAATTTTGTGCGTTCAAAATATGTCGAATTTGTAAAAGTATATCGGAGATAAAAAAATGTTCGAAAACCAGGGGGTTGGAAGACGAAATTCGAATAGTTATTACTAATGGTCATATGCTATTATGTGATAGTACAATGGGCAAATACGAATCGATCACAACAATCCTTATGTGTGGTGATTGAATCTACGATTTTAACTGGCAACATTTCGATGCATCAGCCTTTTCCGAAAATGAATGCCTGTCAATATGCAATTGATTGACAAAACAATGGATCGACCCGGGAACACCTATAAAATTCATATTTAATGATTGAGTGGACAAGGAATGCTGTATCTGCTTATTATATGTACAAGCGTGTCCAAGAAAAAATGTCCCTCTTAATTCATCACGAATAATTACCAATATTAAGTTTTAACTCAATAGGTGATGTTTTAGAAAGCCAACTAATATTGCAATTCCTGAGAAGTTTCGAATGTTTCGCTTCATTTTTAGAATACACGGCTCTTTGTAACAAGTAGTCATTTTTAGCCCATTCCAAGTTTACGATAAAAAGGAATGCACTACAAAAATGTCTCATTAATTCTGTGCTTCACCCATTATTTCAGATTTAACAACTGTGATGTCATGCTTTGTTTTCAAGTATCAATGTAAACCTCACTGCCACAAGTACTAGACTAGTTCGTGATTTTGGATCTACTGGAGTTGTGGAAACGGTTCCGGAGTCTCTCGGGAAAATTAAACAACAGTCAAACGAAAAGAAAAGAACAAGAATTTCCGGTCTGTATTAGCAAGTCACCCCGTTTCACCGGGACTATTCAGGTTGTTTAGTTGACTTTGTGCATAGAAAAAAAAATAAGGTCACAGTAATTCATGACTCCTTTGAGACGTCGCTGTGATGCATCTGGGTTCTGCAGGGAAGTCGCAATGGAAAATCAATTAAAAGTCTTTTTTTTTAAAATAAAAAAAAGAAGGGTGAGACATGGCTTTTTTTTGGTTTTTTTTGGTGTGTTTGGTTTGTTTGTTTGTTTTGTTTTGTTTTACTATCTTAAACGAGGGACTCTATCGTCTACCAACATGACAAGATCAAGTTCACAGCATAAGCTCGGCACGCCACGCCGACTTGCTCGCAACTGGAAAAGGTCTTTTAAAAAGTCAACATGTTAATTTTATCGAGTCCAAAGAGAAGTGAGCTACGGATTTGTCGCAGAGATTTGGCTATGACTGACTAAAATTACTGTTAAAGAAATATTAAAATGTCTTAGACAGTGTTTTTACACTTTTATTTGATTTATTGCACAACTCCCTGGTAACATCAGAACGTCTCCGCGACTCGAAGAGAGTATATGTCATGACTTCACATGCAGGATCTGCAACTTGGAATGAGGCTGAAAGGCACTGTTAATTACCATAATAGTCTCTCTGTCAAAACCTAATGAAGCTGAGGACAATCAAAATTTTCACAAAGTTACAAAAGTTAAATGGGATTTCAACATATTATATCAAAAAATTGGCGAATAATACTTCTATTTTAATAATTTATTTATTTCTGTAAGGACCGCTGTATGTATATCGTGAATAGTGAGATTGGATGCGAACCATGGAAACTCGATCGCTTGAAATGACATTTTAAGTGTTTTTAAGAGCTTCCCCTGCTTATCGCACCTAAATTTGATCAATAATAACAAATTGAATGCTTATATCCGATTTTGAACTAAGAAACCATTGATTTGGGTGCACTAAACATCACGGGTGTAAATCCCGGGGGACATAGGGGGATACATCCCCGCCCCCAGATTTTTGAGGAGGGGTGGCCATGCTACAAACACCCGCCAGTTTTCAAGAGAGGAAGTGAAAAATTACACTAAATAATTGTGTTATGTGTTAATAAGCGGGCATTCAATACTAAAAACTGCTCTTTTTTTATTCCAAAAAACCAAATTTCCTGCATCGATCGGTATGCGACCTCGCACTAAGTACAACAGTTAACTTCAGTATAAAAGGTTAGATAAATGTCCTCGTAGTAAGGCAAGACGACCTTAGGAAAGGGGTTGTTTAACAATCAAAACACATTAAGATGTTGTGGCGGGTAGGTTGATGAGGCTTGGGCCTGAAGCACCACAAATTGTCCATAGCAAAGAGGTGGAATTGTTTTCTATCTCCTGTTATTTAGACAACGCATGTAAAATGTATCTTCTAAATGAACACTAAATTTTAGGCCTCAGCGGTTCGCTCTCGCTGAACTCTAAATATGATTATACTGCTCAAATAATATCTTCCAATCGTTTAAGCTGAATAATTATGGAGCTGCGCTTCGCGCTCACATTACCTTTTTCCATTACTAAAATGAACAGGAATCAGAGCGCATTTATAAGCATACATTCAAAGACAAGATTTTCTGTAGCCCCCTCCTCTTCCCCGAATACATTTTCTTTAAGTTCTATGGCCTCTTGATTAAGTGTCCCCTTTCAGAAAAACGGTTGCCCTTTTTTCCATCCGAGATCCCGCACTTTCAAATTCATTATTCTGCCCGATGACTAAATGTTTTATGTTTGTTTTGTTTGTTTTGTTTGGTTTTTTCGCGCCGTGGATACTATACAAGGAACCTTTATGCACAAACATTTTCAATTCAGCTTAAAATTTTCGGCCCTCGCGGCTCGCGCTCGCTGATACTAAATAGGAACTACAATGCACAGATATACAAAGTTTTACCTTAAAATTTTCGGCTCGCAACTTTTACGACCCACCGAATGTCTCATCAATATTACAATACAAATAACACAAGTAATCAAGGCAGGCATTTTTGATTTCTTTAAAAAGACACATGCATTCAAAACAATCCTCTATATACTTTCACATCCCCTCCGCTCTCCGTAAATACATTTCTACTTTTAGATCTATTCCTTCTCATCAAAAAGAATAAACCCTATTTTTATACGAGAAAACCATAACACTAACTTCCTCAAAAATCCGTAATCCTCCGCCCCCTATAAATCAAACCTTATTTTTTTATATATATTTGAATTTGATTATGTTGATTGTTTTTTCGCACTCGTGATACTTATTAGTAACTTTAAATGCACAACTATCAAATTTCAGCTTATTCGTTGCTATACTATATAAGAGACACCATATAAATAGCACCAAAATATCTACAAAACTTAGCTTTAAAATTTCGGACTTCCGCGAGCTTCGCAGAACGTCGCCTCATACTTTCCATTCATACACTACACCATCAACATAGGTAACTCAAGTAAGCCATAAACCCTAAAAGCATACATTCAAGACAAATTCTCAAATCCACCCATCCCTCTCAAAATCTGATCCCACACACTCCTTGCACTAATAAACAGCTACCAATAGGTTCAATGCTGTGTCACACTAGTGCATTGTGTATATGCGCAAACAAAAACGCTTAAGTTAGAGGCAAATATTTCGCTCACCCACCCGCACGTCCCACTCCCCGCAGTCCTCGACCGGAATTAACGCCGCTCGCCATAAAATTATTTGTATCAAACAGAGAATCAAAAAGCAAACATCAGAAATTAGTCTTGCACTAAAACGTCAGTCTGCCGCACCAAACAATGCGCCAATTTGGAATAACAAGAAACTAAGACTGGATGATAATTGTATGAAACTTCGAGGCGACAAAACCCTGTATACAATGACCTGCTCCCAAAAGAACTATACACCCTTGACAAGGCTACAAAAAACAACACACGCACCTAAAGCATATATGACTTATTGGGGAAAAGTTTTTAGATTATATAAAGCCATATCCTCAACTATGATTAGACCAAAAAAAATTCCGAAATAACTATTCTTCAGTGATGCAATGCACACTTTTATGAGGACACAAAAATAGCTTGCGCAGGAATTCGCTATTCATGTTATCACATGGATATGTGTATGCCAAGAAGGATTGAACTATATTGGAATAAATCGGCTAACAGACAAAAATAAACTGAAGTTAGACAAAGTCAATTATATAAAAACGAAACGGTGAAAATACATTTTGGCATATATTGATTGTTTATTTCTGACTTTTGATATTTTTACTCGTTAACTGATTGCATTCATTTTTTAAATCCTCTGGCATGCCCATAACCCAGGTGATATATGAATAGCGAATTCTGCCCAGGCTATTTTTGTGTCCTTCGATAAATGTTGGCATTGTTCACCGAAGGAATGCGTTATTTTCTATTTTTTTTGGTGTCATAATGATAGTTGAGAATGATGAGCTTATATAATATATATATAGTATATATATATATCTAACCCTTTTCCCCAAGAATCTTATAATTTTTAATTTGGTAGCCTTGTCCACAAGTGTATGTTTCTTTTGGGCACGCACTGTATCAATGCTACGTAAAATTTCACCAAACTTGACTTGCTCAAGCATTTTGTTAAGTTCTCAAAAAGCGTCGTTTACACCGCAACCGATCAGCTTCGATCCACTCGACATTCAGGTGAATCGAAGTCCGGTCGGGAGCATTTCTGTTCTCCCTCACCGCAATGAGAGAAATTCGGAGCGATTCTGAAACATTCGTGGCGGATTTGGCTGTTTTGAAATTGATTCAGCATTCGTAAGCATGTTCTAGTTTTTGCGACTCATGGATTTCGCCGGAGATTTCAGGAGACGTCTCTGAGAAAACTTTGAGATCTTTCGCGACTAGTATAGAGCTGTATCAAACCGTCCAAACTAGTTCTTTAATCCGTCTATGGCAAGTGTTTCCCCCCTTTGAAAAATAAAAAAAAACCATAAGGTGGTAAACCGTCTCTATTCGTAAACGCTCGCGCGACCTCGGACACTCCAGAAACTCTCCGATAATTGTTATTTCTGTCGCGAAAACAACGTCACGTGATACGCTCTCAACCAATCATTTGATTAGGATCCATGTATCCATTTCATAATAAGTAATAAACAGGTGGTGTTATGTTTTGGACTAAATATACTTAGCAAACGACAATCAATTAAACGAAATACTCCATATTAAATAATATATAACTCTCTTTATGAATGTTGAATAAATCCTGTCTCTGATTGGTCAAAGTCTGGTCATAGTTTTAAGCAGGCCTGGCCAGGGAGGCCTGAGCGTTCAATAGTCATACGTTTCAATAGTCGTTTTTAATAGTCATTTTTTCAACCGGCAGGTCAATTGTTGATACGATCCGTGGATTTATAGCATAAAGGAAGCATTCAGCGATTCGAACTTTTGGATGAAGATCAATTGCGTGATTCTAATTCATCAGCAGATGAAGAACACGTAAATTACGTGACAATTTTTGCGTGTAATGTTTTTTGAAGAATACCTACATGAAACAGGCCTAATGCTTAATCTTCTAGCGTGACGAACTGCCAAATTCGGAGCTGGATAATGTTGTGCAGAGGTTGTATCCTGGTGCTAGGCAACAAAAATGGGGGTTTTTTCTTCGTATATAATATTATAGTGACTGCTTAATATTCGGGGCATTGAGTTGTCTAAAAGGCTCTCGGGGGCCTTCCTCTAGCTATGATCCCTCGCAAGCCTCGGGGTCATGCTAGAATGGAAGGCCCTTCGAGCTTTAGAATACAACTAATTGCCCTCATGGAGTCACTATTTTTAATACTATGGAGCGGAATTGCCTATGCTTATCTCTACTCAGATAGAGATACTAATATGATAATTGACTTGCCTTGAGCGGAGATACCGATATTATTTCCCAAACAGGTTTCATATTGCTACGAGTCCGAAGACGAGGGAATATGAAAAGTCTTGTGAGGGAAAATGTAGGAGTATCTTCCAAAGTCAGAGTAGTCAATATTATTTATTACCTGTTACCTAATTAGCCAATTTTTATACAGGAATTATAATTTGCTTGATTTAACTGGCCATTTGTCGTGGAATCTTTTTTGTTTTTGTTTTAATATTCAGCATCTGACGTTTAACCATAGTCGACGTAATTAAGCTTTAGATACAAATTACTCGTAAATTTCAACATGCAGTTGAATTACTAAGTTTCCGATGTAGTCAAGATAAAGTAATATTCACCTTTTAGAATCAGGTGACGAGATGAACTTTCACTCTCTGGTGATCTGAAAATTATGCTATCTTTCCTCAGTTCGCTTTATTAAAGATGCATGTGCTACAATGTATTCCAGATTGCACTTGGAAGTGATGAGTTGTCCATAAGCTACTCACCACATGTACACCCGCCATCTTGACTGTGAACACAGTTGTTAGAGCATCTCACTAGATTGGCCCAGTCAAGGTATGGTTCGAAACCATAACCAATTTACATCATCTAGTAGGATAGGTCCGGTCCCTTCTTCCATACTCATTATTTGTCAGTGCAACTCAGAGACTGTGGGGATTCCTAGTTCTCGACATACGACTGCGAGCGTCATTATATCCCATGAATTTCACATTACAGTTCCCCATTCACCACCTTGGAGAGATTTCTACAACGGTCCTCGAAAGAAGATGATCCACAAACAAGACGAATTGATTCTGATATCATTATAATTAGAAAGAAAAAAAAATAAACTAGAGATAAACTAGACTTAATCTCTCGTGGGACGAATTAGGTGGTCTGTAGGCCTAGAAATACAAGGGAGATGATATAGAAAAGATGAAACAAAGAGGAAATGCACAGACGTGATATGTGGCATAGGTTATCCTATGGTGTGTACATAAGCACTTAAAATTACATTTAAATTTAAAAAACCTAAAATATAGTGTGTTGTAGTGACGCGAGGAAGACATTAACATTAAATAAAATTAAAATAATAAATAAATAATATAAAATAAATAATAAATAAAGAAAAATTGTGGCACCCGGGATCGAACCCGGGTCTCTTGATTGGGGCCGTCACACTGAGGTCGTTCTATAACGTTCTATAACGTTCTTGCCCGTTCTTAAAAAATGCTGAACGGGCTTGTGGTCGGGTTGGAACTTATAACTTTGAAAATAATTTCTTAATACGATACTGGCAGTTCATAAAGTAGTTCTCGGTTACGTCAAGTCCGTCGTTATCGCGCGTCCGCAATACGTTGTTATCCAGTTCAGACCCAGTAACACGGCTCGTTCACTCCTATACAGTTCGTAGCACGTCCAAACGTCACTAAAAGTGCCTTATGCGCAGCACTGATAATGGTTAGGTAACCTATGTTCGTAGTACGTCCTTCTCGTTCAGAGTAAGTCCTACCCGTTTAAGGAACGTTGTCACTACGTTAATTTTAGAACTGAAAGCAGTACGATTTTTTGAACTGTTCAAAAAATCGGATGCTTTCCGTTCGTCGCGTTCGGGCCCGTTCGCGGCAAGTTTCGTAACAGATTGTAACGGTCTGTACTAGATTCTAAAGGTCTGTACTACGTTCAGTCCGTGTGTAAACAGATTGAGACCATACCGGTTCACCAAGAACTACCAAGAACGCAGTGAGAACTAAGCTTCAGTGTGAGAACTAAGTTTTAAGTCTCACTCGATGGCAAAGGCGGGGGTATTGTATGTGACGTTTGGTTACGTCGATGTATTTGGTAAATTTTCCACAAAGGTTATTGGGCAATGATGTAATACATGTAGGCCTATATATGTTATGGATATAATATGTATATATACATAATATGTTGGAGTGTGTTCTGTAACACCCTGGGTCAATACGAAATACATGTAAATGTTTAGGCCTGTATCGGTTTTATAGGCAGGACGTGGTACAAAGCTTTAGGTCTCATTCGATGGCAAAGGCGGGGGGATTGTGCGCAAAAATTTGGTTTGTCGATGTATTTGTAGACAAAGATTATTGGGCCAATGACATAATATTATTATGTGTGTATAATATGTATATGTATATATGTGCGTGTGTTATGGATATATACATATAGGAGCGTGTTATGTAACGCTTTGGGTCAATAGGAAATAATGTTTAAGCTTGTATCGGTTTTATAGGCAGGAGGGTGGTACATATGAACAAAGCTTTAAGTCTCACTCGATGGCAAAGGCGGGGGGATTGTACGTGATCATACTTTTATGGCTGACTCGATTTCAGAGGCGGGCAGGCCCGTACGTTTTATAGATAGCTTTATTGCACGCTATTATAGAAATGTATCAAATGGAATTGGCTTTACCCGATTGCATAGGCGGGGAGGCTGGCAGGCTATATGTTTACAAGGATTCATTAGGTGCGAATGTTATGTTGTGACACCTATAGTGATAATTTGGAATTTCTTAAGGAAGCCAGAACATTGATACTGGTGGTGAATGGGTTTGCTTTGTTATGCAAGTAATAATTAAAAGCCACTGTAGAAAGAGGCAAATGTTGGATTTGTGGGCCAATTTAGCAGCATATTTTCATCTTGATTAGATTGTTTGTGAACTATATGTCATGTATGTGAAGCTCAATGTTATAGTGACGTCATATTTGGATTTATATTGATAATTATAACAATGTTGTTAACGGTTAGTTACCTACTGTGGAATTGCGTTGAGCTATGGTGCCTAGTTGTACCTACATATTAATTCTCAAACTCTGTAAACCGGAAGTAAATTAGGGTGTCACGTTTTAATGTTACGCCTCACCTGATCTTACAGGCGGCGAGGCTGGTATATGGGTTTATGATGATTTGATGTAATGTGTTATATCTGTTCTGTGTTATTGCAGGGTATACTATGTTTAGGCCTCACTCGATTTCAGAGGCGGGGAGGTCGATATATTATAGATTTATGTCTCACTCGATTTCAGAGGCGGGGAGACGGTATAATATGCTAGTAATACGTTTTGGCCTGACTCGATTTCAGAGGCGGGCAGGCTGGTAACATGGTTTTATCTGTTTACGATGAAATTGAATGATATATGTTTAGGCCTTACTCGATTGCATAAGCGGGGAGGCTGATATCTGTTCATGATGTTATATATATATATATTATGTGATATTTTGTTCTGACACCTCAAATGATAATTGGCAATTAAGCGTCCATCACAAAGTTTCAATAAAGCCACGACATAACCGCAAATACTGTGTTTGTTATTTTGTCAGCCTGGAATAAGTTATTTTAAAACCAGTGTTGGTGTTAAAATACATTTTGGGTGTTATTTTAACACCGCATTCTGGTGTTAATTTGACATTTGGACTGGTGTTAATTTCCATTCTGGTACCAGTAGGTGTTCATTTGATTCTCGTTGGTGTTAATTTAAACACCAATCGGTGTGGACTGATATAAATTTAGATTCCAGGGGCGGTGTAAAATAAAACCGGCTTTTAGTGCTAAAACATATTTAGTTAACTTCATAAACTAAAACAAAATCTGTTGCTTTTTGAGTTTCTGAAATCTATTATTAGAATACATTAAATGATATACATGTATATCTTTTATCCGCAAAAAACCAAAAATAATAATAACTAGAGCTTTATAATTGTAATTCGTACAATTATCGGTGGTATGTACTGATATGTATGTGTAATGTAGAAAAGTATGCAGCAATTGGCTACAGGAGAGAGAGAACAAAAATGAAACGGAAAGAGATAGTGAAATAAACTTTTTGAAAAAGAAGAAAATGAATTATGTAATGTGATGAATTTTACATTTAATTACCTTTTACAATTTAATTTTTTGGGAACTGTCTCAGCCTTAACATGAAAAGCATTTGGGAGAAAATCAACCAAATATTTATCCTGATAATGACTCAATTTGGATTGAAAAAAAAAATGAAATTTTGGGTTTGCATAAGAATATGCCGATGTTTTATTCCTTAGATCCCACATTTTATAAGTAGATTATATTTACTATGTCATAAACTTTCAGAACATGTGAAAAAAAGAAATAGGGTTTCAACCTTTTCGACGAGCTTTGGAGGATTCTAAAGACGTATGTTTTGTTATGTTTTTTTGACGCACGCGCGGAAATTGAAATTTGATGAGCGCGTGCGTCAGTATGTTCGGCTGGAAACGATTTAAAATATATAGAAACTCCTGAGAGAATTGTCTAAATTGCCAATCAAGAAAAAAACCCCGGAATTTTACGCGATTTACAAAGTGCGCGCAGAACACGCGCACGAGCGCCTACGCGCGGAAATTTTCAAAATTCTTTAAATGGCCAGAAACATACTTTGTATGAATATGGGGGGATTTTGAAAATTTTTAGATTTTGACACACCGGTTTTTGAAAATTTTCAACCTGTTACAAGCATTTATCAAATAGGCTGTCGAATTATTTTTTGTTAGGAAAATGACGGTCTTCAATTTGAGACCAGCCACGATTCATTTGGCCACAACTTTTGACGCCAACGATTAGGTCGGCACTTAACAAAAAAAAAAAAAAAAAAAAAAAAAAAAAAAAAAAAAAAAAAAAAAAAAAAAAAAAAAAAAAAAAAAAAAAAGAGCATTTGCAATTGATGGTGTATCCAACTCTGAAAAGATAATTGGGGGGTTGCCGTTGATCCTGAAGAATTATTCAGGATTTTGTGTAGGCATGTTTTTGACCAAAAATGGCATATTTTGGCAAAATTGACAAAATTCACGAGCGGGTAGTTCCAACTTGAACAGACCATAATTTCGTTATAAACAGTCTAAACATAGTGTTTATGGTGTCAAATTGTTGTGAATATTATCAAGATTCCTTTCAGAGCAAAAAATCGATGATCTGATACTGCATTCTTCCCCGACGCGCATAAATGCGCGCAAAATCGTGCGCGCGCATTTTTTCTTGAAATGCTTAAAATGACCTGAAACGTACTCTAAATTGGTCAAAAGGGGATTTTGAACATTTTTAATTTTTGCGCGCGCGTAATTCCTTAATGCGCGTACTTACGAGCGCGCATTAAGTTCTAAAAGATGCGCTTCAATTTGAAGTTTATGTGTACTAAATATGATTGATCAATGATTATTAGTTATGAAGTTATGATTGATAATGTGATTTTACAAAATGGCGTCTAGATGACGTCACATTATGCTAATGAGCTAGAAAAGATTTCAGTGCTCAGATTTCATGATGATCTATCATTGCTGACAGTTTGAAATACTTTAATGCATTATTTTTTGAGTTATCGTGTCTACAAGAATTGTACAGAAGAATTAAAAAAAAAAAAGGAGATTCGGACAATAACAAGGGGTGCTATGTACATACGTACATACCACCTAATAATAATAAAAAGGTGTTGTTTCAAATTTTGTATTGACACCGTGTGGTGTTAGAATTTTGGTACCGATACCAATCTAACACCAAAATCTAACTCTACCATTCTAACACCAGCGATTTTGCAGTGTAGTGCTCTGGAGCGCACAAGATTAAACCGGAAATCAATTAAAACAATGACGCAACAATATTTTGTTTGTAGCCGCTTGACAATTAACCATTGACTACCGAGTGCTGTTGCCGTTTTAGTTGAAAGGCGTTTTAATGCAGTTAAAATAGCACGCCCTATTCATTAATGATTCAGTGGCCTGGGAACAATTAAAAGGCCTGAAAATTTTCAGCTGAAAAAGGACAATTATTCCCTCTGAATAAATTATTTACTTTAAAGCTCATATTCATTCACCTTACGGTGGCAAAGAATTGCAAACGTTCGCGAATATTTGCTTACCTTTGAAAATGAATTTTGAACATGCTCATTTCTTTCCTTTTCGTTTTCCTTCTTTTTCTTTCTTTTTATCTATTTTTTGGGGGTTTTTTTTGTGCATTTCAGAAAAAAATATTTTCGTAACGTTTTGAGCGCTCGCAAACATTTAAAAATATACGTTGTCCAAAATTAATAATGTTCGCTAACGTTTTTTTTTTTTTTTTTTTTTTTTTTTTTTTTTTTTTTTTCCTTTGGTTAATTTAGATTTTCCCGGCCAATTTCATTGTTTTGTCAGTCAAAATCATATTAGAAGCATTCATTTTTGTTAATTATGCTGAATCATCGAAATCGTATTCAGTCATCAAAATTAACGATTATGGTAACCAATTTCGTATTTGTGTTTTCTATTTCACAAAATAAGCATATGTTTTCGGCAATATTTATTCAAATTCGTTTTCATCCTGTCGTTCCGTATATTCAAATTCGTTTATAGGCAAAAAAGTTCACGATAGAAACATTCCAATTAAACATGTAAGGTGCCCATTAAAATTTACATTACTCATGCAGTATTTCAAATTGAATGTTAGAATATAAACATTTATTAGGAAAACTTCAAAATAATCTAACCTTGTTGTGAACAAAGATGTAAAATGAAGATCATTAAATACATTATGATTACGATGAAAATAAAGACGGACAATGAAGACACTGAAACATAAAAATCATGATGATGTTCACTTTGCCAATACAATGGTCATGGGCTTATGGTGATGATTCATTTTAAGGGTCAATATATTTTGGGTAAAAGGGAGGTGTTAAAATTAGAAACGAAAACGATTATAACTATCATGATGAAAGTATAGGTTTTCCCGGCCAATTTCATACATTTATCATCCGTTTTCCTTTAATGTGTATTTAAATTCGTGTGTTTGATGCGACAGACTGACTTTAGTCAAACAATTTTGTGTTCATGCTCTCAAATTCGTTTTTAGTCTCACAAAGTAATGGTCACAAAGTTCAAACTCGGGTTTAGGCATTTAATTTCATCATTTGTGCGTTCAAATATGTGCGAATTTGAGTATACGGAATAAAATGTCGACAGGGTGAAGACGAATTCGAATAGTTATTACCGAATGTATATGCTTATTATGTGAAGTACAATGGGCAAATACGAAATCGATCACAACAATCCTTAATGTTGGTGATTGAATACGATTTTAACTGGCAACATTTCGATGCATCAGCCTTTTTCCGAAAATGAATGCCTCTAATATGCAATTGATTGACAAAACAATGGAATCGACCGGGAACACCTATAAAATCATATTTAATGATTGAGTGGACAAGATTGCTTATTGCTTATTATATGTACAGCGTGTCCCAGAAAAAATGTCCCTCTAATTCATCACAGAATAATTACCAATATTAAGTTTTATACTCAATTAGGTTGATGTATTTAGAAAGCCCAACTAATATTGCAATTCCTGAGAAAGTTTCGAATGTTTCGCTTCATTGGTTTAGAATACACAGGCTCTTTTGTAACAATAGTCATTTTTAGCCCATTCCAAGTTTGATAAAAAGGAATGCACTACAAAAATGTCATTCATTATTCTGTGCTTCACCATTATTTCAGTTTAACAACTGTGATGTTCATGCTTTTGTTTTCAAGTATCAATGTAATACCTCACTGGCCACAAGTCTAGACTAGTTCGTGATTTGAGTCTCTGGAGTTGTGGAAACGTCTCCGGAGTCTCTCGGGAAATTAAACAACAGTCAAAGAAAAAGAAAAAGAACAAGAATTTTCCGGTCGCTAGCAAGTCACCCCGTTATCACCGGGACTATTTCATGTGTTTAGTTGACTTGTGATAGAAAAAAAATGGTCACAAGTAATTCATGACTCCTTGGAGACGTCGCTGTGATGTCATCTGGGTCTCCAGGGAGTCGCATGAAAATCAATTAAAAGTCTTTTTTTTTTAAATAAAAAAAAGAAGGGTGAGACATGTGTTTTTTTTTGGGTTTTTTTTGGTGTGTTTGTTTGTTTGTTTGTTTTGTTTTGTTTTTTTACTATCTTAAACGAGGCGACTCTTCAGTCTACCAGACATGACAAAATCAGTCACAGCCATAACGCTCGGCAACGCCACTGCGACTTGCTCGCAACTGGAAAAGGTCTTTTAAAAAGTCAAACATGTTCAATTTTATCCAGTCGCAAGAAAGTGGCAGCGATGTCGCAGAGATTTTGCTATGACTGACTAAAAATTACTGGTAAAGAAATATTAAACATGTTTGACAGTGTTTTTACACTTTTATTTGATTTTTGCACAACTCCCTGGTAACTCAGGAGACGTCTCCGCGACTCGAGAGAGTATAGTCATGAACTTTCACATGCAGGATCTGCAAACTTGGAATGAGCTGAAAGGCACTGTTATTACATAATAGTCTCTCTGTTCAAAACCAATGAAGCGAGACCAATCAAATTTTCACAAAAGTTACAAAATTAAATGGGATTTCAACATATTAATATCAAATTGGCAATAATACTTCTATTTTATAATTTATTTATTTCTGGGACACGCTGTATGTATACGTGAATAGTGAGATTGGATGCTGAACCATGGAAATCGATCGCTTGAAAATGACATTTTAAGTGTTTTTAAGAGCTTCCCCTGCTTATCGCACTAATTTGAATTCAATAATAACGAAATTGAATGCTTATATCCGATTTTGAACTAAGAAACCATTGATTTGGGTGCCTAAACATCACGGGTGTAAATCCCGGGGGGATAGGGGGATACATCCCCCCCCCCCAGATTTTGAGGAGGGGGTGGCCTGTACAAACATCCCCCCAGTTTTCAAGAAGGAAGTGGAATAAAATTACACTAAATAATTGTGTTATTGGTTAAAAAAGCGCATTCAATACTAAAAACTGCCTCTTTTTTTATTCCAAAAACCCCAAAATTTTCCTGCTCGATCGGTATGCGACCTCGCACTAAGTAACAAACAGTAACTTCAGTATAAAAAGGTTAGATCAAATGTCCTCGTGTAGGCACAAACCTTAGGAAAGGGTGTTGTTTACAATCAAAAACATTAATGTAGTTGTGTGCGGGCTAGGTTGATGAGGGCTTGGGGCCTGAAGCCCACAAAATTGTCATAGCAAAGATTGTGGATTTGTTTTCTATCTCTGTTATTTAACAACGCATGTAAAATGTATCTTCTAAATGAACACTAAATTTTAGGCTCGCGGTTCGCTCTCGCTGATACTAAATATGATTTATACTGCTCAAAATAATATCTCCAAGTTTAAGCTGAATAATTTGGGCTCGCGCTTCGCGGTCACATTACTTTTTCCATTACTAAAATGAACAGGAATCAAGGCAGCCATTATAAGCATACATTCAAAGACAAATTTTCTTCGTACCCCCTCCCTCTCCGAATACATTTCTCTTTAGTTCTATGCCTCTGATCTAAAGTGTCCCCCTTTTCAGAAAAACGGTGCCCTTTTTTCCATCGAGATCCCCACTTTCAAATTCATTTCGCCGCCCATACTAAATGTTTTATTGTTTTGTTTTGTTTGTTTTGTTTTGGTTTTTTCGCGCTCGTGGATACTATACAGGACCTTTAATGCACAAACATTTTCAATTTCAGCTTAAAATTTTCGGCTCGCGCTTCGCGCTCGCTGATACTAAATAGGAACTACAATGCACAGATATATCAAAGTTTTACCTTAAAATTTTCGGCTCGCACTTCGCGCTCGCATTACTTTTTCAATTACCAAAATAAACAGTAATCAAGGCAGGCATTTTGATTCTTAAAAGCATGCATTCAAAAACAATTTTTTTTTTCATATCCCCTCGCTCTCCGAATACATTTCTCTTTAGATCTATGCCTCTGATCTAAAGTACCCTTTTTTTATCGAGACCCCTACTTCCAAATCCGTTCCGCCGCCTCTACTATATATTTTTATTTTTTGTTTGTTTGTTGTTGTTTTTTCGCACTCGTGGATACTATATAGTACCTTTAATGCACAACATATCAAATTTCAGCTTTCGCTGATACTATATAGGAACTATAATGCACAAATATCTCAAACTTTTAGCTTTAAAAATTTCGGCTCGCGCTTCGCGCTCGCTATACTTTTTCCATTACTCAAATTAACGGTAATCAAGGTGGCCATAAGCTAAAAGCATACATTCAAAGACAAATTCTATTCGCACCCCTCCCTCTCAAAATCTGTCCCACCACCTCTGCTATAAGGGTACTAGGTTCTTTCTGTGTCACTAGTGCTTGTGTATATGCCAAACAAAATCGCTACAAGTTGGCAAATTATTGCTACCCCCCCCCCCCCCTATATCCTCGACACGGATTTACGCCGCTGCTAAACATTATTTTGAGATCATGAACACGAAATTGCTTGACTAAAGTCAGTCTGCCGCACCAAACACATGAATTTGAATACACAAGAAAAGAAGACGGATGATAAATGTATGAAATTGGCCGGAAAAACCTGTATACAGTGCGTCCCAAAAAGAACTATACACTTTTGACAAGGCTACCAAATTAAACATATATGATTATTGGGGGAAAAGTTTAGATGTATATAAAGCTCATATCCTCAACTATGATTATGACCAAAAAAAATTCCGAAAATAACGTATTCTTCAGTGTGCAATGCCCACTTTTATGAAGGACACAAAAAATAGCTTGCGCAGGAATTCGCTATTCATTTATCACATGGATATGGTATGCCAAGAAGGATTGAACTAATATTGGAATAAATCGGCTAACAAAGACAAAAATAAACTGAAGTTAGACCAAAAATCAATTATATAAAAACGAAACGGTGAAAAACTACATTTTGCATAATATTGATTGTTTATTTCTGACTTTTGATATCTTTTACTCTGTTAACTGATTCATTCCATTTTTTTAAATCCTTCTTGGCATGCCATACCCAGGTGATATATGAATAGCGAATTCCTGCCCAGGCTATTTTTTGTGTCCTTCATAAATGTGGGCATTGTTCACCGAAGAATGCGTTATTTTCATATTTTTTTTGGTGTCATAATGATAGTTGAGAATATGAGCTTTATATATATATATATATATATATATATATCTAAACCTTTTCCCCAAGAATCTTATATTTTTAATTTGGTAGCCTTGTCAAAAGTGTATAGTTCTTTTTGGCACGCACTGTATAC
Organism: Paracentrotus lividus; assembly: GCA_940671915.1. Classification (NCBI taxonomy): domain Eukaryota; kingdom Metazoa; phylum Echinodermata; class Echinoidea; order Camarodonta; family Echinidae; genus Paracentrotus; species Paracentrotus lividus. The sequence goes on along the minus strand of CALNVZ010003425.1, from coordinate 17,940,212 downwards.
AATGCTACTAAAATTTCACAAACTTGACTTGCTCAAGCATTTTGTAAGTTCTCAAAAAGCGTCGTTTACACCGCAACCGAATCAGCTTCGAATCCACTCGACTATTCAGGTGGAATCGAAGTCCGGTCGGGAGCATTCTGTTCTCCCTCCCCCAATGAGAGAAAATTCGGGAGCGATTCTGAAACATTCGTGGCAGGATTTGGCTCGTTTTGAAATTGATTCACATTCGTAAGCATGTTCTATTTTTTCGCGACTCATGGGATTTCGCGGAGATTCAGGAGACGTCTCTGAGAAAACTTTGAGATCTTTCCGCGACTAGTATCAGAGCTGTATCAAACCCGTCCCAAACTAGTCTTTAATCCGTCTCATGGCAAGTGTCTTGATAAAAAAAACCCATAAAGGTGGTACCTCTCTATTCGGAAACGTCCCCGCGACTCGGACACTCCAGAACGTCTCCGATAATTGTTATTTCTGTCGCGAAAACAACGTCACGTGATACGCTCTCAACCAATCATTTGATTAGGATCCATGTATCCATTTCATAATAAGTATCAACAGGGTGTGTTATGTTTTTGGACTAATATATTACGCAAACACAATATAATATAAACGAAATACTCCATATTAATAATTATATAACTCTCTTTATGAATGTTGAATAATCCTGTCCTCTGATTGGTCAAAAGTCTGGTCATAGTTTTAGCCAGGCCTGGCCAGGGAGGCTGAGCGTTCAATAGTCATCGTTCAATAGTCGTTTTTAATAGTCATTTTTCAACCGCAGTCAATTGTTGATACGATCCGTGATTTATAGCACAGGACAGCATTCAGCGATTCGAACTTTTGGATGAAGATCAATTGCGTGATTTAATTCATGCAGCAGATAGTAAGAACACTAAAAATTCCGTGAAATTTGCCGTGAATGTTTTTGAAGAATACCTACATGAAACTAGGCCTAATGCTAATCTTCATAGCGTGAACGAACTGCCAAATTCGGAGCTGGATAATGTTGTGCAGAGGTTGTACGCTGGTGCTAGGCAAAAAAAAATGGTGGGTTTTTCTTCGGTATATAAAATATATAGTGACTGCCTTAATATTCGGGGCATGAGTTGTTTCTAAAGGCTCTCGGGGGCCTTCCATCTAGCTATGACCCCTCGGCAAGCCTCGGGGTCATAGCTAGATGGAAGGCCCCCTCGAGCTTTAGAAACAACTATTGCCCCTCATGGCAGTCACTATTTCTATACTATGGAGCGGAATTGCCTATGCTATCTCTACTAGAGTAGAGATACTAATATGATATTGACTTGCCTTGAGGGAGATACCGCATATATTTCCCAAACAAGTTTCATATTGCTACGAGTCGAAGACGAGGGCAATATGAGTCTTGTGAGGGAAATATAGGAGGTATCTTCCAAAAGTAAAGCTAGTCAATATTATTATTATTACCTGTTACCTAAATTAGCCACATTTTTAAGAGAATTAAATAAATTTGCTTGATTTAAACTGGCCATTTGTCGTGGGATCTTTTTTTGTTTTTGTTTTTATATTCAGCATTCTGAGTTTAACCATAGTGACGTAATTAAGCTTTAGATACAAAATTACTCGTAAAATCTTTCCAACATGCAGTTGAATTATAAGTTCCGATGTAAGTCAAAGATAAAGTAATATCTCACCTTTTAGAATCAGGTGACGAGATGAACTTTCACTTCCTCGGTGATCTGAATATTATGCTATCTTTCCTCAGATTCGCTTTATAAAGATGCATGTAGCTACATGTATATCCAGATTGCACTTGGAAGTGATAGTTTGTCCCATAAGCTACTCACCACATTGTACACCCGCATCTTGACTGTGAACACAGTTGTTAGACCTCTCACTAGATTGGCACCAGTCAAGGTATGGTTCGAAACCATAACAATTTACATCATCTAGTAGGATAGGTCCGGTCCCTTCTCCATACTCATTATTTGTCAGTGCAACTGCAGAGACTGTGGGGATTCCTAGTTCTCGACATACGACTCGAGCGTCATTATCATCCCATGAATTGTCACATACAGTTCCCCATTCACCACCTTGGAAGATTTCTACACGGCCTTCGAAAGAAGATGATCCACAAACAAGACGAATTGATTCTGTATATCATTATAATTAGAAGAAAAAAAAAATAAAACTAGAGATAACTAGACTTTAATTCGTCGTGGGGACGAATTAGGTGGTCTGTAGGCCTAAGAAATACAAGGGAGATGATATAGAAAAGATGAAACAAAGAGGAAATGCACAGACGTGATATTTGCGCATAGGTTATCCTATGGTTGTGTACATAAGCCACTTAAAATTACATTTAAATTATAAAAAACCTAAATATAGTGTGTTGTAGTGACCGAGGAAGACATTAACATTAAATAAAATTAAAAATAATAATAATAATAAATAAATAAATAAATAAATAAATAAATAAAGAGAAAAATATGTGGACACAACCGGGATCGAACCCGGGATCTCTTGATTAGGGGGCCGTCACACTGAGGTCGTTCTATAACGTTCTATAACGTTCTTGCCCGTTCTTAAAAAAAATGCTGAACGGGCTTTGGTCGGGTTGGAACTTATAACTTTGAAAAATAATTTCTTTAATACGATACTAGGCAGTTCATAAATAGTTCTCGTTACGTCAATTCCGTCTTTATCGCGTCCGCAATACGTTGTTATCCAGTTCAGACCCAGTAAACGGCTCGTTCACTCTATACAGTTCGTAGCACGTCCAAACCGTCACTAAAAGTGCCTATGCGCAGCATGATAAAGGTTAGGTACCATGTTCGTAGTACGTCCTTCTCGTTCAGAGTAAGTCCTACCCGTTTAAGGAACGTTGTCACTACGTTTAATTTTAGAACTGAAAGCCAGTACGATTTTTTTGAACATGTTCAAAAAAATCGGAATGCCTTTCCGTTCTCTCCGTTCGGGCCCGTTCGCCAAGTTCGTAAACAGATTGTAAACGGTCTGTACTAGATTCTAAAAGGTCTGTACTACGTTCAGTCCGTGTGTAAACAGATTGAGCCCGTTCACCAAGAACTACCAAGAACGCAGTGAGAACTAGCTCAGTGTGACGGGAATTATGACATGCCGTTCTGTTTAAAAATTGAAACGTATTGCTATCCAAGCCCGTGCTATAAAGTCCTGAGCAGATTGAAATAGGTCTCAAGTACGTCCACTCCGTGTGTACATAGATTAAGCCCGTTCTGCAATAATTTCAATAACATGGTAAGAAATTGTTCAGTGTGATAGTAGTATAAGCGAATAGATCAGCTGTTTAATCGCCACACATTAATTGTTACAATTACAGAAATCTCACAACTTTTAGAATAAATACGAAAAACGGCCATTGGTCCGGAAAGAACGCGTACATTTGACCTAATTATTTCTGGATTAAGATGAACAACGTTCGTATACAGTCCTCAATACGTCCATCACGTCTCTGCCTCGTCTGCAGTCCGTTTGTATCTAGTTAAAATCGGGTGAAAATGACCGTTTCCATGAAACAGAGCCCGTCTGAAACAATCCAAACCCGTCCCCAGTTAGTTGCAACCCGTTCTTAATCAGTTCCAACTCGTTTCCAATGCGTTTCGTCCCGATCTAACTAGTTCTGGGTCGTTTTTAATCAGTCAAAATCCGTTCTTACTCGTTCTTACGTCGACCAAAGGGCCTCCAGAAAGTTCATCTCGTTCTTACTTCGTCATTATCCGTGGCTAGAACGTGTTGAACGCAAATGAGTGCCCGTTTCCCATAAAAAAACCTTACCCGTTTTTGCCAGACCTCATGCGTCTTCGTAACTTCAAGCTGATAATGAATATACAATGTTCGTTTGTAAGACGTCCTAGCACATCTTTAGAACGATTTAAGTACGGCAATTTCGTTTGTAGTACGTCCATCTCGTTTCAGGTACGTTGCCACCCCATTATATATTTTAGGACGAGATGGGCGCCCGATTTTTTTGAACACTTTTTTGAAAATCCGACCGACCTAGTCCATAAAGTTCGTAAACAGATCGTAAGAAGTATTTACTACGTCCACTCAGTTTACACACAGACTATGCCCGTTCGGCAAAATTTGCAAGGACGTAGTAAGAACGAGCTCAGTGTGACGGGGGTATTACAAGTCAAATGCTTTACAGATTGAGCTAAAATTCCCTATATTGTTCACACATAGAACGAAAATGTCAATACGGCGAAAAAAAAAATTAAAAAACACAAAAAAAAATCCAATACCTCCAAAGCCTCTATAAATTGTCATTTTTCACAATGATGCAATTTTCTGAATGAAAAATAAAGGCCATATAAACAGTCAAAGTATGTCCCAAGCTACAACATATTAAAATTTGGGCGAAAATCGACCAATATTTGAAGAGCTTGTTTCCAAAAGGGACTAAATCCACTTTTTATGAAAATTGAGTTATTGATATCAGGACATTATTCAGGTACGTACCCATCTGTGAGCAAAATAACTTACCTAAATTTTGATTGCAACTTCCAGAAATTGCAACTTTTAATTTCAATTTTCCATAGATGCGTGTACAAAATCCGGCAAAGAAAAGCCATTTACTCTGAAGTTACAAAAGTGGATTTAGTCCCTTTTGGAAACAAACTCTTCATTTACAGAGTTAGAATCGAGTTTGCATAATTTTCATGACGTCATAAAAGTAAAATGGAAAGTTTGGGTTCCGACGCAATTTTGATGACATCATGATATAATTGGGGATCAAATGAGACATGAAATGACAAATATAATTCATACTCTATCTAGATATGTAACCAAAATTGGGAGTTCCAGTTCGGTTACACCTCGTAATTCCGAAGGTTCATTATTCCGAAGGTTCATTATTCCGAAACACGTGAAATGCCTATACCTCGATGTTCGTTTATCCGAAAATAGAAAAGGGTTCGTTAATCCGAACATTTGTGGCGTTATTCCGAAGGTTCGTCATTCCGAAGGTTCGTCATTCCGAAAACGAAATAGGGTTCGTTATTCAGAAGGTTCGTCATTCCGAAAACCAAATAGGGTTCGTTATTCCGAAGGTTCTTCATTCCGAAAACGAAATAGGGTTCGTTATTCCGAAGGTTCGTCATTCCGAACCCTATTCCGAAGGTTCGTTAATCCGAAGGTTCGTTAATCCGAAAATGAAATAAACTTATTTTAGTAACAAAAACTGTGTTGTAATTCAAAAACAATATATTATGCAATAATAGTCTCAGCGGAGGATGATACATGTGTATTTTGGGGGCAAAGCATGTATTGCATTAAGAAGTTGCCTGGATCAAGCTTGATTTGAATTTTATCTGACCATGTTGCTGCCCGAGTGAATGGATTAAGAATGTTGGAAACTGTGTGTTGGTCACCCGTGAATAACCTCCAAATAAGGGAGATTTTTTTTCGGGGGAGGGGTGTCATTATTGAACAGCTTCTGCTGTTAAATTTTGATTTTCGGAGAATTTGTTTCACAACATTATCAACGTTGACTTCTACCGATAAAGAATTCGCTACTAAAAACGGACCGTTATCACGCCATAACTAAATAACTATTTCCGCAGCTGTTTTCGCTCCATCTTTATTTCATAAAGAATCTATTTCGAAACATTATCGACGGCGACCTCTTCCAATAAAGAATACGTTTCGCTTCTAACATCGGCCCGTTATCTCTCCCTAACTAAATAATTAATTCCACAGTTTCGTACCTATTTATGAATTTGAAAGAAATTATATCAAAACAACGGCGGGACTAAATCTTTATCGGAAGATAAAGAAGTCACCGCCAAATTTTTTTTTCGAACCTTATTTCATTTTTGGATTAACGAACCTTCGGAATAGGGTTCGGAATGACGAACCTTCGGAATAACGAACCCTATTTCGTTTTCGGAATAACGAACCTTCGGAATAAAGAACTCTATTTCGTTTTCGGAATGACGAACCTTCGGAATAAGGAACCCTATTTCGTTTTCGGAATGACGAACCTTCGGAATTACGAACCTTCGGAATAACGAATCTTCGGAATAAAGAACCTTCGGAATAAAGAACCTTCGGAATAACGAACCTTCGGAATAACGGGTATCCCCCTCCAGTTCGTTCTGAAGAGCTACAGCGAATGGCTACAGTGAGAGTACGCGCGTGGGCGTGCTGCAAACTTTGATGGAGGCTGATTCCTTCTTTTGTAGTCGTAGAAAGCTGATCAAGGTATCAAATTACTCGGAATTATATCATCAATGCTGCATTGATGATATACATAAAAGAAACGGTAATTCTGCGGCGCGTAAGGGCGTTACTCGCGAAGACGAACGCGCATATGTGCGCGCGCGAAAATTTTGAAATCCTCAAAATGACCTGAAACGTACTCTAATTAGGCCCAAAAATTATTTTGAGCATTTAAAAATTTTGTCGCACGCGTACGCGTGCGTCATAACCTTTTGGTGACCTTTAAAAGACATCGACTGATGACCTTTGACATGAAGTTAATGTGCTGTGAATTATAATTATTAGTTATGATGATATGATCAATGATAGAATTTCACAAAATGGCGCCTGGATGACGTCATCATGACTTGATGACGTTGAAAAGCTTCGCATGACATGTCTATGGTGGACTTCACAACTGGCATGAAATTCAATGAAATTGACTAAGTCGACTTTGAGATTATCGTGGGGACGAAAATGGGGCATAAAAAATAAAAAAAAATGAATAAATAAATAATAAAGAAAATTCTGACAAAATTAAGAGGTGCTCTGTCAAAGACAGCCCACCTAAAAAGAAAATGGTAAATATAAATATTTTAGATACCTCATTTTAAAAATCTTTACTCAATAATACGATGTATACGCAGTTGTTTTGTGTCCGGATGGGTTAGGCGTTAACTAGCTGTTTTGAAAAGGTTTTACAGGCTATGTTATAGAGAACAAATGTTGATGATCATAAACATCATCCTACCTTTTTAACCTATTTTACCTATATTTTAGGTATTCCTGAGAGAGAAAAAAACAAGGCTTCATTTCTATTAGGTTTCCGGAAACCCAACACCCTCATTCTTTTGTTTGAAACTCAGTCCTATTTAACAGGGGATCAATCTGATTAACTTTGACTGCGTCTAATCCAAAATGGTCAGCAGGCTGCCAGAAAGGACGTAAATTTATCTGCTTTGCCGGGAGATAAGTAAGCTGAGTACAACTCCCTGGTCGTTGGCTGATTTACACAGCTCTTCCGCCTGGTGATGCAGTGTAGACACCACTATATGGTATGATATTTAACCTATAGGTGGGACTATTTATTAGGGATGGTTTCCTGGGAACTATCTGTGTAGTAGAGTGGACAACTACCCCTGCCAAATATCTACCCCAAACTCTACATCTAACCCTATTTCTGGGGGCAGTTGTCCTCAGGAGTAACTGTCCAGGGGTAGTTGTCCTGATACGGTCGAAGGGGGGGGGGAGGGGGGGGGGTAAACAAATGCATTTCCTTAATTGTCTACTTTTGGATATATGAATGAGAGTAGAACACAACTGAAAAATGGTCCCTTTGGAATGCTAACATTTTTGAGAAGTCAAATGTAAATAATTTGGGAGATTTTTTTTTTTTGCGTATAGTCCACTCCTGTTATAATGAGGTGCTTGGGACCAAACCAAATACTTTGTTATAATAAAGTTCTGCTATACTAAACATACAGACACAAGCACAAGTTTGAAATCAAAACTGAGAAAACTGCATCAAAAAAAATCGTGCTGAATCCATGCTCATTATAACAAGAGTAGACTGTATTACATTTTGGACTTGTATAATATAATCGATTCATTTTTATGAAAGAAAATGCAAATCACACATAAATATCATGCAGCTATAATTGCCAATACAAATATTCTAATACCTGCACTAAATATTTACACACAGAGATGTACTTAAGTACAATAAATTTACACGGAAATTGGTCATGATTGTAGAACCAGCTACAAAGACATCATGATACATTATATTCTTACATTAAACATAGGCACTTCATATTTCAATACAGAATGTCTTTCAATCAGACACTGTGTAACAGGTTAACTTACTCCTCAGAGCTACCTGCCAAAATTATCTATTTTAGACTATTGAAATAATAATAAACAAACTATTTGAAATGGATATGCTGTTGTGCACTCGGGATGGAAGGATACAATACAAACGTTTAAGGGGGTTTACATCCACATAGTCTAACATAAGTTGCTCCAATTTTCTGATTGCCACATGGGCAAAACCCATTTGGTCTACTCACAATTTGGTCTAATTTCCCTTTGGTCTAATTCATAATAAGTTTAATTCTAATTTGGTCTAGTGAGCACTTGGTCTAATTGTTTTTTGTCTAATTACCTTTTAAGCTAATTGCTTTTTCGTCTGATTCCCAAATAAATTTTGATCTTTTGCCGGTTTCTTTAATACAGGAAAAGACCAAATTTCGTTAGACCAAATGGAAATAAATGAAATGGAAATTAGATGGAAATATGTTACATGAGCAAAGTGGCAATTACGTAGACCAAAGGGTAATTAGATGAACTGGTTGTATCAAAATGAAATTAGACCATGTGGGATGAAACCAGAAGGGCATAAGTCAAATTCATTTAAACTCAACAGCAATTTACCGTTTGTGGACAGGGCTTAGGGGCGAGATGATGGTTAGGGTGCTATGTTGGGCAAGGGCGGTTTGAGGAGTAAAGGGCCTGTCCCCCAGGAGGCGATCGTTGTGGCGACAACCTATGCACGTTAGAACCTGCCAGAATCGTGTCAGAATCGTAGGTGACCGAAGATCATATACGTATCTACGACTCTGTCTTCGGTAGGCTACGACAACGACTTGCTTCCACGCAAACAATAGGCTAACAAAAGCTGGTATCCGAAATTACAACAGCCTCGACCTTCGCGGAAGTCGCGGCTCGACTTCTCTTGTCGCAGCTTAAAATCAACCAAAATATGAACTTGCGCACTACTGTGGCGATCCTTGGGACTGACACATCGAGTGTTTTCTACTTGATGGCGACCTGTCGCCTTTAGGTTCGTGATAGTCGCGCATTATAATTTGGGTCGTGAGTGATTTTTGAAAATTTCAAAAACTAGCGGCGACTGCGCAGTATCTGAATGGGAGGCCGATCCTGATTTTGGTGAATGTAGGTGGCGACAAAGGTCGTAGCGGCTTAAATTTCACTGACCTTTCGGTTCAGCGATGCGTGCAATGTACGCTGGAGCGCGGCTACCTGCAACTGGCCGCCGTTCCGCTGTGCTAAACATGTTCTATCTGGCGACAATCCACGATAGCGCCTTGTCGCGACAAGAGAAGACAGGCTACGGTCATTGACGTCAACCTAACTGACGCCGGCTATTGTTTAAGTTGTTAAGAAACCAGCGGCGAACATAATTTTGCTACGTATTTGTTGGCGACAGACGCGATAATTCACGATCTTATAGGCGATTGGACCTGCGCATGGTGGCGATGGGTACTAAAAAGTAGTTCGTAGGTTGTCGCCACAACGGTCGCCTTCTGTGGGACAGGCCCTTAAGTTGAAGGCTGCTGTGGGCGGTTCTAGAGCTAGAGGGTTAAGCCTTTAAAGGGCCTGTCCCACAGGAGGCGATCTTTGTGGCGACAACCTATGCATGTTAGAACCAGCCATAATCGTTTCAGAATCGTAGGTGACCGAAGATCATATACGTATCTACAACTCTGTCTACGATAGGCTACGACAACGACTTGCTTCCACGCAAACAATAGGCTAACAATAGCTGGTATCCGATAATACAATAGCCTCGACCTTCGCGCATCTCGCGGCCCAACTTCTCTTGTCGCAGCTTAAAATCAACCAAAATAAGAACTTGCAAACTATGGAGATCGTTGCGGCTGACACAGGCGATCGAGTGTTTTCTACCTGATGGCGGCCTGTCGCCTTTAAGTTAGTGATAGTCCTCTCAGTCGCGCATTATAATTTGGGTCGTGAGTGATTTTTGAAAATTTCAAAAATTTGCGGCGACTGTACAGTATCTGAATGGGAGGCCGATCCTGATTTTGGTGAATGTAGGTGGCGACAAAGGCCGTAGCAGCTTAAATTTCACTGTCCCTTCGGTTCAGCGATGCATGCAACGTACGCTGTAGCGCGGCAACCTACAACTGGCCGCCGTTCCGCTCTGCTAAACATGTTCTATCTGGCGACAAACTACGATAGCACCTTGTCGCGACAAGAGAAGACAGTCTACGGTCATTGACGTCAACCCAACTGACGCCGGCTATTGTTTAACCTGTTGAGAAATCAGCGGCGAACAGCATTTTGCGATGTATTTGTTGGCGACAGACGAGATAATTCACGATCTTATAGGCGATTGGACATGCGCATGGTGGCGATGATTACTAAAAAGGAGTTCGTAGGTTGTCGCCACAAGGATCGCCTTCTGTGGGACAGGCCCTTTACTATCTCTTAAGGGCCTGTCCCACAGAAGGCGATCGTTGTGGCGACAACCTAAACCTGTTAGAACCTGCAAGAATCGTGTCAGAATCGTAGGTGACAGAAGATCATATACGTATCTACGAATCTGTCTAATATAGGCTACGACAACTACTTGTTTCCTCGCAAACAATAGGCTAACAATAGCTGGTATCCGATAATACAATAGCCTCGACCTTCGCGCATTTCGCGGCTCGACTTCTCTTGTCGCAGTTTAAAATCAACCAAAATATGAACTTGCGCGCTGTGACGATCCTTGCGACTGACACAGGCGATCGAGTGTTTTCTACTTCATGGCGGCCTGTCGCCTTTAGGTTCGTGATAGTCCTCTCAGTCGCGCATTATAATTTGGGTCGTGAGTGATTTTTGAAAATTTCAAAAATTAGCGGCGACTGCACAGTATCTGACTGGGAGGCCGATCCTGATTTTGGTGAATGTAGGTGGCGACAATGGCCGTAGCAGCTTAAATTTCACTGTCCGTTCGGTTCAGCGATGCGTGCAACGTACGCTGGAGCGCGGCAACCTACAACTGGCCGCCGTTCCGCTGTGCTAAACATGTTCTATCTGGCGACAATCTACGATAGCACCTTGTCGCAACAAGAGAAGACAGTCTACGGTCATTGACGTCAACCCAACTGACGCTGGCTATTGTTTAACTTGTTGATAAACTAGCGGCGAACAGAATGTTGCTAGGTTTTTGTTGGCGACAGACGCGATAATTCACGATCTTATAGGCGATTGGACCTGCGCATGGTGGCGATGGATACTAAAAGGTAGTTCGTAGGTTGTCGCCACAACGATCGCCTTCTGTGGGACAGGCCCTTTACTGTAGAATCCAAGTCATAATTGACCTTATAGAACCTCATTACATGGTGCTCTTTCAGAAATCTATTACAATAACATCACATCAAATGGATAAATACTAGTAGTCAATTTCTCTTCTGTTAAGCAGAAAAAAAGGAAGAAGACAATTTCAACATATTTGTGAGCTCCTGAACAATTACATGTAAAATAAAGTAGAAAGAAGATGTAAGTAGATAACTTTCACAATAATTCAAGCCGAAGTAACTTTTAACATAATTCAAATTCAGATTTTTAATATATAAATGACTGATGAAAATCCTCACAAACATCAAACTTTCAAAAACAAATGGTGCATTCCAGAAAACACAAACAAAATTTATCTTCATTTATCATATAAAAAGGTATCAAGCCTGGAGACTGTTTCTATTCTCATATTTCATCCTTCAGCATGTCTATATATATATTTTTTCAAGCAATAAAATCCCTTCAAAGTTACAAAATAGCCACCACCTATTGCTGTATTTCATCAAATTTATTGCCTAATACACTTCTACAATATTAATCTGATCTTGAAATCTAACCCCTTTGATCCTTCAATTGGCAATGCAACCATGATGTGTGTATTACATACATTTTACTAAAATCATCTCTTTTCTCCATTCTAAAGTTTACTTTAGAGAATAAAATAATAATAATAATAATAATAACTAGCATTTAGTGCGCTCTTCATAGTAAACTATATCACAGCGCTTACAGTATATTATTACCCCGGTCATTGGATTCATTTTACGATCCCGCACTTTTACAGTGCACAATCTCCACTCCCTGAGGAGTATTCCAGCTGGTCGCCTGTTAGGTGCGCACATGCTAAAGCGAACCACATAGCATTCGCAATCCTACACATAATATATCATGCACAATTGATAAAGTTATAAAAGTGACTTTTGAAGAAAAAGAAATCTTTTTCACATTTATTTAAAACCAGAAAAATTTCATTAAGAATGATGTATCACTCAACCTATATGACCAATTGGATGCAAAGATATAACGCAAATTTTTTTTTTAATGAGAAAGTAACAAAAATGGGAATTCCCTAAAAACACATATAACAACTCCACCGTAGGATCCTCCACCCCTACATACCCTAATCCACTCACTATTAAGACTTTGAGCATAACAATGCTAAAACTTCACAGACATGTAGCCCGATAAATTACCTACAATATGAGACAATACACAGCTCATGACTGTACGTTGTTTTCATGCAATGTGAAAAATACGATATTTTTCCCTCCAAAATGTAACGCATCCACCCTTTTACTATACCCCAATATGAGACACATGACCAGAAAATATTTTAATGATTTTACTTCACATGGGACCCTATCAGATATAATAAGAGTGCTATGAGAAGTTTATCCATTTATGTTTCAACTATATTTCTTCAAAATGGTAACGATATAAAATAAGTTTGTGTTTGTGTTGGGCCATAGGGTTTTTTCTGAGTTTTTGCGCTTATTGGTTTTTATCTCTGTTTTTTTTTTAAACCCCAGGCATGGGGTGAGTGTAGCACCGGTTGGAGACAGGTCCGATAACGGTTCACACGAAAAGTTGTTTGAAGATTTTACAGAAAAAATACAGAATCATTCTGTTTATTTTTATAGCGGAAAATTTTCTGCAATTTAACTGAACACGTCTGTTTTAAAAACGGAAAAGTGTTTTGTTACAGGAAATTTGTAAATTTTCATACCCCATGTACCATTTTTCGGTAATTTTACTGTAAATTGTGTTGACAATTATTGGACAGTAAGATTACAGGTGTTCTCGAAGCCCTGCTGCAGGAACTTTTCTGAGTTTTTTTAGGCGAAAAATACAGAATCATTCTGTATATATAATGACAGAATCATTACGTATATTTTTTATAAAGGGAAATTCTTCTGCAATTTAACAGAACAAGACTGTTTTAAAAGTTAGAGAAAAAGTTTTTTATTACAGGGCATTTGTTAGTTTTCATACCCCATTTACCATCGTACGCCAATTTGGTAACAGTGTATCTTCGAAAAGACATATAGTTTGGGAGATTGGAGTAAAATTCAGAAAGTTATTTTTTATTCCATTTTATGCAGAAAAAAAACAGTTGCTTCTTCACGATTAAAAACTTTAGGAAGATTCAATCAATCTCGATTATGATATCGTATACATGGTATATGCATATAAGGATGTATTAAGAATCTATTGTTATTTGAAATACAGTGAGAATAAAAAGCCGGCTCTTAGTGCTAGTAGATCGGCAGGCTTCACCCAAGATATTTATTGTGTGTGTAAGAGTAAGACGAAGTGGTGGGTTGGGACTTTTGTTCCCAGAGTGAGGCTTGAGCGACCTCTACCTCCCATAGCTCACTGGCGAGAGGAGTAGCGACCCTCGCCTGAATTCAGCTAAGAATGGAATCATGAACAGCAACAACCAACCAAATCCTATACTTCCAGCGGCGGGAGTCCGCAGGAATCATGAAGCTATACGGACTTCTGCACGTTCGCCCGTCGAACATCATGACGGCGTATCCTTAAACCCTGCTGGGAGGGGTGCGACTGATATGTGCAAGAGACCTATGGCAGTACTTAGGTGTAAGAAGACCATTCAACTAGCATCATTCGATATACAGACACTTACAGCACCACGTGTCACAGAACATGAACGTGGTTTAAAAACTGACGAGCTGTTTTGGAATATGAAGAAGTATAACATAGAAATATGTGGAATCCAAGAACTCAGACAAGTACACAGGCCTGAGCTAAGTGACAACGTAAATGTTTGCAAAGCAGGACTTGGCAATCAACTATACACAGCATCAGCCTGGAGAAATGATGTACAAGCAGCAAATGGGGGAGTTGGTATTGTCATTGGGAAAGGGAGCACAATCCGCGCTGCATTGGTGTTGATCGCATATCAAGCAGGATCATCAAGCCTCTTTCAGGGAAAACCCAGCCTTACTGTAATTGTTGCATACGCACCATGTGAATATGCAGATAATATTGACAAGAATTACTTTTACAACAAACTCAGAGGAACAATTGAATCTGTACCTCGACATAACTTCCTTGTTGTATTGGGTGATTTTATGCTGACTTGGCCCTAATGATGTCTTCTTTACCCATAATAAACAGACAAACGACAACGGAATGCGTTGTTTAGAATTATTGGAGGACTACCAACTACTTGCCACTAATACCATATTTTCAGAAGAAAAGTGGTAAGCTGTGACCTGGATGTCACCCAATAAAAACAACACACCAGATTGAACATACTCACCAGACAAAAAATGGCGAAAGAGTGTCACAAATTGTGAAGCTATGGAATCTTTTGTACTTTAGGATTCAGACCACAGAGTTGTTACTGCAAGATGAGATCAGTCTACGATCACCGAGTAAGAGTAAATTGAAGAAAATAGGTTCTTATGGAAAGAACTTTTTGGTGACGTCAACTGCAGGAAAGATACGCCAGTTGAAGTAACAAACAGATTTCAAGTCCTTCAAGAACCAAATGATGGGATTTCAAAAACTTACGAGCACTTTGTTGAGGCAAACCAAGAAGCGCAAATACCTGCCTGAGACAAATACCCAAGGTAAAACGCAAAGCATGGACCCATCAATAACTAGAGCTAGAGAAGAGATGAAGATGGCTTACAAGCATATGAGCAGGCCAAGACGACCCTGATGGACACATAAGGGAAGAATATAAAAGAAAGAGGAGAGATCTGTACCAAAATATGCATTACCTAGAAACAACAAAATCTCCTGCAGAAAGTAACCCAGATAGAACAAGCAACTGACAATTACAAATATGTTTAAGTTGGAACTTATCAATGATATCTCTGGTAGAAAGGCTACACAACAGCAAGATACATGGTGAAAACAGTACAGATAGGATTAACACTTGTATACCCATTTCAAGAATCTGCTAGGGAAGCCTCCAGAACATTTGAAGACAATGGCTACCAACCATCTTTGAAGAGCACCAATCCCATTGTCCATTTTCAATGGACGAGTATAAGAAAGCAAAGAATTGCATAAGAGTGCAACAAAAGCAGTGGTGAGGATGTGTAACACCTGAAGTGATAAAATATGTTCCCATTGATGAACTAATTCTTGACATTATAAACCGTGGCATATGATGAAGGAGAGCTACCAGGTGTTTGTCTACCCTATTATCCCAATACCAAAGTCAGGGAATCTAACAAAGGTAGATAATTATCGTGGAATAAGCCTGAGCTCTGTAGGCAAAGACATATAACGAATGATTAAATCGGATTCGACCATTTGTAGAATCCTCTCCTCAGAAACTCTCAGAATGGCTTCCGTCAAGATCGCTCAACTGTAGGACAGGTCTTAGCACTCAGAAAGAATACTTGAAGGTGTGAGAGAGAGAAATCTAGAAGCAGTCATCTAGACTATAGGATGGTTGCTCAAATTGTGACTTCTCCCAGGTTTAGCCATCCCACAACACTTTAGGGATATGATAATGTATAAAATAATATATAAAGCAAATTCTATAATGTCGCATATCTTAGATTTTGCACCAGCATTCAAAATAGAATTTAAGAATAATAAAACATTACGAAAATCGATCAACTTGGCAATGTCCCCATTTGTTGCGTGTATTACACATTCGCCACCTATCAATAATGCGTGCAATGCCACGAGGCATTCTCAACCTCGTTCAGTTTGTCGTCTGAAAATGTTCCATTTCGAAGGCACCGATTGATCAGGATTCCGGTTAATGTGCTTAAAAAACGATAATCATGTACACATGAAGGTCAAAATGACAATGACAGCAGAGCTGTATCAACACATTATTAATCTTCCGAACTCTGTTGTCATTGTCAAATTTAAGCCTTCAAGTGTACATGATTATTGTTTTTATATTTCTCTCCCCACCCCCTATGTCTCTCTCTCTCTCTCTCTCTCTCTCCCATTGAAGGGGAAGAGGTGGTACAGGTGGTACATGATGAGCATTTAGTTGCATATTTCCATATATTGTAGCTAATAGAAAATCAAATCTATTTGAATATGTTTTGTGTTGTAGTAATTGTTTTGGAGAAAACTGCAATATTTTCTTAATCATCAAATAGCAAAAGGAATCAAGTTTTGTACGTTACTCATCAAAACCATGATACCGACTGCCTAACCTGTCTGCACAAAGCAAGAATGGAGTGCAAAATGAATTTTAGCCTACATGAGGGACACATAGAGTTAGATACTAATTAAAAATGACTTATGCACTTGTTTCCAGTTGCCATTAAAAGACAGCAGCGCGTGGGTGCGTTTCAAACGAGTGGAAATTAAGGAGACCATATTGTTAAATTTGTAGTTCTGGAATGAATACAATGATTACATTTCCCTTCTTTCTTATAATAGGGAGAAAATAAATTGATGGAGTAGTAATTTCGTTGAAAATGCCAGACCCAAGCCCGCACCTGTTTTCTTGCAACAAAATTGATTCAGTTGTGTTCCGATTCATGACTCTTTCATTTAACAATAGTGATTCGAACTTAGGTTGTGGTTCTCTCAAATCATTGATAATGTTTGGTTACTAGTTATGACTGGAAATTTCCTGATATTGGGACATATTTTGAAAAGTTTAGGTAAAGAATCCATGATTATGATTGTTTTCTATATAGTACTAGAAGTATAAAACTAATTTGGGGCCCCAATAATCCTGTCTCAAAAATCACTTTCATTTTTTCATTGGGAATCAAAGACGTCGAGGTTTGATCTCGTTTGTTTACATACGCAACTATCGCTAGGGGGTAAAGAAATGTGAATTGTTTTGAACGAGGCCGCATAGATCCATATGACAGGTACATGCCGTGCATTTGCTTTTAATATACGTAAACACACAGTTAATGCCGGCCTTTTCCAGTTGATTCAGCCGAGTCAGATTGGAGTGAGCGGTGATATCTTCTTTTTTTTTTCTAGCTGTATTGCAAATTAGAAGATATGCGACATATCGCATTGATGTTGCCCTGTTTTAAAACGGATTTTCATATGACAGGAGCGTTGTGGATTTTTTCAACCCTGCGGAAATGGAAAACTAGCGACATTATCGGGAACCATCCCATAGTCTAATCACATTTGTAGACTTCAGTAAAGCTTTTGACAGTATTCACATAAGAAAACTCTTCAACATACTGCAAGCATATGGAATCCCAGAGAAACTGGTCCAAGCCATCAGTGTCACATATTCGAACACCCACGCAAAGGTTTGTTCCCCTGATGGTGAGACAGATTATTTTGAGATACATAGAGGAGTCTTACAAGGTGATACACTGGCTCCTTTCCTGTTTGTCATAGAACTTGACTATGTAATGCGCTCAGCCATCAGTGGTAAGGACGAGGAACTTGGATTTACTTTGTTTCCTCGGAAGAGCAGACGTGTACCATCAGTAATGATAACAGACTTGAGCTTTGCAGATGACATTGCTCTGTTATCAGACTCTGTAGTGAAGGCAGGGAAGCTATTGAAAGCTGTGGAAACTAAATGCAAACGTATTGGACTGCAAGTGAACGCAAGGAAAACGAAAACAATGGCAATTAATAGCACTCATACAGGTATATGTATTGCTACCTCAGATGGGGCAACATTAGAGGTTACAAATGACTTTAAATATTTAGGATCATGGATCTCTTCAACTGAACATGACATTAAAATGAGGCGGGCACTTGCATGGGTTGCCTTACACAAGATGATGAAAGTGTGGAAATCTACACTAAATGACAACTTAAAGCGAAGGCTTTTTGTAGCAACAGTTGAATCTGTGTTACTTTATGGGTCTGAAACCTGGACACTAACATCCAAACTGGAAAAAGCACTGGATGGAGTGTACACACGTATGCTGAGGGTAGCGCTCAATGTTTGTTGGTATGACTTTGTAAGCAATGTAAATCTTTATGCCAATTTACCACGAGTATCAGTTAAAATTCGTATGAGGAGACTGAAACTAGCAGGTCATTGTATGCGACATCCCGAACTCTCTGCCAATCCGCTCATCCTTTGGGAACCAAAGCAAGGCAACAGGAAAAGAGGACGTTGCCAAGATACTTTTGTGAATGTACTCAAAAAAGATACTGGACTTTCTAGCAACCAGGAACTACAAACAGTCATGCAAGATAGATTTGTTTGGAGAAATTATGTTCATGGAGCCCGAGATGGCACAGGCTAAATGCTATTCTGCCCTCGATCTAGTAGTAGTAGTAGTAGTAAGAGTAAGACGAAGTGTATTAGGACGTTATTAATGCGGCGGTCACAACTCGCCGTACCATCGACGTGCAACTCCCTACGATTGATTTCGTAGAAAATTCGTGCAGCGGAGGTACCTTGCAGGTACAATGCATGTACGACGTACATGAGGTTTTTACAATACCCTTACTACAGAAACGCAGGAATCGCAGAAGTTGACGCAGGACCTGTGCGTGCGTTGTACATGCAACGCAGGCTACGTTGATGGCACGTGCCCCGTAGCCTACGACGAGTTGTGACCGCCGCATTACGTATAGAGATAGAGTCAGTCATTATCGATTATCAGTCTTCTAGAGTATTTTTGTAGAGAGATGATGCATCCGTTGGTATAGTACTTGGACTTCTGGTGATTCGAGATGTTCTGTAACAGTTTGCAAGGGTAATGCATCGTGGCGGAGATATGTAAAGCTGAACTAGTCGTTTTGGAATACTGACCGAGGCTGTTTTACTGATGTCCAACTGATTAATAAAAGAAAGAGGAAACTAAAGAATCCGTCCATTGCCGTCTTATTTCCGAATCTCTTCAATGGTATCAGGAGTGAGATCGACAGCGATGGACGGATCAATCCCACTCCTGACACCATTGAAGAGATTCGGAAATAAGACGGCAATGGACGGATTCTTTAGTTTCCTCTTTCTTTTATTAATCAGCTGAACATCAGTAAAAATAGCCTCGATCAGTATTCCAAAACGACTAGTTCAGCTTTACATATCTCCGCCACGATGCATTACCCTTGCAAACTGTTACAGAACATCTCGAATCACCAGATACCCAGGGAGCAAAACCCCATATTTTGGAAGGAGCTGACATGTCGAGATATAAAAAAAGTAGTCCTATCTAGGATGGTTGTATGGACCCTAACCAACATCGCTAGGGTGGACTACTCTTCGGATCAGCTGCAGAAGGGTCCCTACAGGTGGGGGCGTCCAAAATAGCCGCCCCTTTTACAAAAATTAGCATTCTGAACAAAAATGTTTGAAGCAGAGTTTCAAATACATTGAATATGGTATCAAATTAAAGATAATAAAATTTCCTACAATTTGGTACTATTTTCATAAAAATCATGTTCAGTAAAGGTAAAATTTTAAGCGTTAAACTTGATTTTTCTCATTTTTTTCAAAAAATAATTTTTTATCTATTTGTTGTTTTATCTCGTGTAATAATCATGTCAAGACCTGAAGCGCGAAACTTTTCAGAAATGCGCCCCAATGTATTGACAAGAGAATTTAAAGAAGAAAAAGTAATACCCTTTTCCAATAAAAAGATATAACGCTAGTACCAAATTGTAGGAAATTTTATTATCTTTAATTTGATACCAAATTCAATGTATTTGAAACTCTGCTTCAAACATTTTTGTTCAGAATGCTAATTTTTGTAAAAGGGGCGGATATTTTGGACGCCCCCACCTGTAGGGACCCTCCTGCAGCTGATCCGAAGAGTAGTCCGCCCTAGTGATGTTGGTTAGGGTCCATACAACCATCCTAGATAGGACTACTTTTTATATCTCGACATGTCAGGTCCACCCTACTTGCTCCCTGGGTAAGAAGTCCAAGTACTATACCAACGGATTCATCATCTCTCTACAAAAATACTCTAGAAGACTGATAATGTCTGACTCTATCTAGACTATATAGCCAAAAACCAAGTTTCATTAGGCCAACTCCAAGTAACCCTATCATCATTAAGCCTACCCCAATAATTGCCTGAATACTTCTATAGGGGGTACAAGGAATGAAAATACAGTTGTCGTAGATCAAAACACCTAAACAATGACTCAAATAATTACAACAGTCTGATAGGTCCTAAGTATAAGGCAACAAACTTTCTCCTAGCTGAAACTAGTTAATTTGCATATTCCTTGCACAATGCATAACTCAGATACTGTACAGTATGCAATTAAGCCAGTCCGATTTGTTACCTTAAGGTGAACTTCAAGAATACAAAGATCTAATCAAAATACCAGACAGGTAGTTAATCTAAACCTGAAGACCCAATTGAAATACCAGACAAGTAATTCATCTTAACCTAAATTTCTACATTACAACAGTGCCATTACATGGGAATTTTATACATAAAAATTTGTTACAAGTTTTCATAATCTGCATACACATAATACCAAGTTATACTAACTTAAACATCAAAATAAATTTTATTTGGGGTCAAATAAAATAGGGCTGCAATAATATTTACTTACGACTCTGACCATGAGCTCCCATCCCAATAGAAATACAAACTATTGATGACAATAATTCCACAACGCTCTTCGCCATTTTTCTGTTTTTCAGTAAAACATGACACGAATTATACTTCACTCATCACTGGATACAAAAATGTGAATGTTTTCCATAATAGTGTCGATACTTTTTGTGCAATAGAATACGCGATTCGATTGCGGTCGGCTATTTCAAGATCGAACGTCATTATTAAAACGCAGTTCCGCTATTCGTAGTACCGTTCTGCTTCATGGGCACTTCAACAGAATTTCAGACATGACATTTAAAAAAAAGTGTGTGACCTAGATTATTTAGCGTGTTCATTCCAAGGTTATGGTTGTGGTTCACACAATTGAATACACTAATAGTCTGGGGACAATAGCGGCTCTATTATGTTTGCGCATGGGCCGATGTCTTTATTTGTGTGACGTCAGGCTGCGTCCGCTTCTGTGGTTAGATATGTATGAAATATTTCAAATTCAATAATTTGTTTTCTCAATTTTCGTTGATTTCATTGAAATCTGTAACCATCATTAAGATATGTGGGTAAAACAAATAGGCAAAATGCACTTTTTTGGCAGTACGCAGTAAAAATCTTGCCAAGGTAAAAAGGATGGATAGGTACTTAGGTGTTTTAGTGAAATGGTAATGCTACAGTCAAACAGAACTTACGTTGAGTTACGTCCAGCGTTGCGTCCAAAAAAGGTAATTTTTTTCTGCGAATCCCCACGGATGCCTTCCCGCCACGCTTCAATAGGGTGCTTTCGCTGGACTACGGGGGAGATAATCTAGAACGTTAGCATTATGAAAGGCTTTATTTTCAAAATAGCTCAAACCCCAAACTCCTGCATACTGTTAGTACTGGAAAAGGAGGGGTGTTTCCATTAACTGCTACCCTGCTACACTTGCAACTTCTGCTATACACCTTTTTCCCATTCAATTTGGACTCGACCATTTTTCCCTTTCTGTGATTGGCTATTTTGCTCATGAATATATCGCCACCTTTCCTGATTTGCATGAAAAAGGGCTTGGTCCGATTCCGTTTCTGTGATTGGAGGATTGGATGCTGTAATTGTGTGTGTGTGTGTGTGTGTACTCTGTGTGGTGATCTAACGTTTACGCTATACGTGAACCCGTAGGATTTTCACTACCAAATCCTTGATCTGTACACGTCTTTCTTCTCTTTATTCTATATTTCTTATCATTTTCACCATTATCTGTTAATATAAGGGCAGTCGGGTCACGGAGAAAAGTTCCTCCATAATTTAGTAATTTATGCATGACGCTCGAATGATCACGAATAAGCATATGAAATACACTACCATTGTGCCTTCCAATTAACAATAGTCACGATAAAATTTAGATTTGTCATTTATTTTTTTGGTAAGTCCTCATTTCTTTATGCGCGTTTTGAAATATTGGGCGTACGTCCGACAGTGGATTCGTTGAAGTTGCTTTTTTATTTTTCTCTTCTTTATTCTAAAAAATATTGAAAGAGTGGGTCTACGCCCAACCGTTTTTGAAGTCGCGCCTTGCAGTTTTTC
>CALNVZ010003425.1:17904874-17916193 GCA_940671915.1 Paracentrotus lividus | reverse complement strand
TTGCAAAATGGTCTCCGTTTGGTAATGATTGACAGCTGGAGCACGAAGAGCCGAATCGCTTTCGCGGTATTCGGTTACTTCGCGACTATCAGGTGCATGGTGGATGGTGCGGCGCTACATCATGCGCATGCGTAAGTAATGTGCGCATGCGCATCTCACTGTATGGCGCTCTGTGACGATTTATGCGCATGCGTTAAGTTTTGCACATAGCGCATGCGCAGCTAGCATGCATGAGCCAAGATGTTCGGGAGTGATCAGTACAAAAGTTTCCCCCTTCGATTATAGGATTCGGTACCTAGAATAAAACTTCACTATACGCACGCCAACAGTGCACCATAAACGATTCTCCAAAACATGTCTGAACAATAAACTTCCACGTATCTGTCCGAAACTGAACCGTATCGGTACGCACAATGACGGCGCCAAGCCTGCGAAATTTTGAAATGTTCAAAATTTCGCAGGGCAACTTTACGGATACTGACTTACGTAAGTAACCTTAACTAAACGTAACTTTCCGTAAATGAACGTAACTATCCGTATCTAGGACGCAGACCATCCGGGGAAAATTCTTAAGTTCCGTCCATTTGCGCTGATTTGCGTCCACCGTAAGTATTCGCAATTATCCGTAATTAAACGTATCAAAAGTTTAAGTATCCAAAACAATACACTTAAGAGGCTTGTTGTTGTTGTTGTTTTTATATTTTACGGCGCTTTCATTCATTATATGAATATTTACGAATATTTACGACAAACACTTAAGCGTTGCGGATAATTGCGTCCTATCACGTTTTGGAGCTCCCAAACACCCGTTCTTGTTTGCACATGGATAGGGGTTATATAAATGTAATAGCTTAGAGGGGGGAGGTCCTAAATTTCCTTGAGGGAGGGGGGGGGGGACAAATTGAAGGAAAAAAAACCTAATGAAAATTCAAGCGAGCTTCCACTCAATAAAAAAAATAATGGAAAACAGGATGTTCGAAACCATATTTGATTGAAATCCTCTGCAATTAAATCTTATAATTCAATAATCCCCCCTTTTTTATGTGACAAGAATATATTGAATAAATTTGTTTGAAATTCTTTTTAGTTGGATAATCCCTAGCATAAACATGGTTCGCACTCGTTGAGACGTGCGATGCCCGGTCAAGAAGGGTTATTGATATACACTTTGCTTTAAATGGGTGTTTTCCATACCGTGCTAACCGCCTGCTACACTCCAATTTCTGCTATACACCTTTTTCAATTGGACTCGACATTTATCCCTTTTCTGTGATTGGCTATTTGCTCATGAATATATATATCGCCACCTTTCCTGATAAATGTATTTGCATAAGAAGGAATGTAATTTGTGTGCGTGTAATCTGTGTGGCGATAAACGGACGTCGCGAAAATACGATACGAACTCGTAGGATTTTTACTGCCAAATCTTGATCTGTAACGCTTTTCTTCTCTTTATTCTATATTTATCATTTTCATCATTATCTGTTAATAATAAGGGCCGTCTAGATGCTTTCGATCGTTCTTAAATGTTGTTTCGGGAGACGTTACATATGGTACTACAAAATACCAAGGTTTGTTGCCTTGAGAAGCGACAGCGCAGTTAGCAGCGTCACGAGCTCTTCATTTGAAAGTCGTGAGTTCAAATCGAAAACCGACGGATTTTTTTTCTTCTTCTTCTTCTTGAGTTTGATTTTCTGACAGTCATTGACTGTCATTCATCTATTGAAAAAAGAAAAACAACCTAAAAATAAGATTATTTTTTCTTAAAGATAATCAGTGTAGCCTAAAGTGGCAGATACAAGATTTTCTGAGGAGTTAGCCCTATGGGAACCACTATTTTTTTCAACACCCCCCCCAAAAAAAAAAAAAAAAATAATAGGGAGAGTGGGGTTAGTTGGAACACGGGGTTAGTTTGAACATTGTAATTTTCCTTTAACGGCTATAAATATATTTATGCAAATCTACCCTCAGGTTGTTGCTATTAGCAACTGCATCCACACATTTAGACAGCACACGTGCTTCAAGCCTCGTGAAGTTAGAAAGCAATGTTTGTTTTTTCACCTTCTGAGTAAATTTTGTCATTTTTACAAATGTTTTTTTATCTCAAAGAAGATCATAAATTAAGTTGGCCTGTTTTTTAGTATAACAAACAGTTATAACAAGCTACAAAACGAGGTTAAATATAAGGCATGTTGTTGTCCCTCTTTTGTGCTGTAAGCTTACAAATGTCAAATGGGCCTCTGGGGTTAGTTGGAACATTTTGAACGGGGTTAGTTGGAACATGTACTAAGTAAATAGGTTTCAGCTGAACAAAAAAATTAAAATCATATAATTCAGTGACGTGTTCCGCAATATTCTTATGCATGTATATTAGTGCAAATTGGACAATTTTTATGCAGAATGCTACTTCACAGGACTTAAGAATATCTGTATGTGAGTGGATGCTATCAAGTGTAATAAAACATGAAGTAAAAAAAAATTGAACACCGATCTTTGATATTTTAATTGGAATCAATAAAGCAAGTTAGCTGAACCCATGCAATGATGTTGTAGATAGTTTAAATATAATTTTTAAGATACCATGCACAATGATTCAACTTGCCCCATACCATGTTCCAACTAACCCCGTGTATGGGGTTAGTTGGAACACTTGACATGGTCTTGTTGAAGATGGATTTTTTTCCGGAACCATCACTAAGTTTAATAATTTTATGGGATACATTTGTAGCATACAGATATACACTCGAGCTGATCATTTATTGTTTCTTGAAATAAATCTACTTTTGTTTTACAGCCATTTTTGTGAAAAATGTTCCATATAACCCCGCTCTCCCCTATATACGCTAGTCATAACAAAGTTGATAATTACTATCATATGAGTGTAATGATATGAATAATTACAATAATAATAATTATTAGTAGTATATAATAAATGGCTTTAGGGTTAGAAATGGGTGGTGAACTATTTTTTTTTTTTTTTTTTTTTTTTTTTTTATAATTTATTTCTTCTTTTTTTTGGGGGGGTGTTGAAAAAAATCTTGTATCTGCCACTTTAGGCTACACTGTTTTTCTTTAAGAAAAAAATAATCTTATTTTTAGGTTGTTTTTCTGTTTTTCAATCAGTGAATGACTGTCAATGACTGTCAGAAAATCAAACTCAAGAAGAAGAAGAAGAAGAAAAAATCCGTGGTTTTTCGGATTTGAACTCACAACTTTCAAATGAAGAGCTCGTGACGCTGCTAACTGCGCTGTCGCTTCTCAGGCAACAAATCTTGGTATTTTGTAGTACCATATGTACGTCTCCCGAAATCAACATTTAAGAACGATCGAAAGCATCTAGACGGCCCTTATTATTAACAGATAATGATGAAAATGATAAATATAGAATAAAGAGAAGAAAAGCGTTTACAGATCAAGGATTTGGCAGTAAAAATCCTACGAGTTCGTATCGTATTTTTCGCGTGACGTTTATCGCCACACAGAGTATACACGCACACAAAATTACATTCCTTCTTATGCAAATACATTTATCAGGAAAGGTGGCGATATATTCATGAGCAAAATAGCCAATCACAGAAAAGGGATAAATGGTCGAGTCCAAATTGAAAAAGGTGTATAGCAGAAATTGGAAGTGTAGCAGGGTAGCAGGTAATGGAAACACCCTGTTTAAATTATGTCATTTAAATCACGGGAGCGCACAGCGCAAATACTCTATTTATCATTTAATAAGTAGGAAAGCAGGACAGTCTGATCTGTTTGGGCTACAATCATATTGACTATAGAATGCGAGAGTGAACAAAAAATTGCTATAAAATGATTAGAAAGCAAGGTAAATTATGCACTCGCCCCCCCCCCCCCCAAAAAAAAGGGGGACAATTTTAACATTATAATCATCACTTTAATATATTCTCTTTTTGCTTTTCAATTTTATAATTACCTCAATATACGTGCGGAAAAATGTGGGAGCAAAAAAAGGAGGGCCATAAATTGAAATTCTCTTTCCCTTTTCTATATAAATGGGAGTTAAACTTTTGAAAAAGACCTCTTTGAAAACTATAATAATTATAATCTAGTAATCAGTTGCATAAATAAGGGATTTCGCTGCATGTTGTCTCTTCTGGGATGTTTTATCTTTCGATTGGTTCCTTTATTTACAAAAAAAAGAAAATAATTAATCATTCGTTTTTGTCTGTTTATTAGGGACCGAATCTTCTTAAATGGCCTGTACATAGAAGCGAGATAAAAAGTGGTTTGAAACCTAATTAGGTTACATTCTTCTTCTTTTTCTCTCTCTCTCTCTCTCTCTCTCTGTTATTCTACGCCCCCCCCCCTCTCTCTCTTTCTTTAGTGCACTGTAAAATATATATGTATTTTTACAGCAAATCTGCTGTAAGCAGAGTCGCCATAAAAAATGTAATTCAAAAAACAGTTTTGTTGTAAGTTCTCCTGCAAATAATTACGTGAGAAATACAAAATATACATCAGGAGTAACACATTTGTTCCGTTTTAACCAAAACGTATGCTATAAAACCCTAACCCTTCTCTTTCAATTCTAAAGGGAGAAATTTACAGCAAAATTGTATTTTAAATTACATTTTTGTACGGCGACTCTGCTGACATCACTTTGCTGTATTTTTTCTGTATTTTTTATTTTTATTTTATTTTTTTTTTTTTTACAGTGCGGGGGGAGGGTGCTTGCCCCCTGGATCAACGTCTGTTGTCCTGTAGCCTCTTGAAACTTGTCTTTGTACCTACTACTTTGCTTTTGGGGTAGGACTTTGAAGCCATATGACTAGCAGTGGCGGATCCAGGCGGGGGCGCAAGGGATGCCCCCCCCCCCATAATTTTAACTGCAACATGTTAAGATCCGAAAATTTGGGCGCCCTCCCCCCCCCTGAAATCCTGTATCCGCCACTGACTAACAGAAATAGGAAAGGTGATCTATTTATAGCGAAGGTTTTAAAAAAAACACCTCGCACTCATTGACCAGAGAGATATATAATTTTTCATTACAATTCCCAGTTATCTGTATACGTATGTACATCCCCGCAAGTGTTCAGAAGGGTCCGGAAGTTTCCGAAAGTCGGAAAAAACAAAGACCGAGTAGGCTCGTAGGGTTATTCTTAAGTGGACGTAAGTGTCCGAATCTGGTCGTAACTATTCGTATCATCCGCATATTGTCCCGTATATATTATAATTATTGAGGCGTGACGGGAAGGTATCCGTGGGGATTCGCAGAAAAAAATGACATTTTTTGGACGCAGCGCTGGACGTAACTCAACGTAAGTTCTGTGTGACTGTAGCATAAGCAGGTAAGTGATTGTGTGACTGTAGCTTATATAAGGAAAAATTTTCCTTCCTGATCTTGAATCCACTTCGGAATACCATCAAAATTGGTGGGCCACTTAATATCGTAGAGGTTATATTTAATGTTGCTTATCACTGTTCAGGTATTGCACTTTTCCCGTTGAAAGAATGTAGATTTTTACACAAAATATTAGAGCTTCATTTGCGAATTGAAGAGAGGGAGACTCAAAATCGCAAATAAAAATATCAAGGCCTTGTTCCAGTGCAGAGACTTGAGTGCAGAAGGATATGTACTTTGAAGAATCGCTATGCAATGTAATACAGTGCGTCCCAGAAAAAAGTATACCCAACTTTGAGAGCCTCATATTAAAATATTATAGCTTGTGTGACCTTGAAATATGTATCATCATAATGAGCAACTCATATTCTTTTCAATGATACCAAACTTATTCATGTGTTTTGACGGATGACTAAGCAGTTGGGCTTTAAAAACACAAGCGTAAAAAATGCCCTGTCCCAAGTTTGAGCAAAAGCAGCCCTTACATTTCAATAGATCAAGTAACCCTTTGTGCCTAATGAATGGACTCAGGAAGGCTGACCTCAAACAAACAATGAATGATCAGAAAGCCAGGGCTGCTTCTCAGACAACTTGGTACAGATCACCTTTGACCAATGTTTTTAAACACTCGAGTGTTCAGTCATCCATGACAGTATCGGTATGATTTTGGTATCATTAGATAGAATATGAGTTACTCTTTGTCATGAAATTAAATTTAATTACACATAAGGTATACAATTTTAATATGAGGCTCTCAAAGTTGGGTATACTTTTATCTGGGACGCACTGTATAGCTGAAAAACTCTCTCTCTAAAAGACATGTGCTCAATATCAAACAGTTATGGAGTGAAAACAAACAAGATGTGTCACTTGCTGGTGTACCTATGTTCCCACTGCCGATTTGATCAACTCGATCAAACCCGACCAAGCCAAAACACCAATTTTATGCTAGGTTCACACTGCCGATCTGATCAACTCGATCAAACCCGATCAGGTCAAAACATCAATTTTCCCCCGATCATTCTCGACCAAGTGCTTGATCGGGTATCTACACGAGCCCTACCCGATCCCCTGTTCGATCGTTTACGATCCATACACGATGATGTCCGATCTCTCCTCGATAACCACCCCGATTAGTACTCGATTACTTCGATTTGATTCGATGTATACACGATCATTACACGATCAATACTCGACCTCTTCTCGATAAACTAGACGTCTACACGATTTTGATCCGAGTAGATTGACAGCTAGGACAAGCTTCGTATTCTTGTTCCGTTTTCTGCAGATGTAGGGAAAGATCTGTGCGTAGGGATGGAATTAAATGAGTTGCACTTTTGGGCGAAGTGGTAGAAGTTGTCCTTTAAAAAGGAAGAAGTCACAAAATGAATTTTAATGGATATCTTTGTATAAAATGATTGACAAAGACATTTTTATGAAGAGGTTGGTTAAAAAATTGTTTATAATTTTAATTATTGAGGGTCGGATGAACAAGAATCTTTTCAAGTTCGTTAACGATTTGCCGCATTGCAGTTGCATCCAATAACCACCAGGTAAGACTATACTATAAGCGTTTTGAACAATTATCATTAAACATTATAAATTAAAGAAAAATTCAATCCCTTTACTAGTTTTACCGCTTATTTCTTTCATTTACCTTCATTCCCCCCCCCAAAAAAAATGTACCGATATAAAACAAAATATCTAAGAATCCTAAAAGTATAAAGTACTTTTATATCGATCCTTTTAGGCATTCTTTTTTTTTTAATAAACATTGGCACATTTCATTGTACTGCATTAACATTAAAAATGGATCTAGCTTTTATTTTTTCAACTTAAAAACCTTAATTGTAGAGTCTTTAGATTTATTTTTTATGTGCACGAGAATATATTTGTCTATTGTACCGGGAAATGTAAAATTGGTGTAAAACTGAAGAATAATATTTTTCATTGACTGCTAATGGCAAAAGAAACCATTTTTTGTTTAGCTCTAATGTCAGGTGCGGATCCACTATCTGCAATTTGATTAGATTATACAGGCCCAATTGTCGCTGTATTATGTTAAAGGTTTTCCCAGTCAATTTTACACATATATCATTAAAATCTATTAAATGTGCCAAGTCCGTTTTAAAAAGTAGTATAAGCACTTTAAAAAATTCTTTCAAATTTATTTTTGCTTCGTTCAAGATTCTTGAATCAGCCATCAAAGTTTAGACAAAAAACATTAAATTTTCGAAATGAGAATTTTGTATTTTCTTTTAGCTCGTTCGAGTTTATTAATTCTGCAACAATATGTAAACATACGGGGTAAGTTGACAATGTGCAAATCTCTTATACCATACTTTAATTTCAACTTTCCAGTTTCTTGAAATCGTTAACAGTAGATCAAGTAGAGCTCTAGAATAGACAAAAGTAATAATAGAAAAATAAAAATATTAACACCTGAAAATTGAGACAAAATGTAATTTTACATATGTAATGTAATTGGGGTAAGTTGTTACATCAACATGGGGTAGGTTGTTGTAACAACCTACCCCATGGGTGATTTTACACACAGAAATCAACTGTAGCACAGTCATTAGGCAGAATTACAGGGCATGGCTAGGGGATATATTAGTGACATACATGTACTATATTTACAATACCAGACTATCATCATGTGCCTTCAATTGTAAGAGCTATTACAAATTTCAATTTTTTTTTCAAAAATTTACTTTGAACTGTAAAAAATGGTTTTTGTTGACTTACTTAAAAACAACGGAGAAACCTCACGGCCGGCAGTTCATCACAGCTATGTGTAGGCTGTATATAGATGCCAGTTAGCACATCCTTCCTTGTTCCATCCTAGCACAACTCGAGAAACTGCAACAACTGACTCGTGTAACTTCCATACCGGCGCTCCCCTACCATTGGCCACGCCCGAAGACCAACTTAGCCCCCCCCCCCCCCCCCCGGGTGCAAAAATCCTGGATACGCGCCTGCCCCCCTCTCTTTCTCTCTCTCTTTTGTTTTCTAATCAGTACTAAATTATTGCGGAAGGACAGTTGAAAAAAATCGTTTAAATAGGTCAGAGATTGTAAACATCAATGTACAGCAAAATCTCTTTGTTTCAGTTTCCATTTAATTCAAACGCAAAAGGAATTTACGCCGCTGAGATGTTAAATACACATTTATTCATTTTAGTAGAGCGGTTTAGCCGAATAATTGTGCAAATTTTGACTAAAGCATGAAATTTCTACCATGCCATAACTTTCATTTTAAGATCGGGAGGTAAGTCAGGTTTGACCTCTGATGACCTCCAGAGGTCAATGACCTTTAAATATCAAAATTCTATATGTTTCATATTAATGTATGTATGTTATTTGGCAAGTAGTTATATTTCTGTATATATTTATTATTACATACTTGTTTCAGTTATACTAAATCATATATTTATTTATAGTATTGTGTAATTACTGGTGAATATACCCCAAAATCGTAGAAAAGTATTTGAATGCCTCATCCCAATTCGTACAAGTACCAGATCATTTCCGCGTTTCAGGACTGGCCCAATGAAATATTAACAAACTGCACTAATGTGACTATGTCTAGATATCAAGATCAATTAGCCACATGTGTACCGTCTCTTCGATCTCAAAAACATAAGACAATTAAACGCAAAAAGTGTACTACTGTTAGTTCTGATTTTATATACCAAAGACATGAAGCGGTATTGAGTCCTCTGAATTGTCGCTAGAATGTATTTCACAATACTATTAGTAGGCTTAGCGCCCTCTTACGCAATCCACATTCTGTTTCACGCAGTCACATTGTGTATGAAAGTATGTCAAACATATTTACATCCAGGGGTTAAAATGCCGTAAATTTACTCTTCCGTGTGTTGGGTTTTTCATAGCAATTGTTTCTTCAGAGAAATATCCCGGCACAATTCAGATGCTCATGCACAACGGATAGAAATTTCTTCGTATAGTACGGGAAATAAATAGCGCAACTGCTTGACATTTACCAATTGTTAATCTTATCCGAAGTAATCATGCGAGCCTCCTCAAACATTTATCCTCGAGAGGATAGCACTAACGTGTCGGTTGAAGCCCGACACACAGAGAATCAAGCCGTCGGGGTTTACTTCTTAGGGATACTCCTGCGTAAGACGTAAACCCCGATTGGTACCGAGTGTGACAACATCAGTTCTGCCCCTTCCACCACCCCTTCCGTACACCGGCCTCTGCCCAAAACATCGACTCCTAGGAGAAAAATATGGAGATGTCATGTGGCGTCATCACAGGTCGGATTCACAGGAGAACCGCGTATGATAAGTAGTACGAAAATTCCTCGCCGATCAAGCATACTGGGAATTGGACGTATTGTTCTTTCGATTCAGAGAGTGAGCGTAACCTGTGACTGTAATAGTAGTTACTGTAGGCAAGCCTGTTGACGCTTAGAGAACAACATAAACTGTAATAAAAAATTACATAATAAGTAAGCAGAAAGGAAGCAAAGACTAGCAAAAAAACCGAGAAAAAAAAACCCAAAAACCAGTTGGTAATACTAATAACAATATTCTAAGAATTTTGTTTTATTCCTAAATAGTTGTTTTTATGTTGTAAAATCATCCGCTTCATTAACCTAAAGCGCCTTCTTTTTCTGCCCATAAAGAAAACTGCCAGCTGCGAAAGGCCGCGAAAACGAAAGTGGACCCAGTTAATATAATAACTATTGGATAACTACGCCAATGCTTTAAAGTTTGCAGAAAAATGAAACTGCTGCAAGCAGACTAGAAGATACGTGGGGATTGTAGATTGGATGACCAAATATTTAATTAACAACAGGCGACAATATGAAATATTTTTATATTTTGAGGTCATAACCTTTTACAGTCCTCAGATGTGAAAGGTAGGAACTGGTAATGAGTGAGTATATCAGTTGCTCTGGAAAGACCACAATTAACAAACACAAATAAGAATATATTACATTATTATAGCAATGTCCTCCTTTACCAATAAGCGCACATAAAAATATTCATATTTTGATGTTTCGAGAGGCCATTGACCTTTCATTGTTTTCAGAGTTCAACTATAACATAAACCCTGTTCATAATTATTAATGGTGTGTATCTCATTCGCAGAAGAAAGTTAGCTATTATAAGATACTCCGGTTTTTTTGAACACCGGCACCACGTTATTGGGATAGGTATTTGAAAAACTTTGTGCAGAGTAGCGTCTCCGAAACCTATTCACAAGAACAATTAACTCCTCAGTCCCACGAGAATTATGAAGGTCGCTAAATAGGAATCAGGGAAATTGAACAATTTGAGACGGGCATAAGTGGGACTTTTCTGGAGACAATTTGTGGGGATATGACTTGCTGTGGAGCCGATTGTGAAGACTTGATTTAGCAGAAGAGCGTCTCCCGACAGACGGTCTCTGCCTCAAAAAAGTCGGCCGGGTGAACTGTGTTCATGAAGTGGCGAGGGAAAGTGCAGAATAAGACGTACATGTAGAGACAAAAGTATAGGACTAGTTAATGAGACAGTTTGGAAACCCGGCTTGGGGAGACGTATTTTGACAGCTTAGTCTGCGAAGGTCGTCTGTGAGATTGGTCTCCGGATCTGCGTGACTGTGGAATGATTTGTCACGTGGGCTCTGATTTGAATATGCAGAAGCGTCCCGCGAGTATTGGAGATCGGATTGGGACCATGTTTGTTGAATGCGTTTCAGACCCCCGAGTGTCTAAAAAATGTTGTCGGCGGGGAAACGTCTCTGAGAACGGTCGTGCCGCGCGAAAAAGAAGTTCGGGGAGACCCGTCTCTGCCGAATCGTCGGATATCCACCATCAATCCTTGAGTTCTGCACAGACAATAAAATTGCATTGTTCATAACAATACAATATCAATACTATCTCGCCAATCGTCACAGCAGAACTTGAGCGCAAGATACAATATCCAATCTAGTTTC
>CALNVZ010003425.1:17881925-17904849 GCA_940671915.1 Paracentrotus lividus | reverse complement strand
GTGCGCTATTTATTTCCCCGTACTATACGAAAATCTATCGTTGTGAGAGCATCTGATGCCGAAATTTCTCTGAGAAAATTGCTGAAAACCCAACAAGGAAGGTAAATTTACGGCATTTTTTACCCTGATGTAAAATTTGATATTTCACACAATGTGATGGTGAAAGAGTGTTTGAGGGGGTAACCTTAATTGTTTGTATATTTAGTAAGCTCATAGTTTCATTTTGATCATACTAGCGTGTACAGGTCAATTTGTTGTAGTGAAGGGGTGCAATGTGGCATTGAATGCTTGTCTGACATAGCAACATTAGTGCAGGTAATATGGGCAGTCCTAAACGGCGGAAATGATTCTGGTACTTAGTATTGGGATGAGGCATCAATCTCTTTGCTACGATTTTTGGGGGTATATTCACAGTATTAATATAAATAAATATTGATTTGTATACTGAAAAGAATATTAAAATAATATATAAAGAAATAATATGCAAAATACAAAACAATGAAATATATAGTCAAAATATTTACTGAAGGTCTTATAATTTCAAATCGTATCTTAAAGTTAACTATTTTCAACATTTTAAGCAAATTCCAGACATACTAGAGTCATTGTAGTTTTTTAAAAATACATTAAATACATATGCCCATATTACCTGCATATGCAGTTAAATTGGGCACTTTGGTGATGACGTCAACATTTGAATATTGCAGTCAGGGGTGTTTTTTTTTCACAATAAAAGTTAGAGCAGTAGTTATTGATTCATACAAACAAAAGATAGACGTGTGTACATTGTAAATTTTATGCAACATTAGGCAACTGATCAGCATGGGGCCCATTATCACACTGCATGTACCGCTATCTACTGCACTTCGCGGAAACTAATACTTTGAGCTAATTGAGACGTGGAAACGCTTGGATATGTTCCTTGAAACTTGTCACGAGACGTCCCGCCAAAATGTCTCCAAGAGCTCCTCAGTCACCCGCAAGTTTCATGAGCTCGCGGAAATCAGCGGAAACACATGAGACGGAATGGAGCCCACTGACTCTTGAAGACAGTTTTGGAAAACGGCTTTTGAGACGGTTTTTGACACTTGTCGCCGGAACGCTCTGAGAGTCTCCGAGAATCCTCGGTGCATGTGGTAGATTGGTCACGGTGTCTAGATCCTTGTAGCGGAAACGTCTGCGAGTTTTGGAGACGAGGATTGTGGACAACTTTGTTTATGTTTTGAACATTTCTGAAAATTGTCGCGGGAGACGTCACTGAGACGGGTGGCCCGGACCGAAAACAAGTCCTCGAGACGTCTCTTGGAAATGAGATAGGCCAACCAATAATTCTTGCAGTGTACATGAAAATGCATGTTTAACTCATTTCTCTGGCATGTCATTCACGAGAGAAATGAACGCAAATCATAATATTTTGAATAACTTGAAGGTCATTGACCCTGGATGTCAACGCGAGGAGGTCAAAAATCATGCTACCTCCCGATCTTAAAGAATGATCATGTTATCGGCATGTACTACCATTGGTATAAATTTCATGCTTTAGTCAAAATTTGCACAATTCGCCTAAAATTTGGGGCTAAACAGCTCTACTATTTGTCTCCAACGGTAGAAACCATGTTGGTAGCAATCCAGATGTCGTGGGTTCGAATCCCGCCCGGGCAGCCTATGATTGTTTTTCATAGCTGTCCGGCTTCAATTTATCACACAGCAGTTGCGTGTGTTTCTACCATCATGGTTTCTACCGTTGGAGACAAATGAATAAATTACTTGTCTAAAAATAGGATAGTTAACAAAGAATGTAATCACGAATTACAGTATAGACATTATTTTGATAGAAATAAGTGATATATATATATACATATATAAATGAAGAGTTTCATTCCAAAAGGGACTAAATCCACTTTTGGAGATTTCGAGTAAATCACTGATTTTTGATTTATCACTTTACCGTGAACCATATGACTTAATTTTGGTACACATGCTAGTACAATTGCCTTAGACCATTTTAATAACAATTAAAAAAAATCCAGCTATAAAATTTTATTTTTTATGAATTTTTGAAATTTCAATTTCTATGGATTTAGTCCCTTTTGGAATGAAACTCCCGTAAATCGTCTATTTTCCCAATTATATTGCCTAATTGAAGTTTTTGGTCAGCTAAAAATGTGTTTAAATGTTATTCTGAAGGTGTATGAATAAAATAAAACTAAAAAATATGAATTTTGAAGAAATTTTTTTTTCGCCAAAAATTTGATTTTCAGTCAGTTCAAATATTTCATTCCAAAAGGGACTAAATCCAAGAATATTTATAAAATTCTTAAAAATTAATCAAATTTATTCAAATTTTCTTTCAAGATCTTAGATCAATATCCACAGCCTGTGTGCAAAAATTAGAATATATATTCGACGGGAACATAGTTAAAGTTAAGATATTTAGAATCCACAGACTGGATTTAGTCCCTTTTGGAATGAAACAGAAATTTGAAATATCAAAATATTTGTTTCCAAAATAGATTTTTGAATGCAATGTTGGGCATTTTAATCCCTTGTACTACAAATGTACTAGGTGCATATATTTAGCTTAAAAAGTGAACTTTGGTCAAATATGGATTTAGTCCCTTTTGGAACCAAGCTCTTCATATATATATATATATATATATATATATATATACATAAAAAAATTATATTGTTCAATAAGATCCCAATCCTTCTCTCCTGGAAGAAAAAAAAACGAGTGGAGAAGTTCACTTTGAGCGGAATAAATTTCAGAAAAGGTGAATTCAGAGTGAAACCCGTGTGAAATTCGAGCGATTTTGGAGTGAAAATAGATAATTTCACTCCAAATTCACTCTAAATTCACTCTAAATTCACATTTCCTGATATTCACTTCTTCAAAAGGGAACATTAATTTTCTTTTTTTTTTTTCAGAGGTGAGTTCCAAACAATATTGGCTTGTACTAAATCTATGTAGATTAAATAAGAAGACGGTTGCCCTCACAAGAGATTCGTGTTTGGACATGGTTCAAAACCTATGCAATTGAGCGAAACTTCTGGATAAGAAAAACTAATTAGAGAAAGGGGCTTTGGAACCACATTCAAATATTAGTTTCTTGTGCAGAACACTATGAAAATATTATGTATCACCGAATGCATGTATTTTCATTCTGGTTGATATTATTATACCATGATTATATTATCGTGTTGTCTTAGTTTCCACCTTTCCGCTAATTGCGTATAATGCACCCCCCAAAAAAATTATGCACCTCTTTTATCTACCCTTCTGTATTTTATTTGGCGCCAAGACGTCTTCAAATATAATCCGTATTATTAGAAGAATCAACATTTATAATAATCATAACATTTATAAGGCGCTTAATACTGGCGTTTTTAAGTGCACTATGCTTATCAAACGTAATTTAACAAGGACTTCGTAATGATACTCTTTAAATTATAAATTGTAATCATCTTCATCAGACATGGCGTATTTCTTCCTTCTTGAATCGTGCATAGATGAAGGCACCGACAAGGATGACGGCCAATAGAAGAACAGTCATACAGATAAGAGCAGACAGAAGAATGGAGTTCATAGATGCGGCACCTGCATGGGATGATATAAAAAATTGTGTAATTATACTATTATGTCCAACGCTGATTGATCTATTGAAATGAGACAGGCTCAAAATAATCCAGTATCCTATTAGGGAATCGGTGACTGTACCTTCAGCCAGTGTCACTGGTCATTAAACTTGTTAGCTGGGAAACCACTGCAAAAGAGGAAATAAATATCAGTGAATGAACTTTTAATTCAGGGAGCCATGAAAGGCGCGGATCCAGGGGCGGGGGAGTAATTAAGGGGGGCCAGCGTGATGTCACAAAAATTTGATGTACTTTTTTTTGCGCGCCCGGTGTGACGGGTGAAATTCCAATTTTGTGCCCCACCCCCACCCCCTTCATGAAAACCTGGATCATTTACACTCCCTGCGGGGATGCATATTCAAGTCCCTTTACCTTCTAGGTCTTGACTAGACTACACAATATTGATTCCTATCGATTTGATTCATTGGTTTCCGTATAACAACAATATGAAGAAATACATCTTACACTGAGAACATAATCATATAGATTAGGAGTCACTAAGCTGCAGAAAAGGAGAGGGATTGAGGAGATGGAGGTTTTGAATGAATACAACGCCTCAGTCACATTTGCCGCGGCCGCCGTGGATTCAAAATCATCTACGGCCAAAAGGGTTAAATGTTAAAGTTGCCGCACGGCGTATTTTTAATTCATGGACACAGAAACATGCGGATACCGCACCTCCTTTGAAGTGATGACGCATGGTCGCTTTAAGGATTTTGACAAATACCACGGCAGACCAGGGATGCGCTGTGGGGCAGGGCGACCTTGAAAGCTCTTGATTTGGGTTAAACGGCTGCTATACGCTTACCGTAGAGCAAGTATGACTGTGGTATAAGAAACTAAGCCTACCTCCGTGACGCGATGCATCCAATTTATAGATGAATGGACCCTGAGAAACAGTGTATGGTCCAGATCCTGCATCTCTGGCGCTACGGGTTTCTCTTGAAAGGCTAGAATGATTGCAATCCGAGGTGCATGATGATCCTTCTAAGTCGTGACAGATGATGATGTCACAATGCACGTACATCTAAAAACGCAACAAAACAATAACAACAAAAACACACACATATTTTATATGAAATTAATTTTCATTAAACAGTTAAAAGAAAGTGACTTAAAATAGGATATTCTTCTTTTGACATATGATGACTTTTTCTAGACAAATAAATATATATATATATATATAAAACAGATAATTTAGATCTTTTTTCCCTTTTAATTCATGAATTTAGCTATTATTTATTTCGTTGTATTTATCTAGACAAGTAAATTTAAAAATATATATATGTATCTTTTTATTCCTTTTAATTCACGAATTTAGCTATTATTTATTTCGTTGTATTTACACTGGATGGCATGACACAAAAATAGAGAGATTCTCAAGTGTACATGTGAGTAAACAATTCGACAAACTAATAAACAATATCAAAATATGACTTGTAAATATGAAGTCTAAAATACAACGGTTTTATAATGATATTCATTTGGGTTTCAGCCTACAAAGACATAAAAATATGCTTTCCTTTGCAATATGTTTCCACTGAATTATACCCAATCTCAAACCTTAACATGAACGAAGTTTGCACAATTCTATGTTCTCTATAATTATATAAGAATTCTTATTAGAATGAATTTAAATCTTACCAGGTTTACACCGATCCTAAAGGAGAGAGCTTCAAATGAAAACGGCTGCATCCCGTCCCTCGTCATCGTGTAAACTTGGGATCCATTACCGACCGGGCACCTATCTCGAACAAAAACAGATATTCAATTTGATCAGCTGTCTAATTATAAGGCTGCATTCCAGGGAA
This sequence comes from Paracentrotus lividus, assembly GCA_940671915.1. Taxonomy (NCBI): domain Eukaryota; kingdom Metazoa; phylum Echinodermata; class Echinoidea; order Camarodonta; family Echinidae; genus Paracentrotus; species Paracentrotus lividus. The sequence goes on along the minus strand of CALNVZ010003425.1, from coordinate 17,899,402 downwards.
GACGCCCCTATCATTTGAAAACCACTCACTGACTGTACATGTAGAGAAATTAGACAATTATTTGGTGGTCCCCCCTCCATTGAAAAATAAAAAATGATAATGATGATGATGATGATGATGATGATGGTGATGTTAATGATGATGGTATATGATAACCAAAGAAGATCACATGAGTACTGCCCCGATCGACTTTTGAACGAAATATGTTTTTGTTTGTACAAGGTAGGACTATACTTAATTGTAAAGGTTAAAAGATTCGGTTAATCAAACCAACAAACTTATAGTCCAATAGGTTGCAAACCTGGTAAAACTCACCCGTCTTGTATGATATCTGTATTCATAGGGTCGGCTGGGTCGGGTGATGGTGTTACCCAGCACCTTGCGTTATGCAGAGTATCTACAACATTCCCCACTGCCACCATTTCAGTTGCCATGTAAATAATGTCATCCTCTTCAACCTTGATATAACAGTTAAAAATAAAAAATTAAAATAAAAATGAATAATAATAATAGGCTACTTGTATCACTAAGAAGTTAAAAGATATTCCAACTGTCAATAGTGTAACAACTACGATAAATCCAAGGTCTATATGTAAATGATACGCGCGATGCCCGTTTTCTTAAAGTGAATTTGACACATTGATCGACAATCTATGTTGTACATGTATACCTAATACATTTTTATTCTCTAAGCATTTCCTTCTCTCTCTCTTGTATCCTTCCTCCGGTCAGATCGGATTCGACGATTAGCAAAAGTCAAATTGATAGACCTACAGAGCAAAAAACAAAAAACAAAAAAAACCTTACTTTCTCTCAAACGCCATAGTTCTCAAGAACTTGACGATGTCCATATCTTACTGAGAAACAGTATGCTAAGAGTATATTCCTTAAAACATGCTATCAGAGGCTGACGTTTATCCCATTAAACTGAATTTATATAATCACCTGCTGAGGAAACATACTAGTGGATAACACATCTTCAAAGTTGCTATTGCCGTACTGACGAATGCTAACCGAGAAGTTACCATAACCATCCTCATTGATATGCTTGATCCACGCATGCGCCAAGTACGTCATTCCAACATGATAGGCCCGATTAAACGAACAATTCACCCGGATAGACATATTTGACGACCGGATACCCGAACGTACCACCACATTCACTTCGTTGGAGAATACGATTACGTCATCACTTTCCTAAGATATAATGTATAAACCATAGAAATATATACTAAATCATACATATATATACCTATATATATCTCTATTGTATAAACCGATACCGGTCATGTAACAGATTATATAATCTCTCAACGGATACTCATATCTTCCAAATTTTCCATACAATAATAATAACTCTTGGTATCCGAATGTATTTTGTGTGCGTTAACTTGATCGCATTGCAAACTTTGTTTTCCCCTTTACCATAGGAATTAATGCCAGAGCATTTTCACTTCTATTTCGATTGTTATAGTTATAATCATGATGATGTCACAATTACTGGGGCTTATCTCCATCATGAATTATTATCTCAACAATTATTGTTCTTTTTTTTTTATTTTACTTTATTTTACTCGATTATGTCATATACAGTGTGTTCCTAAAAAAAGGTAATCGAAGTTCAAAGGTCAGTCATTTCAAAAGTATATTGTTTATTTTTGTGATTTCTTTACTAAACTACTAAGTAACTTATCAGCTTTAATTTGAGATATTGCTTACGTCTAAACTGTAATGGGACACAAGGTTAGGGTCATTTGAAGGTGATAGGTACAAAACCCAGTTTTTCCAAGTTTTTCGTTTTTAGGGTATGAAACCAACTTTTTATAAATTGTTGGTTTCATAGTTTTGGGGGGTTTTGTCACACAAAGTTTCAATGAAATGCAATCTCATTTGTCAAAGGACCTATCTCAATGGCAATGAGATGTGTTCGCAATTAGTAGTCTCTGGAGTCGTGGAGACGTCGTGGTGACGTCTCCTGAGACTTCAGGGCATCGAGGGAAAATGGAACAAAAGTCAAACATGTTCAATATTTTAGTAGACCTCCTTAAAGGAGGAGTCCGGGCTGAAATGAAAAAGTTTTGTAAAATTATGTAAAATTCATCAAGCACAACACAGAAAATTTCATCAAAATCGGATGAAAAATAACAAAGTTATGCAATTTTTTAGGTCTTGATTTTTTTTGTAAAACAGTTCTTGGCAACTGTCTCATTGTCTCATTTGAATTTTTGAATATTTAAATGAGCAAACTGATGATGTCACAGTCCCCCTACTTCTTGTGTATTTTATTATATGAAATCCTATTTATCTCATTTTTTCATATATTGCGTATACAGAAAATCTGTCCCTCATACTGAAATAAGTAAAAGCACTTGTGACCTTGAACATTCCACAAGGATTAATCCGTGTTTTTATGTCCTTAAGGCAGAAAATCTTGATAATTGGTATTTCATACAATAAAATACAAAGAAAGTAGGGGGACTGAGACATCATCAGTTTGCCAATTTGAAGAACTGTTTCCTAAAAAATTCAAAACCTAAGAAAATTCATAACTTTGCTATTTCTTATCCGATTTTGATGAAATTTTCAGTGTTGTGCTTTTTCGATTTTACTTTATTTTTCTTATAATGCAAACTCCAGCCCGGATGAGTCCTTTAAGACGCCAGCAAGTCAAAAATATCAAACCGTTCGATTTCTTTTAATCGTTAGCAAGTTCCGACAACGTCTCTGCGACGTCGTGGATACTAAAGGGACGTCGCGGGAACCCTGCATAGACGTCACAGAGACTTGCTCGCGTATTAAAGAAGTCTACTAAAAGACTGGACATGTTTGACATTTGTTTGATTTTTCTCGCGACTTCCTGCAGAATCAGGAGACGTCGCGGCGATCCGTCTCAGAGACTCCAGAGACTCATGCATAATTGAGAACCCATGTCTTTGCCAGTGAGATAGGTCCTTTGACAAATGAGATTGCATTTCATTGAAATTTTGTGGGACAAAAACCCCCAAAACTATGAAACCAAAATTTTATAAAAAGTTGGTTTCATACCCTAAAAACGAAAAACTTGGAAAAACTGGGTTTTGTACCTATCACCTTCAAATGACCCTAACTCTGTGACCCATTACAGTTTAGACGTAAGCAATGTCTCAAATTAAAGCTGATGAGTTACTTAGTAGTTTAGTAAACAAATCACAAAAATAAACAATATACTTTTGAAATGACTGACCTTTGAACTTCGATTACCTTTTTTTAGGAACACACTGTATAATGAATTGCTATTTTATTGTTGCGATTTTGTCCAAAAAATTTAGCAAATCAATTATTAAGATTTTTTAAAAACTTTTGTAGGCGTAGGCCTATTAATGGTTTTACACTCATATCAGATAGTCTGTACCACATAAAATTGACATAAAATAAATCCCATAAAAACAACATACAAAAAAATGTCCTTGCCGAAAAAACCCACAGAGTCAATAAACGTGTGTCCACACTGTGGAAACACTGAAAATTTTTACAGTGTCGGTACTTGAAAAAATACGACGCAATGTGGCCACACTGTGTCACGGTGTGTTCACATTGTGTTCACACTGTGGGAAACTCAGAGTTTTTTTTTTTTTCAGGCAGGGGCTAACCCCTATTCGAGCCTGAGGTTGAAGATATTGGTAAATGTGATGTATTTATTAATTACATTTGTATGCTCACCCTAACTCTTGTATTACATCCATCATACTGAGTGGTCATTTTAACGGTATTCCCGTCGTACTCAGCCCCTCGACATTCAGAGCCTTTAAATGAAACACCATCTTGGTTGGATATTCCAAGCCTTGCCTTATTTAGGTACACAGTCATCGAAGTGTCTCCACACTCCAATCGGGAGTCTAATTACGGCAAAATACATTGGTTACATATAATCTTTCACATAAGAATTCAAATTCATGAAATCACATCCCCCCAAAAAATAGAAAGACGTTGCGTCTGAGCTGTGTTAAGGGCGGCTAAACGAACTAAGGGGGAAGGGGCACTTTTTTTTTCTTCTTTTTTTTTTAAAGAAAGGAGTACTTATTCCGACCAGTGGCATACAAAGCAAAAAATTGGGATAGGGAAGGGAAGGGGATGCACAGTTTCGTAGTGACATTTTTTTTAATGCATTTAATAATCTTTATGGCCTTGTTTAAACATGCAAAAGAAAGGAAAGAAATAAGCGCAAGCGGATACTTTTAAATCTCACTTCGCGGAGACGTCTCCCGCGACGGATAAATAGTATTAGAGACGTCTCCGAGACGTCTTCGCGACAATTTATGATAAATCCGTCTCCAAAATCAGGAGACGTCTCTAATACTATTTATCCGTCGCGGAGACGAAATTTGTATTCTGTCGTGGAGACGTCTCCGCGAAGTGAGATAGCGCCCTAAATTGAAGAGAGTTTGGCATCATAGACACTACAATCTTAAATACCGATTTTAAGATACGTGTATGTTTTATTCCAGAAGCTTAGATGATGTCATGACGAGAAGACGGATTAAATGACGAGAAGATAAGTTGTTTGAAATCGGCAAGTAAACTTTTTATCGGACAGGAAGACAGGCCAGGATATCGAGTTGTTGAAACTCGGCAATTTGTCTTGTTTGGTACAATACAAGTGAATGAGTTGTTGAAACTAGGCATGTTGATCTGTTTGGGAGAAGAAGACAAAATTTTTCAAAAAATCGTCATCTTGTTCCAAGTCGACTTGCCAAGATTTAACACCTCCTCATTTTGTCTGTCACAAACAAGTCGATTTGCAAAGTTGTAAGAACTCGTCATCTTGACCAAAAAAGTCAGCGCTCCCCAGTTTCAACAACTCGGTTTTTTTTTTTTTTTCCTGTCCCAAGCATGTCGACTTGTCTTGACGAATTCCAAAAACTCTCCCTCTTCTTGTCTTTTAACCCGTCTTCTCGTCTCCTTTATCTCCTCTGGTTACACGTTTATAAGCTTCCGTATTTTGTTTCGGCTAAATGATAATCTTGGTAGACAGAGCAAGATTTAAAAAAATATTTAAAAAAAGCATCAATTATTTTTTGAAAATTTTAAGTCGGGGTTCCATAAAATTACAATTAGGCCTACAACAATGCATCCAATTATCGTCAACATCTCCATTCACGCATTTGCGGCCGAACTTACCCTGGCGACATTCCCCGTACTCCACATCATCGATGGCAACGATGTTCGAATTCGGATCTCTTACGACTGCCTGGATCAAAATGCGTCCGTTTCCCGAAGCCCTAACCTCTATCTCAGCGCCTATCCACTCATTCAACGTGCTGCCTTCCGTGGACCATATAGGAATTAGTTTAGAGGACCTGGTCTCAATTTGGTCTTGTTCGAAGAAGACCTTGAGAGAGCCGTTTGTGATTGCGTGCATGTGATACCAGAACCTGAAGCACTTTGGATTTGTCAGGCTGGCTGTGATGAGAGGGCTGGCAAATGAAGCAGTGCCTCCTGATGCCTCTTGATTGACTATTGCGTAGTGACCAGCTGAAAGATACAAGAATAGGATGTGATGTTTACTTAAATAATTCCACTGAGACCAAGACCGCCGAAAGACCGCTGAAAGACATAAAACTTGCTTGAACTTTCAATGATCTCCGAAGTCTTTCACAATTCCTGACTAATCTTTATTAAGTGGTCTGCCTATTTTCGAAAACTTTTTGGAAATATTTCGAAACAGTCCAACGGTCTTTCAGGAAAGTTATTTTCAGTGGTCCTTCAGCAGTCTTTTGACGGTCTCTGTATGAACTGCCAAAGGTCTTATTAGCCATTATAAATTATGTTGTCTTGGACGATTTCGGCGTTCTTACAGTGGTATTGGTTAGTCTCCCTGAAATCTTGATTGATCCTTCAAAGATTTCTGGCAGGACGCCTGAGATGTTTAATAATGTTTAATATTGATTAATAATGACACTGACCTAATAATTTTTCACTTATAGCCTATTTAACTGGGCACCTTGTTGTAGGAGCCTTGGATGGTTATTGAGTAATTCCTTGCAAACTCTGCGGACCCTTTCAAATATTAATTTGGGCCTATGTTGTAAGATTAAGGGATGTTTCCATATCGATTAATTCCTGGCAAACGCTGCGGACCATCTCAAGTACTTACTCGACCCTGTGTTGTATGATCACGTATAGTATACTATCTCCAATAATTCCTGGCAAACTCTGCTAACGATTTCAAATACTTACTTGGGCCTGCTGTACGATCACGGGCTGGGAACTTCGATGAATTCCTCGCGGAGAATCTAGACCATTGTAAGTTATCTGTCTTCGAGTTCTTGAATGCCCAATGACATTGGATGCCCTCAAAGTCACACTTCCCACCATCAAGACCTGTAATAAGTGAGAGAGGGAGAGAGCAAGAGGGTTATAAAGTTGCTATTTGAATAAAGAATGTGTTTGTCATCTCCTTTTTTTAATTCCTTGTAACAAAAAAAAGCCAAAATTAAAAAAATAAAATAAAAAAATAAAATAAAAAGTGGTGTTGATTAACAGTGAACCAAATTATTAATTTGTTTCATATTTTCTTCCAAAACTATTATATGCAGGTTTCGTTTCCAACAAATATTGTCGCCAAGAAATAATGGCCAATAGACGCCAAGAAAATGGCAGAGAAACAATTCAACACCGAGGGTCAGACTTGCCCAGCGAAAATATGCTTCCGCAGTTGCTAAGAATAATTTCGTTCTGTATTGCAAAGACGGTCTCATGGAAATTTATTCCACCTAATTATCAAAATCATAACCAGTTTTTTTATAGTGAAATAAAATGTAATTTCCTGCAGTATTTGATATTGTAACGCAATTAATATATTTTGTTGGATAATTACGGCCTCTGATTTTGGCTCGCCTTCCTTACAACTGAGCAAAATAATATTTATTCAGAGCTTTTTTTCTCTGTCTTTGTATTGTTATATCATGGGCATGGCCATTATTAGTCATCAGACTCTTGTATTTTAATACAAGAGTCTGATGAATAATAATAAATAATGATAATTAATTACATTTATATAGCGCTTAAAAGCGTTATATAAACGGTAATTAATTATAATTTTTTATTAGGCCTATAATTAATTTCCAAAGCCGGGTTTAAACGAAACCTATAAACAACTTTCAGAGATATATATAAAACAAATTTTAGATTTTTAATCCCCACCTCCAAAAATTTTCCTCTTTTTTAGCCTTTGTTCTTTTTTCCCCCTGACTGGGTTTTTGTCATCTACTGCTCTCAGGCATGCTCTCAGGAATGAAAATGAACAAGGTTAGTCTTCACTTTAGAAATATACATGTATATAAAGATCACTCTGGTTATGAAGGAATTACACTAGTGGTCAAAAGTTTGAGTACGCCTGCTGTAAGCTATGTTCAGATCATTTTAATTGATTTTGAGTGTAAGAATTTCAGAATTTTGTTAGAGTACAAGAAACACATAATGAAAACTTTATATTCAATAAACATCACATCATGCCTCTTAAATTCAGAAATTGGTCAAAATATACAAAAAGTGCAAAAACTCGATATTGCACTAATTTATTTGATTTTTGAAGAAATGGGATATCTCTGTCAATAACTATCCTATCAATGTGAAATTTTGCAAGAATGTTGAGGAACATGTAAAATATAGCCCTGAAACGTTTGAAAGTATTTTGAAATGATAATTTCTGAATTACTGTTATTTATGCAAATTAGGTGTCTATTTGTACATATTTATCAATAATTTATCAAAATATATTGTTATGAAGCCCAATCTGTTTTAAAAAGTTGCTTAGTATAGTAATCAACAAAATTGTCATAAAAGTATTAAGATTTCAATTGAATTATTGTACATTCCTTTGTTTTATTATTTTCCTTTGTCTTCTATTGTTGTTGTTATAAAGTATTTCTTACATTTTTGGAGTCTTTTTATGTTTCAGAAATGTACCTTGATATTTTTAAGACAACCAAGATGGGACCAAAGCCCAAGGCACGTGAAACTGGAATAGAACAATGAGGAAAGTGAGAAAATTAATTCAGTGTACAAATAGGCAAAATTTAAATATTTTGTTAGTGCGCAACCTACCTAATTACATATCCTAACATTGGTTTCTTAGCATGCTTAGTAGTAGCACTTCATATAAAGACTAAATCCTATTCTGACTGGGTGAGGTTTAAGAACCCATTTAACCAACTGTACACCATCCATTACCGCTGCACAACCACTTCCATTCCCACATTTGCATTTTGATGACTTTTTCCTTTCAAGTGTGTGGAGGTATTGTTTTAATAATAACTGTATTGTATTGTTAGGCTAAACAACATTATATTATTTCATGCCAGGCTTAAATAAAACAAAATATTAAATTTTGCTTGCATTTCTGAAACCAAAAAGACTCCAAAAATGTAAGAAATACATAATAATAAGAACAATATAAGACAAAAGAAAATTGTAAACAAAAGAATACTCAATAATTCAATTGAAATCTTAATCTTTCTAACACAATGTTGTTGATTACTATACTAGGCAACTTTTAAAAAGGATTAGGCTTCATAACAATGTTTTTTGATAAATTATTAATAAATATGTAAAATAGACACCTAATTTGCATAAATAACAACAATTTAGAAGTAAACATTTCAAAATACTTTCAAACGTTCCAGAGCTATATTTTACATGTGCCTCAACATCCTTGCAAAATTTCACATTGATAAGATTGTTATTGACAGAGATATCCTATTTCTTCAAAAATGGAATAAATTAGTGCATTGTCATGTTTTTCGCACTTTTTGTATATTTTGACCAATTTCTGATTTCTAAAGAGGCGTGATTTGATATTTATTGAATATATTGTTTGCATACTGTATTTCTTGTACCCAAACAACATTTACACTGAAATTCTTGCACTTAAAATGATCTAAACTGATCTGGGCATAGCTGATAGCAGGTGTACTCAAAGTTTTGACCACTAGTGTAAATATCACAATATAAAGAAAGGCTTGTAAATTAATAGTGATAATAATAATGATAAAAATTGCACGTTTTATGTAGAAATATACTTATGGCCAATGAGGGTATATCTGAAAATACGTTATTCTGTAGTTTGATTTCCAATGATTACCAATTGTATGTCTTTTTATATACATAATTGCTCGTAATGTGCAATTCTAAGTACACAAGACACTTTGAATGTGATAAGATATGTGCTTTTCAACTTATTGTGATACAATGTGATTTCAGGACCATGATGTAAAACAAACAGACGACACGTATTTTGCCCAAATCTGATCTTAATTGTTATCCTGAATAAATGTGTTTAAATAAAAGAATACATGAAATACCTGGGACTATAGTCCTTCCGACATGAAGGTCAGTCAACGATGAGGCGACAGAAATGTCGCGAACGATTCTGAAACGCCCATCCCTTATACTTAGAGTAGAGCCTACAATCCAATACAGATCTTCTTCAAACCACGCCGTAGCCTTGCACCTACTTGAAAGATCCCTTATTGAAATCAAGTCACTGTCTGCCTCGGTCAAATCAAGAGATTTTAAACCGGAGTCATCACACCGATACACTGTGCTTCCTGTAGATGACAAATGATGTAAGATGGGGCTTGATGCAATACCTAATACTCATAAAGACACAGACTCAAACACACCTCAAACACACACAACATAACACACACACACACACACACACAACCACACACACACACATACAACTATTTACACTCACAGTCAGAAACCCTCTCACACGCCACACACACACACCCACACCCCAACACCAAACCCTCACATATTGTTCACACGTCCATTACGCTGTTAATAATCCGTTTATAGATTTTTCGCAATATCACAAGGATTCTGTTATAACTATCTTTTAATACACTGTTGCTCATAAAGGTAGGATATTTTTGTGTGTGCTCTAGCAACATCTTTCTGCTCCGGCTTTAATTTCTTGAAGTTGTTGTCCCCGCCTCCACTTTTCGGAACCCTGGACGTTCCCAACCGTTCCGGAAAATGAAAAATAAAAAATGTTTGTCAACCCCCACAATGCCCACTTTTGTAATTTTTTCCATTTTGGGGCCCTTATTCGTTTACCCGGGTGACCAAGGCCGCCTCCATCGTACCTGCAAAACGCGTCTGAAGCATAGGGTTGTTATTGTTCTTTACGTTAATTCAAAGTTTAGGGTCACAGGCTTTGGTCTCTTGTCTAGGGGAGGGGTTGAAGTAAAATATGATATCGGTGAATAATTGAAATGTAATATATTATAATATATATATATTAATTATTAATATAAATAATATTCTACCTTTAAGGTCAAAACAGAGGAAATGAAAAAACAACCATGAATACTTAATTATTATCATTTTCCCAACCCTATATACCTCAGTCGCGTTTAGTGGGGGTAGGACTGAGGGGGTCTGGTCAGCTGTGTAAACAAAAATGGGCCACAATGAGAAAAAAAATGGCCAACATTGGCATTGTGGGGGTTGACAAACATTTTTTTTTTCAATACCGGGAATGGTTGGGGGAACGTCCAAGTTATAGCCAGGGCCCCGAAAAGTGAAACTGGGGACAAATAATTTAAAGAAATTAAAGCCAGGGCAAAAAGATGTTGCTTGCTCACATTAAAATATCCAACCTTTATGAGCAACAGTGCAAATTGTTAAGTGCTTATCCACAGGAGGCGGTCATATTGTTGCGACTGTTTTCGAATGGGCTGCTGCCAGCAGGCGCAGAGCAAATCGCCTGTATGGGTGGTATCTCACTTCGCGGAAACAGAATTGAGACAGATCTGCCAGCATGGCATTGCACTAGATCTGTCTCCGCGACAGATTTTTTTTTTGTGCCACAGGGAGACAAGCTGGCTAATCGTCTTTTGTGGCCCGTTTACCGTTTTTACGTGGCACAAAAGATTTCGTCGCGGAAAAATCTAGTACAACGCCATGCTGGCAAATCTGTCTCAATTTTGTTTCCGCGAAGTGAGATACCACCCTTAGTTCGTGCATTGTCCCCTCTGTCATCAAAAGGGGCGCAGAAAGATTCCGTTTTATATTTTCAACAAGTTAAACAATGGCCTGTTGACTTCACAATCAAATACTGTAGTCGTATTTACGCTACATGCATGCATGCGCTTGAAATAATGAGGTTACGCGCACGATCTCCTACGATTCTGACATACGTCAGTTGTCGCGATTATGATTTACGATTACCTCCTGTTGGACAGGCCAAAAACACGTTTTATCTCACCGTCCGATTGAAGTGATAAGGCATCCAATCTGGAATTGGGTGTATTTGCATTGGCCAAGTTCACATAATTAGAACCATCGTAAGAACTCTTTCGAAGATAGTCCCCTTCGGTCCAGTAAATTGTCCTAGTGCATACAGTTGTTTTTTGGTTTTTTTAAACAAAAATAGTTATTTTACTGCCAAGATATTACTATTACCTTTTATTTCAGCAATCCGAATAACAAAATTGCCAAAAATGTTAATACTACATTTTGGTTCATGCAGTAATTATCTGAATAACATAGTTGTATCTTCGTAACATGTTAAATGCAGATATGATTCAATAATGTATGTTCAAAGAAAACACGACATGCACAAAAGTTTCTTATCATCACGGTTGGAATATACATGTAGGCCCTGTAACGACCGGTAATGTCACAACGACGCATAATGTCACACTGATGCATTATTTACGTATGATACTATCCTGTGACGTCGCCATCCGAAAGACGTGACTAGGATTCGAACCTCGGTCCGATTTTGAAGGCTGATTTTCTTTTCCACAATGTAAACAATTCAAATGATTTCAGTTATTTCTCTAAAAAGGCCAACAAACAGATAAGAATGGAACCAAGGTTCGAATCCCAGTCACAACTTTCGGATGATGGCGTCAAATGTTGGTCCCAGACGTAAAAAAAAAAAAAAACGTTTTTGTGACCAGATTGTGATATTATGCGTCGTGCGACATTACCGGTGGTAACAGGCCCGCCCCTAAATCTAGAACGGTTTTGATGCTCCAACACAAATTTAAAAAATAATCATCGGTTAGTGTGATGTTCATCTAAAGGAACACATTAAAAACAGCGACATAACAAATTTCATCAAAAATGCATAGAGACGGGTAGTTCTTTGATAAAATGATCAGAAAATAGGATACAACATGACAGAGAGAAAAGAGATTTTTTTTTTTTATATATCTGATTTGCCTTTTTTTATATACAGGCGATTGGAAACGGGGAAAGTAGAAGGAGAAGGGTGTGGATTTTTTTTTTTTTTTTTTTAAATCTAAATTGTCCTTTTATACACCCAGGAAATAGGAAGACAGAAAAAAATTCATCTTACCTGAATTGCCCTTTTATAACATGAAGCAGGGAAACATAGGAAGAAAGTGTGATTCTTTAGAATAATTATAATATATAGGTTTTCCCGGTCAAGTTTAAACTATCTCCGATTAATTTGACATTTCTTACAAGCACTTTCGTCCGAAATGTGATAGCGATTAAAAATCTAAACGTTAATTCATTTGACCGATAGCTCCGCTCCATGAGATGTTATTTAAATTGAATGAACATAAACGAATTCGATCGCAAAGATTTTAAAATTTACCGGGAAAACCTTTATTATATTTCTCTAGCGCATAATACTAAATGTTTATAAGCGGTCAGCGCTTTTTATTTTTTGATATGCTCTACCGTATAATAGTACAGAACAGGAGAGAGAGAGAGAGAGAGAGAGATTTATTATCTGAATAGCCCTTTTATACACTTATATCTAGTTTCTGTCGAAAATGATAAGAATTTACCATGGGCGTACTTACCGACTGTTTCTGTCTAAAGTGACTGAATACATGGGATTGTAATGTGTCCGTATTTCTCGCTTGTCTTTTCCACCATACGTCACCCTTGAAAGTTTAGCATTGTTGTACCGGGAGCTGGTCCAAAATATGAGTTGCTCGTTTCCATCAACTGCAACTTCATTTGGATCTCTTAAATAATATATAAAATGTATATTTATACAATAATTGTTACCACTATTATCATCGTCATTATTGTTATTACTATTATCATCATCGTCGTCATCATCATGCTCATCGTCATCATCATTGTCGTTATTACATGCAGGTAATATGGGCCAGCAGGTAATATGGGCCACCTGAAGCAAATCATGTCATGACCATCGACCGATGACCGGTGACCGATGCGAGCACCATAATGTTGTTTATATGAACTGTATACGAAATATATCGTCGTGAGAGCATCTGATGCCGAAATTTCTCTGAGAAAATTGCTGAAAGCCAACAAGGTAGGTAAAACTTACGGCATTTTTTTACCCTGATGTAAAATTTGATATTTCACAGAATGTGATGATGAAAGAGTGCTTGATGGGGCAACCTCAATTGTTTTGTATATTTAGTAAGCTTATAGTTTCACTTTGATCATACTAGCGTGTACAGGTCAATTTGTTGTAGTGAAGGGGTGCAATGTGGCATTGAATGCTTGCCTTGACTCAGCACATAGTGCGGTAAGAATGGGCAATTCCAAAATGACGGAAATGATTCTGGCATGGGCTTCGGAACCGGGGGGGGGGGGGGGTTTGGGGGGGGGGGGGGCCCAGCCCCCCACAAAAAAAAAATATTGGGGGGGGGGCTCAGATATCGTGAGCCCCCCCCCCGCCGCCCCCCAATATTTTGATGCCGTACAGATTCGGCGATCGACCTAATATATAAGATAATATAACCCCAAGAATTTGTATCATTATTATTTTGTTGTCTTTTTTTTTTTGTGGAGGGGACTCAGACATCATTAAGCCCCTTCCATAATCTTACTGAGGATATCTTGGGCTCCCCACCAAATTTTTAAATGAAAATTTAATTCAGGTCTCTATTGACAAAATTTAGCTCGCGCTACGCGCTCGCACATCGTAGTTTTAGTTTTTTTTTTTAATAAGAACATAGGAACTACTAAGGTTGTAGCTCAGCCATTGAGACCCCCCCCGGTCATTGAGAGGGGCTTTTATATGTTTGAGTCCCCCTTCTGGCTCATAATTTGTTCTCAAATGCCTCATATGTTCAATTTTTTTTCTTGTCAAAGCTTTTAAGCTCATGCTGCCGCCGCTAGATCGTCGCATGTCTTTCTGTTTAACCTTTTTTTTTCCAAATGACAAGGGGTCCCTAAATATGTTGGGTCAAACAATAAAGCCCTCCTCCCTCCCCGAGTGGTTTTGGTGAGTCGATATCATGAGCCCCCTCTCTGCTCCAATTTGTTTTTGAAACGCCTCATGATCATCCTTAAAAAATACCACTATTTTGTAAAAAACCTAAAAGTACCTTTTAAGGTAAAAACAAAACACTCCCTGCGCCGCATAGGAATTAGATAATATACTCTTTAAACCATAGCAAAAAACGCTTAAAATGCACACTTTTCAGTTGTGTATCAAAAATTTGAGCTCGCGCTTCGCGCTCGCATTGTTTAATGAGATAAAGTACTCTTCTTTTGAAACATATAGCGAAAACACGCTTAAAAGCACTGCTTTAAAGGTTGATAATCAAAAAATCAAGCTCGCGCTTCGCGCTCGATTGTTTAATGGGATAAATATCTATATAACCTAAGCAGAAAAAACGCTTAAAATGCACACTTTTCAGGTTCTATTTTCAGCTCGCGCTTCGCGCTCGCTTTGTTTAAAGAGATAATATCTATAACGATAGCATAAAAAAGCGCTTAAAATGTACACTTTCAGGTCTCTTTCAAAAAATTTTGAGCTCGCGCTTCCGCGCTCGCATTGTTGAATGAGATAAATATCTTCTTTGTAAAACATAACACAAAAGCGCTTAAATGCACCTCACTTTCAGTTGCTATAGAGCCAAATTTTTAAGCTCGCGTGCCTTACGGGCGCTCGCAATTGTTTAATGAGATAAATACTTTTTTGTAAACATAGCGATAAAACGCCAAATGTCACTGTTTCAGTTGATATATAAATTTTCAGCTCGCGCTCGCGCTCGGGCATTGTTAATGAGAAAATATCTTTCTTTATAAGCGATAGCACAAAAAACGCTTAAATGCACACTTTTTCAGGTTGCTATATCAAAATTTTTGAGCTCCGCGCTTCGCGCTCGCATTGTTCTAATGACATATCTTCTTTGTACACAATATCGAAAAAATTGCACAAAATAGCACTGTCTTTCAGTGATATATCAAATTTTTCAGCCGCGCTTCGCGCTCCGATTGTTAAGAGATAAAATATGTTATACAAGCGGGAGAAAATAAAGCGCTAAAATGCACGTCAGGTTGATTAAAAAAATCGGCTCGCGCTCCCGCGCGCACGGTGATGATATTTTCTTTATCTTCTAGCACCTAAAAAAAACACGAACTGTTTTTAGTTTGATATATCAAAAGTTTTCAACAGATCTAAGATTTTTTTTTTTTTAGAATTTTAAGATGATAATCATCTTAGTATGATAAGTAGAAAAACTATTTTTATTTCTTTTTTTATACAAAAAAAAAAAAAAATTAATTAAAATTAAAAGAAGACTTCGGCATTTTCAAAAACTCTGTAAACGTATGTTTGAGGGTGCGGGGGGGGGGGGGGGGGGGGTAATTAAAAAAAATCCCCAAAATAGTTAGTGAAAAATTGAGCCCCCCCAATCCTGAAAATCTTCCGAAGCCTATGTCTGGTACTTAGT
Organism: Paracentrotus lividus; assembly: GCA_940671915.1. NCBI lineage: Eukaryota > Metazoa > Echinodermata > Echinoidea > Camarodonta > Echinidae > Paracentrotus > Paracentrotus lividus. The sequence continues at coordinate 17,883,707 of CALNVZ010003425.1, read as the reverse complement.
ATTGGGATGAGGCATCAATCTCTTTGCTACGACTTTTTTGGGTATATTCACAGTATATAATTAATATAAATAACTTATTGTAGGTCTATATTGACTTGTAGAATGAAAATAATATTTAAATAATATTTAAAAAAAGAAATAATATACAAAATACAAAACAATGAAATATATAGTCAAAGTATTTACTGAAGGGTCTTATAATTTCAAATGATATCTTAAAGTTAATGATTTTCAACATTTTAAGCAAATTCCAGACATGGTAGAGTCATTGTAGTTTTTAAATCATACATTAAATACATGTGCCCATATTACCTGCACATGCAGGTAATATGGGCACTTTGGTAATGACGTCAACTTTTGATTATTGCAGACAGGGGGGTTAGTGATAATTGTTTTTCTTCACAATAAAAGTTAGAGCAGTAGTTATTGATTCATATAAACAAAGATTAGACTGTGTGTCATTTTGTAATTTTATGCAAATTAGGCAAATGAGCGTAGGGGGCCCATATTACCTGCATGTACCCTATTGATACTATCAGAATCTGTCCTCTTTACCTGTTACCTAACAAGCAATTTGCAGTCTATTGGTTATCAGTAACTAGTCTAAAATAATAAAATGTGACAATTTTGTCGTTTGTAGTATTTGTCGAATTGCATTGCGAATCAAAATGGGTCATTAATGAGCCATATTTGTAGGTTTATATACACTTGGTCTCCCAGCTATTGGTCCAATTCCGTATGTCTTGTACCACATGACATGGGCTAAACCCATTTGGTTTACTAACAATTTGGTCTAAATTTTCCTTGGTCTAATATTATACTTAGTCTAATTCTCACTTGGTCTAATGATTAGACAAAACGGTAAATAGGCGAAGTGGCAATTAGACCAAAAGGTAATTAAACGAACTTTTTGTAGACGAAATTTGGAATGAGACCAAACGGGCATTAGTCAAAGTGGGTTTAGACCAAATGGCAATTTACCTACTTGTATCAGTGGATGTAACATATGTCCAGTCAGTTGCGTCAAGATCAGCTCGTAACAGAGAGCGGCCTGTAGAGTCGGTCCAAAACAACATATTGATGTTGGCATCAAAGTCGAGACCAATAGGTCTACCCACATCAGCTATGGGAAGTATGCTGAAGTCCAGCTCCGCTCCTCTCGAGATGTAGATATTAGACGTGGTTGAGACGAGCACAATCCTTTCGGCATCTGGACAGGAATGTCATTAAAAAATTTAAAAGTCGCTTTTCAAAAGATATCCTCAATGATACACGTCATCAATATAAAAACATATCAACGTATATGATATATTCTTGAGAAGAAAGCAAACCTGTTGAAAATAAGAGCTATGAACAAAGGGTAAAACTGACCAGAAATATATTATATGAAAAATGAGCAAAGAAAATGGGATTCCATCGAGATTCGAATCCAAGACCTCCGGATTATCAGACAGGTTGTTTGCCACCGACAATATTAAAGAGCTATTTGATTATGTTTTGTATAGTTCATTTGGATCGTTTTTGCCGATTAAGAATAAAGCAGGTGACCAAATGCAAAAATAGTGTCGGAGAGGTTATAAAAATGCATGTAAATAAAAAGAATAATAATGATAATAAAAAGAACGGTCGCACGGGGTACCATCACCGTTTGGGCCCTCATTGTCACGACGTATGTACACACAGTGTTATAACTTTTTAAACTTATTTATCATTTATCATATTTATCCTGTAAACTTCAGACTATGTACTCGGACAAAGAAGAAACTAAATCTCACCTTCACT
>CALNVZ010003425.1:17869286-17879442 GCA_940671915.1 Paracentrotus lividus | reverse complement strand
TTGTAAAGTAGGTCAAGTTTATGAAGTGCATCAACAAAATAACACTTGTATTTGGCCTCTCAAAACCCTCTGTATGGATAATAATTGTGATTAGATCTCTGCTTTACCTCAATGCTGTGGATATTAAAAAATAATACGGTAGTACTTTGAAGCTTAAAGTATTTTGTAAAGACAAACAATTAAGAGGAATATGGAAATTATACGTTGTTTCAAAGGTGTATAGCCAGTGTAATATGAGCTATAAAAGTAAATGAGAAGGATGGTCCTTAAAAAAAGCTGCTACAGAAACCTTTAAATATCAATCGAGCCGCCCAATACATGTACACTTTAAACAGACCTGGAAGGGGGGTATTTAAAAAATCAAAAATTTACTAAAATACTTTCGAGCTTTTAGTAATTTTTTTCTTTTTTTTTTTTTTCTTTTTTTTTTTTTTTGTACAGAGAAATTCACAAATCATTATTGGTTTGAAAGGTAGTTCGTTTAGTGAGCTCTATAGGCGTACCATAAAAACGTGCAATACTAAAAGAGCTGCCCAGGCAGTACATTTTAAACTTCTGAGACACTAAATTAAATTAGGGCTTCTTAGTGTGTAATCCACTGGAGCTGACAAGACACACTTAATACCAATTATTACAGCACAATTATTCCGATTATGAATACTTTATTCGACAAACCGAAGAAACAGGCGGAATAAAAGATACAAATCAAATAACTAAATCATGGCATAATAATCAGGAAAAATGCAAGAGTAGTTATGCCGATGTCAGACAAGGTCGGATCAGAAAAGTACAAGAAAAGGATAGGACTATTGTTAACATTTTGTTGGACGTTCATTGTCGGGTGCTGTTCGCCAAATGGCTGTGCGTTTATGATCGTTTGACATGCGGAGCTGACAGCATTATGAAGTTTGGTCGGTGGTCGTCCTGTATGCGTTCTGTGGATATGCGGTGCATATGCGTGGACGCTAGGCGGACGTAAATGACCAAGTACAGCACACATTAAGGAAAAAACGCAAAATCATTGGACGAGGACCGAATGTCGTTTCTCAGTTTCTCATGCGTTTATCTTATTCGACCACGTCTGACAGCGAAATAAAGAATACAAATAATTTGCTCTCTCAATCTAAAATAATGCAAGATACACGCTATTTTTACAGCTGTTATGTGAGCTTTTGTGCATTCCTTATTTGTTGAGTTATAAATGAATTAATTTCCATTATTAAATAATAACACAAAAGATTTAAAGAAAATATAAACACATCATGCAAGATACAATTTATAGGCATACAAAAAAAGAAACAAGCTGCCCCTCAATAAAACATGAAGTAAAATGTGTGGCATTTTTACAGTGATCGGTTTCGTATTGCGTTTCTCTTTAGCCACATTAATCGTATCTTGTTTTCTTGAGATTTTTCAAATTTTATATAGACCTATATATTGTATTGATCAGAAGATATTGCTATTGCATGAACTTGTGGCATTATTAATAACATATTTTAGTGGTATACCAGTTTCCTATCAGATAGGCAATACTCTGATCAATGCTAATTATATCATAATATTCGGTATTCTTCAGGGTAATATTTTAGATCCCTCATTCATTCTTATTTTCTTGAGTAACATCACTTATAAGTTTATGTGTACATACAATTTCCCCTTTTTCATCCGCGTAAAGATATAAAATGTATTATTTTAAAACTATGCTCTATATACAAATCTTATAAATAAATTACCAACAATGTAATTAAGAAGTAACAAAGATCGAGGTTGTAAAAATGTAAGTATACATTGATAGTGATAAAATCAAACTAGTAAAATGGTTAGTACTGAGTAAATAAATTACCCTTGGACTAGCATGTAAAGAAATTGGGCTAGTATATACTTTACAAAAGTACAATGACTTGATGTTCAATAAATTTATACAAGGCTTAAAAAAAATTGAATTGATAGCAACACCAAAGTTCTATTCCTTGTAATCTGAAATGTTGATAATGTAAATGGAATATCAGGTACTATTTTCCATTTATTAACATTTTTTTTTAGGGGGAGGGGATGAATCACAAGTAGATGGTCATCTTCACGTTTTTAAACCCATTTTCTGAAAGGGGGGGGAGGGGGGGGGGGGGCTAAAGCTCCAGGCCCTAGCTCAGCAGCCCTGCATACGCTAACAATCTTAATGACACAATAAACCACTATGAGCATGTAAAATTCAAAACGTAAAGATGAAACATACATTATAATTGCTTTATATACACTGAAAACCTAACCTCGTCCGTCAGTGGACGGACTAGCTTTAAAGCTAGTCAGTCAAGATGGACTAGTTTTAAAGCTAGTGTGTCATGTTAGTCCATCGAGACGGACTAGCTTACAACTGAATCCAAATCTCTCAACTGACGGACGAGTTTAAAGCTAGTCCGTCACACTTGATGTTAGTCCGTCGATGCGACGGACGAGCTCAATAAAATTAGAATGGTAGCCTCAGTTTACCCATTAGAATGACCGACTAGGATTTGATACACATAGCTGCAATGTCGCTTACAATTGAAATGACTGACTAGCTTTTGAAATACACACAGATGCAATGTCAATTATTATCTCCATTGTAAATTTAGAGCGGCATGTTTCGAACATAATCAAGTGAACATTATTCTCAAACAAAGGTTGTTTTGACCTGACAATCTTAAAGCTTACGATACATAACATCAATCACGACAAGAATGCATTCACGAGTAGGTTCAAACTATTGTTCGCCATTCTTTAATTACAGGCTAATTGAATACCTCGTTACTATAGAACCCAAGAATCTGGTCTATTCTTTAGATTACTGGTGAATGCCCGGCTAAGCAACAGCAGTGAATACAAGGTGAATAGCATCGAGTGAATAACATGCGCATTGCGAAAAGGACATCATCTATTATTTGTATTATCTGTATGTGAAATCTATTTAATGAGCAAACTGTAAGGAAGCAGATCCGATATACCCCGTAAAACTGAAGATTTTGATGATAATGGTGATCTCCTTCATGTGATATTGTGAGTCTCTTTTGAATTCCTTATTTTTCAGTTCATAGATATCGTTATTTTTCACATGGATTATACTATAATCACCAATGCGAAACAAATTCTGTCTTGCCAAATTAATTCATAAATTGCGTGTGTGTTACTGACAACGATCATAGCAACATTAAATAATGAATTCAATTCTAATTCTAGAATTATATGTGCCACTATTTCTTTTAGACTATCTGAAAGAACAGAATATTGGATTAGAGGTGCGATTGCGGGATTCAGTCTGAGGTGGCTCTCAAGAAAGATATGCGTAGAAAATGCAAAATAGGCAGGCCTATACAACAAACAAGACAATGATGATGCAAGCCATTGGCAGGGAAGCCCGGGGGACAGTGGGACCGTTTCACCTCGATTTTTTTCTGGGAGGATCGTCCCCTTGATTTTTAAAGTGATCAGCTAGTGAAGCTAATAAAGAGGCAAAATGTATGTTGAATATAATGCTAATGCTATTTTAAGCCCCCCCCCCCCTCCAGTCGTGACATCAAATCGCCGCTTGGAAGCAAGCATATAAAGTTATAAATTCAAAATGCATATTATAGCGTTATGGATTGCATCTAACTTGTTTGTTTGGCCGGGCTTCAGTGTAATTATTTCACATTTGATTTTCCAAATTAAACTCAACATCACATTATTTGATAATTGCCATAATGTTAACTAATTGTGCCTCCTGTATTAATTCTTGTACTCTGATATCATCATAATAAAATGATTTTGGCTTAAATTCTTGAATTTTTGTGAAAAAAAATATTTGTATCTTTAAAATGTTTTCTCATATTTCAGATTTGACGTCTCTGACAAGCTGATGAAGCCATATTAAGCTATTTCGTAACGCTAGTTGGTCAAGACAGAAGTAAGAACATCGCGACAGACAAGCGCGACTGACTAGTTTTGACAGCTTCACGGACTAGCTGTAAAGCTAGTCCTGCTCAAAAGCTCGTCAGTCTGGGCATCACTACGACTAGCTTTTATGCTAGTCCATCAAACTAGTCGGTCAAAACGGACTAGCTTTTAAAGCTAGTCCGTCGTGACCGACTAGCATTAAAACTAGTCCGTCGTGACCGACTAACTTGACGGACTAGCTTTCAAGCTAGTCCGTAGAGACGGACGAGCTTTAAAGCTAGTCCGTAATAAGCGGATTGTGTTGAAGGAAAACTAGTCCGTCGTGACTGACTAGCTTTAAAGTTAGTCAGTCTGGGCATCACTATGACTAGCTTTAAAGCTAGTCGGTATACCCGTTTAGGTTTTCAGTGTATTTACTTTAAAAACTCTGAAACCAACAAATAAAAGCTATACATGTGTAGGTTACACATATTTTCACACTACGAGTGAAACTAAAACACCACTTGAAAGAACTTGTCATTAGATATCGTATTCATACACTGGCTTACAACAGATTTTATCATTTAAGAATATAATATACTTCCCATATACCATGTATACTGTGTATTGCAATTTGGGAAATTTAGATGGTCTTAAACCATAACTCAATCAATATGTCAATACAATATTTAAATAACGAAATTATATGAGAATTATATCATGTTAGGACAATAAAATCTGTGTTCAGATTCAAAGCGCATTTGTAAATTTCCCCCATCATTTAAATCATTAGCTATCAAGCCAGTAACAATAGCTGCTTAAGAATTTCAGCTGCAATATATTTTAACAGTAAATCAAAAAAATTTGGTCCTGTATGTGTCCTGTAACATAAATAATTACAATCAATTGCAAATTTAAAACACAAACATTCTGATTGGTTCATAGTTGGACTTTAATGCAAGAAGTCTATACAACAAGGACCCTGATTGGTTACTATCAATTTACAAGGGATTTCATCTTTATGTTACAGGCCACAAGTGTCGGTGTGGAGTCTCTGGGGTGACCAAGATGAAATACATGTATTGTCAGAGATGATTATTAATTTCAAAAAATGAGATTGAGTCTTTCCTGAAGACTCAACATACATAAAATGTGATAAAAATGATTTTTTTTTTTTTTTTTTTTTTTTTAATGAATGAAAATGTTATCTCAGGACATTGAACGATCAAGGCGAGGATGCAACAGGCATACCCTCTTTTCTCTTTTACAAATCGTATGTTGAACACATCTGAGAAAATTGCGAAATGTGTGTGCACCCCTTATTTCTAAATTTTCCATATGCATCCCTTTACTTCCAAATCCTGGATCTGCCGCAGATACAAACAAATATAGAATACATCTTCATCAAATCATTACGTCATGTAACTATTTAAAAGTCAAGTTGTTATGTAATGTATAAGCAGGTCTACTATTCTCAATATTCTAGGAATCATATCCATGCACCCTTTTTCAAAGGAATGGCAAAAAACTCTGAGTACTTTCGCAAACATCTAACATTCTTTTCAATTTTTTTTTTGCTTTTTAAAACTTGATTCTGTGTATTTATTTTACATTACCGACACCATATGTACTTAAAGTAGACATTTTCAAACAAACGTATATCTCAGACACCACACAATCAAAACAAATACATAACACATATATGCATCATTTCATGATTATATCAAACAATATATTCAAACTACATTGTATTATACACAAATTCTTGATTAAATAATCCAATCTTATAATGAGTTGAAAAGTAACGATGATTTAAGTTCAAATTATTTTCAGAAACCATTACTTGTAAAAATCTACCAAATACTATAAAAGTAATTATACTTTTGAAAGTTAAGGCAAGTAGGTTTCCTCGAAACTCTCAAATAATTGAAATTTGTACATTGGTAGGAATTACATTCCGCAATGATAATTGACATCATACAGTAATAAACAATCTTAATAATGGAGTGTTATACAGTCCATTCCTGTTATAATCGGTAAGAATGCAAGAAAATTTTAAATTTTTGAAATCTTAATTTCAAACATTTGTATCAGTAAACAAGTTTGGCTTGGTCCCATTAACTTGTTTTAATGGGAGTTCATTGTATATACATGTACATGACAGACAATCTTCTTTTCTTAATTCATAAAACACAGTCACTGAAAGAAATGCCATAAAATACAAGAACCCTGGCAAGTCATATACGTTTTACATTTAAAAACAATCTAACCCTGTTGTTTTCTATTTCAGGTTTTTAAAAGTTTTAAGCATAAAATCTATTTTTTTTTTTTTTTTTTTTCCTTTTTCTTTTCCCATAATATCTGTTTTGTTTGACATTTGAGCAGCAAAAAACCAATCTGTACGACCTATTTCTACATAATCTCCCTCTGAGTTTGTGAGCATGCCCAGCTGTCAAAAATTGATTGCTGATGCCCGAATTGGCTATTGTTTGCCATTGCAAATATCAAATTTCAAGTTTCATGTTTCAAGTTATAATTAAATGTATATTAAAATTAAAGATCGGTAACCCCCCCCCAAAAAAAAAACCCTACTTTCGAAAAATAAATACACCTAATATTCAATGTTTAGGACATATTTATTGGTGATATTATATATAAGATATCATTCACACTAGTTATTAAAGGGGAAGTTCACCCTGGAATTTTATTGGTCTTAAAAAATGAAGAAAAATAATAGAAAAATATTTGTGAAAGTTTGAAGAAAATCGACCAAAAAATAGCGAAGTTATGAATATGTAAAGTTTTGATTCTGTGACGTCACGTGCGAGCAGCTCTCCCATTGGTTGTGTATGTAAATTCCATAAATTTGTCTTTTTGTCATGGTTCTTGATAAAGGAGTGGGTCAATTTGATATAGTCATGTATATGAACATATGTTTGATGGTATATCGACCGCACAGGTGACATAATTATTTTCTTCTGAAAAAAAAATGACATTTTATGGAATTTACACTACATAACACATAGGAGATCTGCTCGCATGTGACGTCACAGAATCAAAACTTTGAATATTCATAACTTCATCATATTTTGGTCGATTTTCCCCAAACCTTCACTCATATTTTTATTTTATTTTTCTACATTTTTTAAGACCAACAAAATTCCAGGGTGAACTTCCCCTTTAATTATGTTTCTTGGTTTCCTATAAACATAATTTCTAGGCACAATTATTTCAGTATAAATTCATTTTTTTTTTCTTTTTTTTGCCTTTCAGTACAAAAAAAAAAGTTAATCTAATGAATGTATGATTATGAAAATTCTCTGAACAAGCAAATTTTTACAGGTAAATATGCCTTCTCAAAACAAATGATCTTGAGCTAATCTGAATATGAAGAGGCAAAAGGAACCAAGACTAATGCAATCAGCATAAAGCTAGTCTGTATCAACAATAAAAATGGTACAAGCGGTAGTATGAAAATCCATTACATCTGGTCGTATTTGGCATTTCTTCAAGCAAAAAATACTTTCTTCTGCAATTTTTTTTTCATGTCATTTGGGGTTGTATATCTTGAGATACTATTTTTTCTACTATGCCATTGTGTAGGTTTCAAACATAATACATGTAGGCCTACACACGACAGAGGGCAGCAGTGTATATTCACTTACGAACAAAGAGCTTTTGACAATTGTTATTTATCCTCATTATACAACATTGATCTTAACGTTTGTTTTACAAAAGCAAGTTATATCGAACAAATACCTATATTATTTTTCCTCCGCTTGAACCATTTATGGGACTACACAATGAATGTGTGTGTGTGTGTGTGTGTGTGTGTGTAAACATGTAAATAGTCAAACATGTCTTGGTGGCCATCCTGTCTTTGGTGGACACATATTTAACCTGTCTATTAAGGTCATCGGTCTACAATGGTCATTTATTGTGTTTCTCTTGGGTAGCTCTAATTAACAGGTTTAACTGTAATTCAGTCTGTATCAAATAAAATAGTACAGTTGGGGAAACTTTTTTTATTGTATGAAGATTGATCACAACCTGGTCATGCTTGGTATTTCCATAAAGCAAGAAAATAAGCTTTGTTTTGCATTTTTCCCCCCATCTAATCTTGTGCCGTAGATCTTGAGATACAGTGGCGTATCCAGAGGGGCAGGGGGGCATGTACCCCGGGCGGAGCGTAAGTGGGCAAAAAAAAAAGGAAAAGGAAAGAAAAAGGAAAAAGAAGAGAGGAAGAAGGAAAGGGGGAGAGAAAAAGAAGAAGATGTTCAAGAGGAGTGGGTCGGTGATCCACAGTGTAAACGATGTATGTATGGACAGCAAATCTTCCCCAGGTCTGAAGGCATGTCTACAATATATATGCCCCTTGTAGTGTACAATAAACTATTAAAAAAAATTGTTGAGCAGTACTGGAGAAGACCTGGGGGGGGGGGGGGGGGGGGGGGGGGGGCGCAAAGTCAACATTTGCCCCGGCTGCACTTGACCCTAGATGTGCCACTGTTGAGATATGATTGGTTTTCTACAATCAATAAAAAAAAACAAATTTGTGCATGCCGTACCAAGTAGATTTCAAACAAAGTCAAAAAAATGAATTTAAAAGAAAATGGGATTGTGTAGAGTTAATTCTCTCGTCTTCATCCAAAAATTAACATAACTTTTGTTCTTCAAAAGCAAATTATTTGAAATAAATTGCATCTCCAAGAAACTATATTGGCTTTAATTTGATACCATACATACATAACACTTTAAAAAATTTCATACCTAATTTATTTTTCCCTAACTGTACCATTTTATTTTAAAGACTGTTTTTACATGTGCTTCAATAAAAAAAAAAAAACCAGTCAATCATGTGCTTCAATCAATAACATGTGCTTCAATCAATAAAACCAAACCAGTCAATCAATCAATGATTCAAACAGAATTTTCTCTGTGATGTCCAGACCATTGGGTCCATTATGGACTACTAGTAGTTGGCGTTGCGCTACAGCAATTTTCTCCAGCAGGGCAGTCCATGTTGCAGGTTGTCTGCAAATAGAAACATAATCGCCAAAAGCTGGCATTTTATCATTTATACAGAACATGTAAAACCATTTAAAACATTTTGTTCATGTATAGGTAGTATGCAATGAAAAAGGAAGGTTTAATTCCCCCCCAAAAAACAAAAAAAAAAAAAAAAAAAAAAAAAAAAAAAAAAAAAAAAAAAAAAAAAAAAAACTAAATAAATAAAAAAAAAAATTAATGAATAAATAAAAATAAATAAATAATAATTTTTTGTATTAATTATGGAAAAAAAAAAAGATAAATAAGATTAAACGAAAAGCAAAAAAGATAAATAAATAAAAGATTTTTTTTAGTTCTAAAGAATATAAAGAGGACAAAAAAAAATTCTTTGAGTGGAGACAGATGAGTCAGAGAAATTTGTTCAATATTTAAAATTTTTTTTTTTTTCTTTTCCCATTCCTTAGTTACAAATAACGAGTTGCTCTGAGTGCATTGGGTCAAATAAAAAAGCGCATGAGATAACTTTAGTAATTGTTTAACCCTATTCAGCCTGGCCTTTTCAAGAGGAGATTTTGACTGGGGGGGTCAATTTGACCCCCCCCCCTGAGATCTCGGCCGCGGATGGTCCGGTCACCGCGAAATTTTGCGCGAACGTCGCTGCACATGTAAAGGGTGTCGCTGGTATGTTTTTTTTGAGAAAAAAAATTCATGTATTTAATTTATGCTAATTTATGCATACTCACGTATGCAAATTAGATGCTTTTTTATGGAAATCGTTAATATTTCATTAATAAATATAGTTATGAAGCCCAAATTTTTTCTAAAAGTTGCTGAGTAGCAAAGACAACAGTACTGAATTGACAAATTCAGAAATTTCAAATTTATTCTTTTGTATTCTATTGTTTTATGAATTTCTTATGTATTCTATTGTTTTTATTTCTTATGTATTTCTTTGATTTTGTAATTTTTTATGCTTGAGAAATGTATTTTGATCAATATAAAGACATATTTAATCAATCAAAAGGCTCAGAAGGCACAATTATCAGTGTTATAAAGAAATTTAGAAAAAAGCAGTATTTTGTACACAAACGCATGCAAAATGACGATTTTCGTTCAATTTTTGCCTGACATGCGATTACATAATGTTGCGTAACGCGTCAACGGAGTGTCCGATTTGAAAGAAAAAAGTCTTAAAGTGCCGGGTTGCGATTCGCAGCGGTTGTGCAGCAGTTGCGGATTTGCGGGGGGGGGGGGGGGG
>CALNVZ010003425.1:17838377-17852465 GCA_940671915.1 Paracentrotus lividus | reverse complement strand
TTTTAACTGGTATCAAATGGTCCAGTTCAGTACGTGGGTATGAATGGGAAATAACTGGTATAAACTACCAGTTGACTTTACTTGTTTTATGATAACTGGTATAAACCCGTTCAATTAATGGGTTTTATTTGGGATCAACTGGAGTATTGCTCCAGGAATCCTGTGCGATTCCTATTGCTTTAATCTGTGCAAATTGGTTTTGATGGTAAAATTTCAAAATCCTCTTGTTCATCCATGCCTCTTTATATTGAATTGGGTGTCAAAAGAAAGAAGAAAAGATAAACATTAAAATGCTGCACTTAATATTTCATTAAATGCTGCCTTTCACTGAGCAAAATGATCAATTATTCGTGTTCTGCTTTTTCTAGGATGCACTGTATAGTTGAATATAAGTTCTCAAGTACTTGCATGTACATGCACACTTCAATCTGAATGAATTGGTTTACACATCAGGGATTTTTCTGCAACTTGTTTAATTTCCGAAAAGTAAAATTCGATTTAGTGTGTATGTTTAAAAATATGTTGCTTTTAATATATTTCTTTGCTTTGGATACATTTATGTAGGGGTTGTAAATGAGCGGAAAGTCGATACATTAGCCAGCCACACCTTTAAGATAGACAATGCTGTCACCAACTTCTTCACAGTGTTTGATGCGCCAATGGGTGTTAGCATGAGTGCAGGCTTCTGTGGATTGTTTAATGACACCATCTGCTCTGGAGTAAGGTTTGATGCCCCTGCCAATCATAAAGAGGTTCTGCATGTTACCTGCCAAATCTCAACACAGCACATTAAATACATGAATGATACTGTCTGCAGTGATGAAACTCAGGATAATGACACATGCAATGGCATAATCACCATCATGTATGGGGAGGGAAATAACATACCCGATGCAGTGTTCACAGAGGTTATTGACATTGATTGCACTGGTAAGTTAGTTACTAATTTCTTTTCTTTTTCCCCTTTTGACAAGGGTGAATAGCAGTTATAACCGGTATATTTGCTCAAAAGTGTACCATCTTGTATGTAGAGCTGTGTGATATAATAATACTTTATTTATAAGGCACCATCAATCTCGTAAACTACTGTATAAAAAGATTGTTTTTATTAGGGAATAATAAAAAAAAACTTTATACCTGTATGTTAAAAGACAAGAAAACTTTTGAGACATGAAAGTTGACTGCCTTCTACACATGATAATGAACAATTATCATAATTTAGCATTTTAAGCATTGGTAAAAATTGAAGTTATAAATAAGGGAAGGTGATCATCCATTTTGTCCCCTGAAATATAAAAAAAGACACCTCAGCATTTATATCAGATTATGATGTAGGCACGTGCAGTGTGAATTTTTTGTGGATAGGCAAATGCAACCCCCAACCCCCTCCCTTTTCTGTCGCTGTGTACATGTATTCACAAGTAATTTTCTTTTTCTGTATCTCTAGTTTTCAAACAAAATTTAAGAACAGAACACCTCCAACCCTATTATACAAATGTACTAAGTATTCATTTTTTGTGTAATTAATCGTGTGAAACAATCCATCCGCTTGAAATGGTGGGTGTTTTTATTTATTTATTTATTTTTTTGTGCAAATTTCAGTGAAACATGGTTAACTTGTTTGCCACAAATAACTTTCAGTTGAAGGTAAAACAAACTTGTAGCGATATGCAGATTTCTAATCATTCAAGTTGTTTGTCTGTTTATGCAATGATAAGTAAATTCAGTAATCAGGTAGAGGGGAATATGGAACTAAGGTATTCACCCTGTATGGATTGTATGCATGAGGAGTTCTATTTTGATAGAGTAGGGCTCAAATTTAGCAGTGGCCCGGTGCCCATGGCCACCTGAAACAATGTCGGGCCACCTGATATAATCCAAAAATCTCCAATGAATCGTGGATTTGGCAATATAGCTATCACATCATCGTCATTATTATTATTATTTTTATTATTATTATTATTATTATTATTATTATTATTATTACTAAATTATTGTTATTTCCAGTGAATTTGATTTAGTTCTCTTATAAATGTAATAACATACCATTAACATTTTCAGACCCAAGTAATGAAAACACTACAACTGTCAATGAACATGATGAAGCCATGGCGATGTACCGCTTTAAGCTCAACAGATGGCTAAAGGATGAGGTTAGTATATTGTATATTTATTATCCCCTTGAGAAGAAGTTGAAGAGGATATGGTAGCAGACTCTCTTCTGCTTCAACAATGATAATCATCTATTATTCAGTTTGAGAATATATTTGTTTTCCCCAAATGGTATTTTAAAATTTAGTCACACTTCCCAAAAGATCAACAGAACTTGTAACACATTCCAGCCTTCCCTGGGAAAAATTTTGTTGGAAGCTGAAGAAAAACCTAATTGATGAAGAATTGTTGTCAGTGCATGTAACTCTAGATTGCTCATGTTATCTTTCAATTGTTTTTGTTTATAATTTAGGTCCAGTGTATATTATGAGTGAAAATACTTTGAGTAGACAAAACAATAGTTAGAAAAAGTTCACCTAACCCCAAACCTATTTCTAGAGGGAAATTGTCCAAGAAGTACATGTAGTTGTGTAGTTGTTCATGAATATATGAAATATGTAACAAGTATTTTATCAGTATCATATTTGTGTAAAATTTCTTGCTTTCTAGAATGACAGCAATATATTTCTCTGAATGAATTTAAACTAAATATGGTCAGGGAGGTGAAAAAATGAAAATACCTGTAGACCAGTTATCAAAAGAAAATTAGAAAATGGATACACGGATTCTAATCAAATTATTGGTTGAGAGCGGATCACGTGACATGCATCATTTCTACTGTTACATCAACCATGCATTATATTTTCTAACAAGCATTCATTAGTAAAGTTGATTTGAATGCTTGGGCAGCCAGGGACACGTATGTCATACTTGCCAACTGTCCCTATTTAGTAGGGACAGTCCCTACTTTGGGGGAAAAGAAGGAGCATTTATCACCATTTACAACCCTTTGTCCCTATTTTTTGAAAAATCTGTGCACAGTAATCTATAGGAAATACAGAATTGTCCCTATTTTTAAAATTTGTATTCCCACTTTGTCCCTATATTTGGACTCACAATGTTGGCAGGTATGGTATGTCTGCACGTATGCACATTTTCTTTTATTACGCCTACTGGATCAGCCCCAACTATGACCGCCATAATAAAAAACAGCACCCAAACCGAATTGATTTATAGTCCAACGACTAACTTAGATCTATAATTTATTGATTATCAAACGACAAGGATCCATATATCTTATTTTATGAAGGCAAGCAAATAATGTGCAGCTCTCGTTCGTGCATTGGGTCAAATAAGCACATTTGATAACTTCAAAATTGTCCAAAGCCACTCTGCCGTGCGTCGTGGCTTTAAACAATTACTAAAGTTATCTCATGCGCTTTTTGATTCGACCCAATGCACTCAGAGCAACTCGTTATTTGTAACTAAGGAATGGGAAAAGAAAAAAAACATTTTTTAAATATTGAACAAATTTCTCTGACTCATCTGTCTCCACTCAAAGAATTTTTTTTTTGTCCTCTTTATTTTCTTTAGAACAAAAAAAAAATCTTTTATTTATTTATTTATTTTTTTGCTTTTCGTTTAATCTTATTTATCTTATATCTTTTTTTTTTTTTTTCTCCAAATTAATACAAAAAAAATTATTATTCTATTTATTTCTATTATTCATTAATTTTTTTTTAAATTTATTTATTAGTTTTTTTTTTTTTTTTTTTTTTTTTTTTGGGGGGGGGGGGATTAAACCTTCCTTTTTCATTGCATACTACCTATACATGAACAAAATGTTTTAAATGGTTTTACATGTTCTGTATAAATGATAAAATACCGGCTACTTCTGCTAACATTTGGCGATTATGTTTCTATTTGCAGACAACCTGCTACAAGGACTGCCCTGCTGGAAAAAATTGCTGTAGTGTCACGCCAACTACTAGTAGTCCATAATGGACCCAATGTTCTGGACATCACAGAGAAAATTCTGTTTGAATCATTGATTGATTGACTGGTTTGGTTTTATTGATTGAAGCACATGATTGACTGGTTTGGTTTAATTGATTGAAGCACATGTAAAAACAGTCTTTAAAAAAAATGGTACAGTTAGGGAAAAATAAATTAGGTATGAAATTTTTTAAAGAGTTATGTATGTATGGTATCAAATTAAAGCCAATATAGTTTCTTGGAGATGCAATTTATTTCAAATAATTTGCTTTTGAAGAACAAAAGTTATGTTAATTTTTGGGTGAAGACGAGAGAATTAACTCTACACAATCCCATTTTCTTTTACATTCATTTTTTGGGCTTTGTTTGAAATCTACTTGGTACGGCGTGCACAGATTTGTTTTTTTTATTGATTGTAGAAAACCAATCATATCTCAACAGTGGCATATCTAGGGTCAAGTGCACCCGGGGCAAATGTTGAAGATTTCAAAAATTAAAAATTTTCTTGCATTCTTACCGATTATAACAGGAATGGACTGTATAACACTCCATTATTAAGCTTGCTTTATTACTGTATGATGTCAATTATCATTGGGGAATGTAATTCCTACCAATGTACAAATTTCAATTATTTGAGTGTTTTGAGGAAACCTAGCTACTTGCCTTAATTTTCAAAAGTAAAATAACTCTTATGGTATTTGATAAATTTTTACAAGTGATGGTTTCTGAACATAATGTGAACTGAAATCATCATGACTTTTCAACTCCATTGTAAGTTTGGATTATTTAATCAAGAATTTATGTGTTTTATACACATAAATTAAATTTATGTTTATATACAATGTAGTTTGAATATATTGTTTGGTATAATCATGAAATGATGCACATATGTGTTACGTATTTGTATTGATTGTTTGGTGTCTGTGATATATGTTTGTTTGAAAATTTTTACTTTAAGTAAAGATGGTGTCGGTAATATAAAATAAATACACAGAACAAGTTATAAAAAGCAAAAAAAAATTGAAAAGAATGTTAGATGTTTGCGAAAGTACTCAGAGTTTTTTGCCATTCCTTTGAAAAAAGGTGCATGGATATGATTCCTAGAATATTGAGAATAGTAGGCCTGCTTATACATTACATAACAACTTGACTTTTAAATAGTAACATGACATAATGATTTGATGAAGATGTATTCTATAAACCATCATTTGATTGCATTTTATTTTTGTCTGTATCTTCGGCAGATCCAGGATATGGAAAATTTAGGAATAAAGGGTGCACATACATTTAGCAATTTTCTTAGATGTGTTCAACATACGATTTTTAAAAGAGAAAAGAGGGTATGCGTGTTGCATCCTCGCCTTGATCGTTCAATGTCCTGAGATAATATTCTTATTAAGATTCATTCATAAAGAAAAAAATCATTTTAATCACATTTTATGTGTGTTGAGTCTTCAGGAAAGAATCAATCTCATTTTTAAAAATTAATAATCATCTCTGACAATACATGTAATTCATCTTGGTCACCCCAGAGACTCCACATCGACACCTGTGGCCTGTAACATAATGAGTAAATCTCTTGGAAATTGATAGTAGCCAATCAGGGTCCTTGTTGCATAGACTTCTTGCATTAAAGTCCAACTATGAACCAATCAGAATGTTTGTGTTTGAAATGTGCAATTGATTGTAATTATTTATGTTACAGGACACATACAGACCAAAAAAATTTTGATTTACTGTTAAAATATATTGCAGCTGAAATTCTTTATCAGCTATTGTTAGCCCGTTTTTACTGGCTTGATAGCTAACGATTTAAATGATGGGGGAAATTTACAAATGGTCATATTCAGACTAAGTGGGACATTTAGCTGAAATTTCAATGTGGCGCTGTGCCTTTGAAAATGCAAATTAGGATCTGAAATCAACACAAAGGCTTCTTTACAATACAAACAATTATTTAAGTTCAAACATTATGTGATCCAGTTTTCTTGCGCTGAATAATTGAGCAAACAGGAATTTGCACGTATGGGACTATGGTGCTTTAAATGCCTCTTTTTCTTATAACTAATCACTTTTGCAAGATTTTTTTTGCTTAAAGTAATTTTCATGGACTACTCTAACATGGCATATAAATACAGGCAATTTGGATTTAGTTATTTACTTGAAATGTTGAATTTAAGGTACTGGTCGTGTCACTCACATTTTGGATGTCGTGTCACTCACGACACATAGAGACGGACCATTTTCCACCGAGAGGGAATGATTGATAAACATAATAAATGTCGGAGAGGTACACTATTCATACACATATACCAGCACCTATGGTACCCTTAGAGATCTACCTGGGCACAAATCCAACCATAACCAATGATGGTCAGAAACCCATGTCTTTTTTCTGTCGTGTCACTCACGCACTGTTTTTTAATCATAATTTCCAGGACTAATAGTAAAATTCAAATCCAACTGGTAATGACACATGCCACTCCTCCATTATACATAATATGGTAGTCATGATCCTTTCATAACCTACAAGTGCAAAGATATGCGCCCTTCTATCAGTCCAAATGTCGTGTCACTCACGTTTGAATATGACCACATGCGCTTTGAATCTGAACACAGATTGTATTGTCCTAACATGATATAATTCTTATATAATTTTGTTATTTAAATATTGCATTGACATACTGATTGAGTTATGGTTTGAGACCATCTAAATTTCTCAAATTGCAATACACAGTATATGGGAAGTATATATTCTTAAATGATAAATCTGTTGTAAGCCAATGTATGAATATGATATCTAATGACAAGGTCTTTCAAGTGGTGTTTTAGTTTCACTCGTAGCGTGAAAATATATGATAAAAAATATGTGTAACCTTCACATGTATAGCTTTTATTTGTTGGTTTCAGATTTTTTAAAGTAAATATATAAAGCAATCATAATATACATGTTTCATCTTTGCGTTTTGAATTTTTACTATTTAAATTATATGCTCATAGTGGTTTATTGTGTCATTAAAATTTGTTATCGTATGCAGGGCTGCTGAGCTAGGGCCGGGAGCTTTAGCCCCCCCCCCCCCTCCCTTTCAGAAAATGGGTTTAAAAACGTGAAGATGATCATCTACTTGTACGTGATTCATCCCTTCCCCCTAAAAAAATGATAATAAATGGAAAACAGTACCTGGTATTCCATGTAAATTATCAACATTTCGGATTACAAGGAGTAGAACTTTGGTGTTGCTATCAATCCAAATTGTCAAACGCCTTGTATAAATTTATTGAACATCAAGTCATTGTTATTTGTAAAGTATCTACTAGCCCAGTTTCTTTACATGCTAGTCCAAGGGTAATTTATTTACTCAGTACCCACCATTTTACTAGTTTGATTTGATCATTATCAATGTATACTTACATTTTTACAACCTCGATCTTTGTTACTTCGTAATTACATTGTTGGTAATTTATTTAAAAGATTTGTATATAGAGCATAGTTTTAAAGTAATACATTTTATATCTTTACGCGGATGAAAAAAGGGAAAAGTCATCAGTATGGAAATTGTATGTATGAAGGGGGGTCATAAAGCTACGCACTTAGTTGTTGACGATTTAGAAGTCATAGAATTTAATATTTCATATTACTATATTTATACCATCTTTTGCTACATTTTGTGAGGATTAACTTGGTGTAAAAAACATGGAATAAAACTAACAGCAATTACTAAAATCGCGGCGAGATCGAAACCCTCTCCTCCGTTGCCGTCAGGAAAAAAAAAACGGTTCATAAGTCTACGCACTCACTTTGAAGTTTGATTTTACACTTTTAATTATGTGTTTTCTTCCAAATTTTCATGATATATTATGAAATAGTTACCACAATTCATTTCAATAATGTTTACCATTTTAGCACCTTGCTTCTATGTTTAGCCGTAAAAGGTGGAATTTTGAACTTTGAAATGAAACACTATTTTGCTATG
Source organism: Paracentrotus lividus (assembly GCA_940671915.1). Classification (NCBI taxonomy): domain Eukaryota; kingdom Metazoa; phylum Echinodermata; class Echinoidea; order Camarodonta; family Echinidae; genus Paracentrotus; species Paracentrotus lividus. Next base: position 17,844,504 of record CALNVZ010003425.1, on the reverse strand, counting down.
ACGCCTGACGGCGCCTGTATTATGCGAGTGTATATTTTGGCCCCATTCACTTTGGCTTGCAACGATCGTCTGCGTTCGCGGAGCAGGGATGGAGCGGGGATGGCCGCACCCTTTTGTGAAACACCCGGGGGGGGGGGGGGCTTTTCTCGAAAGGGTGGGTTGAGGGAGGGGAGTCAAAATTAACGCACCATTCGGGAACACGCGGAGGGGGGGGGGGGCTTTTCTCGAAAGGCTGTGTTTAGTAGTTTCTGAACCAGTCGTTTTTTTATGAAAATTATTCATTTAATAATAACAATATAATATCAATAGATAATAATAATAATATGAAAATAATAATAATAATAACCCAATATTGTATCGCGCTTTCCCAAATATAATAGGAGAAATAAGGAGGACAGCTTGCATTTTTGTTGATTTTGAATTTGCCGTAACTCTAGACCCCCCCCCCAAGCATTATAGAACTATTGAATTAAGAGAAATAGGATGTTTTCTATTCTGAATAAACTCATATTTGCAAAAAGTTTAGAAGCTCCGTCCAACAATATTTAACCAGCCTTAAATAGAAAAATAGCATATTTGTTGATTTTTGAGCTGTGAGGCACGGACGCTTGTTGTTGGACACAGACACACATACTGTCTTGACTCATTTTTTATATTTTGATAACCAAGCGATTATCAAAAATCATAGACGAATGTGACCGGATCATGGGGAAAACAGTTAAAGGAATTGAAGTACATGTAGCTACCCTAGGTAAACTACATTAAATGTTATTGTTATTTCAGAGATTCTGACAGGGTCTTACTACAGGCTTGTCAAGAGAAAGGAGCGAGTGAGGAGACATTCAGCAATGTGGCTTTACAACTCAAGGACAAGACATCTCAGCAGGTATAAACATATCATGTACTAGTAACACAATATTTGCCCGGCTGTCGATTGCTCCAGGCTTTATTTCATTGCAAATGTAGGGTTAGAGTTAGAGTGGCAATAGGGTTTTACTTGTATTAGGTTTAGGATAAGTAATAGTGCCTATTTTTCATTGGGGCAATTATACACTTGTGATCCATCATATCAAAATGAGAGACAAGTGGCCAGAAAAGAGTCAAAGATATGGGCAAAATAATCAACTTTTAAATACTTTTCCTTAATCATTTTTACTCAATTTTTTTACCAAGCATAAATGAAATATTGAATCAGTGAATTGAAAAATATTCTCTCCCAATTAAGTTAGACATTTTTTTATCATTTTGCCAATTTCTTTGATCCTTTGCTGAGATTGCTCGGCTACTTGTCTCACATTTTGATGTGATGCATCACACTTGTACTCATTGTGTTGATTACCATGATACAGCATGAATGAATTCACACGTAGGTGGCATTTGTTCTGGTTGCCATGTAACCTCTTACATCATTGACGTTAAACTTGTGGCCTGCTTTCCATGTACCATCTACTTCTGTTATAACGAACATGGAAACTACAAATGTAAGTTATAATGGGGTCATTCTTCTGGTCCTAACTACAATGCATGCAAACCTAGATGTGTTCAATATAATTAGATTTTGTTATAATTGGGTAATTGGCTTTGTCTGAAGTACCTCATAATGTTATAATTGTATTGGACTTTATTCATTGGGAAAGACCTTTGAACCTATACTGGACAGCTCACAATGCATATAAAGATGAGTAAATGGTTAATTAAAAAAAAAAATGAGAATTGAGATTACTAGCATTTTTTTTGAGGGGGGGGGGGAGCTTAAAAAACTTTATTTGTTTATTGAAATTAATGCTATTTGTCCTATGTTTCTCTGAATTATGTGAATGATTTTCTCTTGAAGGTGAAGGAAAGATTTGCTATCCTCATGAAGCTGTTCCATCTGAAAGCTAGTCCCGACGAAGAGGAGCCGAGCAATGATCAGGATGATGAGGAGGAGGAGAGTGATGATGATGAGGAGGAGGAAGAAGATGATGAAGAAGAAGAAGAAACAGAAAGCTGATGATGATGATGGTGGTGGGTGGTGAATCTCTAAAGATATACCTTGTTCAATATTCAAAGAGTCTCTTTCTTGCCGTTTTATCCTGCTTGGTCATCCTTTTGCGTCATTCATCAATTTTGAAAAAATTCATAAAAATTCTTTACACTTATGGGGAAGATTCCTGCTGGATAATTTAAGGCCGTTTAAACAAGATCAGATTGTAAGTAATAGTCAAATACTACTTTCTTACCCCTGTCATTGGATTCTACTTTTCTAGATTTGTTTTTCTTCTAAAAGCAGCGTTTTCTGTATAGGGTACATGCAGGTAATATGGGCCCCCTAAGCTCATTTGCCTAATTTGCATAAAATTACAAAATGACACACAGTCTTATCTTTGTTTATATGAATCAATAACTACTGCTCTAACTTTTATTGTGAAGAAAAACAATTATCACCAACCCCCCTGTCTGCAATATTCAAATGTTGACGTCATTACCAAAGTGCCCATATTACTTGCATGTGCAGGTAATATGGGCACATGTATTTTATGTATGTTTTAAAAACTACAATGACTCTACCATGTTTCGAATTTGCTTAAAATGTTGAAAATTATTAACTTTCAGATACCATTTGAAATTATAAGACCCTTCAGTAAATAATTTGACTATATATTTCATTGTTTTGTATTTTGTATATTATTTCTTTTTTGATAGTATTTAAGTATTATTTTCATTATACAAATCAATATAGGCCTGCTATAAGTTATTTATATTGATTATATACTGTGAATATACTCCCCAAAATCGAAGCCAAAGAGATTGATGCCTCATCCCAATACTAAGTACCAGAATCATTTCCGCATTTTGGATGGCCCATATTACCTGCAACTAATGTTTGCTGTGTCAGGCAAGCATTCACTGCACTTTTGCAACCCCTCACTACAGCGAATTGACCTTACACGCTAGTATGATCAAAATGAAACTAATAAGCTTACTAAATATACAAACAATTGAGGTTACCCCTCAAACACTCTTTCACCATCCACTCTGTGAAATATCAAATTTTACAGTCAGGGTAAAAAAATGCCGTAAGTTTTACCTACCTTGTTGATTTTCAGCAATTTTCTATGAGAAATTTACGGCATCAGATGCTCTCAAGGCGATATATTTTCGTGTACAGTTCATATGAACAACATATGGTGCTCACACCGGTCACGGTCGACGGTCACGACATGATTTGCTCAGGTGGCCCATATTACCTGCTGACCATATTACCTGCATGTACCCTATCCTATTATATACTTTATATAAATTTTCAGCTGAGGAAAGGACTGAAAGAGGTATTTTTGCCCATGTTATTGAATTCTACTTCATATACATGTATAATGTAGTTATTTCATACTTAATAGTGTATAATGCCTTGTTTATGATTATGATTCTACACTTAACAGTGCTCACTTAAGCGCACTGTGTTGCCAATTTTAACAGATTATGCTTAGGTGCATTCATGGTCGAAAACAAAATTTAAAACAGGATCATGAATCATGTAGCAAAACACAATTACAGAACACAATCACAATCAGTGGTCACCTTTCCATGGTCGAAATTTAACGCTGATTATATGGGGATTCTCTTTAAATTCCCCACACCCAGCAACACCTACTGTATTCGCAATGTTCAAGGTATGATGGTATCGAAGCTGGTCATCTTTCAAACTCACCCTTTTCGGGTTAATCACCATCAAAATGGAGATCTGAAGACCTATTTGCAACCTTGAAATTGAACCATGAATGCAACCTTCGTCCTCTCTTTATATCTGTGTTTTTGTAATTGTGTTGTGATTGTAATATGATTACTGTTCTTGTAAATTTTGTTTCTGACCATGAAACATCCTTAATCTAATAGATTGGCTTTGGCAAGCATCCAAGTACACATAGCGAGTTGAGGGGAACAATGTTGATTAAATTTCCATCAAAAAGTAGTAATATCTTTATTCAACATATTTGAAAACCTCATTTGCAAATTACAAGGGTAAAAAGTATAACCATACTGATCATGTGTATGAAATATAGTGGCATTGTTGACTTTATTGTAAGAAGAGTAAAAGCAAGTCCAGTCCTTGGATTTTACCGGTCAGCGGCCGATCCAGGTTGTGAAAAAGAAAGGGCACAGAAAGCAAATTTCTTTGATATGATTTTATTAACTTGTATATTTACTTTTAAAAAATGATATATTTGCCTACTTGCCTAAAAAAATAGAGGGGGGCGTGTGCCCCTGGCGCCCCGCCTGGATCCACCACTGCCGTTCTAATTATTAGATTAAAATGTCAAATAGAATGAGTGTACACATCAGCATCATGTCCGGACCTGTATTTATAAGTGCACTTACGTATTATATACCAGTGAAAACTATATTGCACTGGTGTGTGGTGCAGTGCAAAGTGCTCTCTTCACACAGTTCAATAGGACATGATTGTACATGACCAAAAACTGTTAGAATCTTCCATTCTGTTTTTTTTTTCTGTTTTTTTTTAGTATTGGAACTGAAACAATTCAATCCAATAATTTGCAATAAACTGATTAATACCCATCTACCTGCTTAATATTTTGGTTAAAACTGATTTTAATAAGGCTTTATGATAGGCCTACAACATGATTTTTGGATAATGTCAGATTTAAGGCCTTTGACCTTTTTCATCATCAATCAAGTCGCAAACAACTTGACTATGATATCTTTAGATTATATTTATAATGTTTATTTATATATGATTATTATGATGTTGAAGGAAGACTTTAGACTTTGCCTATTCATCTCATTATGGTAAATGTGTGATTTCGTTAGTTCATGAAGTATGAAGTGAAGTAGAGTGACTTGATTTTGCTGCATATATTGCTGAAATATTATGTAGAAAATATGTCCTTTGTGTTGGACTTAGGCCTTTTTTTTGTCACAAAAAGATAATGTTTGTGCTTGCCAGAACAGTATTGGATTTGAATGCTTTATTTAATTGCATATAGTTGAAGGGGGGAAATCTTTTATAATTTATTTTATGTATTTGTATTTTTCTTTACATTGGTTTTAATACATCTGTATAAGTTTATGTAATGGAAGTACAATATATGATATGATGGTTTAATTTACTTCAATAATCACATGACCCTCTCTTACCTTGCTTTTGTTCCCGAGAACAATGCTATGACCGAACCAACAATAGACTACCGACTACCAAACATTTTTCCTACTTCCTACCCTCCATAATACCCTCCTCAACGCCTGCCTGACACGAGGGCGCTAGACCACTAAGGCATATATCTTCATTCTGATTTTTCGAGTCGTGCTGATCGGGCCGTTCCTGAATTTTCGGGTGAAGATCGTTCCTATTTACGATTTTGAATTTATTATTATCAAATGTTTGCGCTTCCTAAAGCCTCCTTTTACGCCTAGCGTTAAATTTGGGTGCTTTAGTTTTACTGCGCCCTGCCCTTTTGGCAAGATTACGTCTTTTCCGGACGTTTTCTTTCCTTTTCCAACCCAGTCCCTGCCCGTTCTTTTTAACGTGGTTGTTTTGGTCGGTCGGTTTGAGCGCCTGTTTTTCTTTGAAACTCAGTCCCGCTCTTCTCCGACTCTTCCGCTGTGGGTTGTTCTCCTTTAGGAGGGTTTCCTTTCTTCCTTTCTAGAACATATTTGACATTTAAGTACGTTGTGTTTTAATTATTGTACATTTTCCCGCGGCAACGTGGCCTTTTGCGGGGTGTCTTCCGGGTCTTTTGGACTTCCGGTCTTTGTTCGACCGCCATCTTGTTTTGTTGGCGTGTGTGTGTGTATGTGTGTCGAGCGCCTCTTTGTTAGTCCGCTCTTCTGGTGGCATACTCTTCTTTTTGGTCGTTTCTAACGAGGTTCGTCCCCGTTTTCGTCAAAAAAAAAAAAAAAAAAAAAAAAAAAAAAAAAAAAAAAAAATTCCTTCGTCTAGCCTTTTCTAGACGGGGTTTTCTTTTTTTTGGAGTTCTCCGTGAGCCGCCTAAGTAGCCGGTCTCGCTTGTCTTGCCTTAGCTTTTCTAAAGGAATTAGGTTTAACGCTTACAAAGACATAATTTTTGTTCTTTTCTTTTCAGAGGCGTTCTAACCATGACAGCAGGAGTGACTCCTCTGATCGACA
>CALNVZ010003425.1:17811894-17823321 GCA_940671915.1 Paracentrotus lividus | reverse complement strand
CCACAAATTTCACTTATAGCAAACCCCAACTCATCATAATTGATCAGTAATTCTGCATATCATCCTCAATTCCATAAGCTTCAAATAACTGTCTTCATACAACTTGGTAGGGCAATTCCTGCGCACCCTAATTTCCATACCCTTTACAAAAATGAACGCTGCTCATTCATGCATGACTTATTTTCGGACTTTTTGGTGTCATATGAAAGTTGGGATAATGAGCTTTCCATACATATAAATTTCATTACCTAAAATCAAATATTTTTCATTTGGCAGCCATTTCAAAAGTGTATAGTTCTTTTCGGGACGCCCTGTATTTCTCTTCTTTATTCTAAAAAATATTGAAAGAGTGGGTCTACGCTTAACCTTTTGTGAAGTCGAGTCTTGCAGTTTTTCTTGCGAAATGGGTCCACTTTGGTTATGATTGACAGCGCGCACAACAAAGCGGTCTTTAAATCGGGAACAGCTGAATCGCGTTGTTCAGTTACGGTCAACGCACTTCAGTCATCGCAACCAGGAGGCGGAGCTCCTCGCGAAAGCTACCGGTAGCTAATCGGAGCGCCCAAAAATCAGAATGCATTGTTCTCTATTTCTGTAAAAGCGGAATGGTAGACTTTTTTCCGTGGCGCAGGGGACTTAACTTGTTAGACCTAGTCTATATTGACGAAATTCGTCATATTTTTGGTCTGTTATATGGTAACGATTTAGGCCGTTAACTTGATATGTAGATCTAATATAATTTGTTTTTATATAGACTACAGACCAAACTGTCGCCGTTTGCGATTCCACTAACGGCCTCAAATGGTCTGACTAGTATTGGCTATTGCATCTCGCTGACGCCGTTTGCAAATCCACAAACGGCCTCAAAATCGCCTGTCTAGTATTGCATCTCGCTGACGCCGTTTGTAAATCCACAAACGGCCTCAAAATCGTTTGTCTAGTATTGCATCTCGCTGACGCCGTTTGCAAATCCATAAACGGCCTCAAAATCGTTTGTCTAGTATTGCATCTCGCTGACGCCGTTTGCAAATCCACAAACGGCCTCAAAATCGTCTGTTTACTATCTTGCTGACGCCGTTTGCAAATCCACAAACGGCCTCAAAATCGCCTGTCTAGTATTGCATCTCGCTGACGCTGTTTGCAAATCCATAAACGGCCTCAAAATCGTCTGCCTAGTATTGCATCTCGCTGACGTCGTTTGCAAATCCATAAAACGGCCTCAAAATGGTCTGTTTATATTTGCATCTCGCTGACGCCGTTTGCAAATCCACAAACGGCCTCAAAATCGCCTGTCTAGTATTGCATCTCGCTGACGCCGTTTGTAAATCCACAAACAGCCTCAAAATCGTTTGTCTAGTATTACATCTCGCTGACGCTGTTTGCAAATCCATAAAACGGCCTCAAAATGGTCTCTATAACCATATATGACTTCTTTGACGCCGTTTGCAAATCCACTAACGGCCTCAAAATAGTCTGTTTATTTTTGCATCTCGCTGACGCCGTTTGCAAATCCACAAACGGCCTCAAAATCGCCTGTCTAGTATTGCATCTCGCTGACGCCGTTTGCAAATCCACAAACGGCGTCAAAATGGTCTGTCTAGTATTGCATCTGGCAATTACAAACTGTAATAACCAGTGTTGTGTCTCTGGATCAGTCCGGTTTCATAAAAAACAGATCATCTGCAGAGAATGTACGCCTTGTTCAGGATATAATTGATTATTATAAACAGGTCAAGAAACCAGCTATTATTATGTTTTTAGATTTTCAAAAGGCATGCGACAATGTTTCTCATGCTTTTCTTTTTTATATACTAAAAAAATTGGTCTAAAAAATGGTCTCTAAAGTAACCATATGACTTCTTTGACGCCGTTTGCAAATCCACTAACGGCCTCAAAATAGTCTGTTCATTTTTGCATCTCGCTGCACCGTTTGCAAATCCACAAACGGCCTTAAAATAGTCTGTCTAGTATTGCATCTCGCTGACGCCGTTTGCAAATCCACAAACGGCCTCAAAATGGTCTCTATAACCATATGACTTCTTTGACGCCGTTTGCAAATCCACTAATGGCCTCAAAATAGTCTGTTTATTTTTGCATCTCGCTGACACCGTTTGCAAATCCACAAACGGCCTTAAAATAGTCTGTCTAGTATTGCATCTCGCTGACGCCGTTTGCAAATCCACAAACGGCCTTAAAATGGTCTGTCTAGTATTGCATCTGGCAATTACAAACTGTAATAACCAGTGTTGTGTCTCTGGATCAGTCCGGTTTCATAAAAAACAGATCATCTGCAGAGAATGTACGCCTTGTTCAGGATATAATTGATTATTATAAACAGGTCAAGAAACCAGCTATTATTATGTTTTTAGATTTTCAAAAGGCATGCGACAATGTTTCTCATGCTTTTCTTTTTTATATACTAAAAAAATTGAACTTGGGAAAATCTTTTATTTAGTGGATCAGAACTATGTATGCGGAAGCAAAGGGTCGTGTTTTAAACTATGGATGGTTTTCAGAGAGTTTTGATTGAGAGGGGTGTAAGACAGGGGTGCCCCTTATCATCATTAATTTTTATTATTATCGCAGAGGTGTTAGCGACTAAAACTAAACAAATAATCTCATAAATGGGATCAGTCTACCAATCCCATAATGAAAGAGAGTTCATAGAAGTAAAATATCTCAATTCGCTGACGACACAGCAGCTTTTGTTAATATTATTAACTCTTTTAATTATTTAATGCAAGAAATAGAGAAAGTTTGGCAAATATGCAGGCCCAAAATAAATGGGACAAAACAAAACTCTTTCAACTTAACACTGATATAGAGATTCGGCAAGTAGAACGTATTGAAACAGACCTTAAAATACCTCGGCATTTACGTGGGCAAAAAATAAAACAAGTAGAAGATTATAATTGGGAAAAATAAAATTGATAAATACTCAATATTATCCGCTTATGGAAATCACGAAATCTAACCTACTTTGGAAAGGTGGTAATCATTAAATCATTAAGGAGAAGTTCACCCTGGAATTTTATTGGTTTAAAAAATGCAGAAAAAATAAAAATATGAGTGAAGGTTTGGGGAAAATCGACCCAAAATATGAATGAAGTTATGAATATTAAAGTTTTGATTCTGTGACGTCACATGCGAGCAGATCTCGTATGTGTTATGTAGTGTAAATTCCATAAAATGTCATTTTTTTTCAGAAGAAAATAATTATGTCACCTGTGCGGTCGAATATACCATCAAACATATGTTCATTATACATGACTATATCAATTGACCCATTCCTTTATCAAGAACCATGACAAAAAGACAATTTATGGAATTTACATACACAACCAATGGGAGAGCTGCTCGCACGTGACGTCACAGAATCAAAACTTTAAATATTCATAACTTTGCTATTTTTTGGTCGATTTTCTTCAAACTTTCACTAATATTTTTCTATTGTTTTTCTTCATTTTTTAAGACCAATAAAATTCCAGGGTGAACTTCCCCTTTAATAGTGTCACAAATTATATATAGTGCCAAAATAATTAGAGTACCTGATTATGTAATTAAAATTTTGAATAAAGCCATTTACTCTTTTATATGGAACTCAAGAAAAGAAAAGGTAAAAAGAAATGTTTGTATAAACAACCTGCTAAATGGTGGTATAGACATGGTACACTTGGTATCACAAATTAATTCTTTAAAACTCTCATGGATTTCCAAGGTATTGGAAGAAGACCATTTTAGTTGGAAAATCCTTTTAAAATTTTGGCTGAACAAAATCGGCAAGATTCCGGTATGTTTGGAATACAACCTCTCTACGAATGATATGAAATACTTATGTAATAAATTTAAAATTCCGATATTCTATCATGATCTTCTTTGTATTTGGTCTACAATACAATATGTTGACTTATCTGAAGTGGATGGTATAGAAAATCAATTGATATGGAACAACAGTCATATCAAATTCAATAATCATTTGTTATTTTTTAATAAATGGCAGGAAGCTGGTATAACAAAGTTCAAACATATAATCCAAGCTGGGAATTGGATAGAATCAACAGTATTAAACAATAATTATTCAATACACGTATCTCAATTTATCTTTGATGTAGAATATGCTATGTTAAAGAAAAGTTTCCCAGTAAATGTACTTTAAGGATGCGTAGAATAAGAACTAGAAACATAGAAAACCAAGAAAACAAAAATTGTTCAATATTTATCAAATCTGGAAATACCATTAGTTTAGACTGTATAACAACGAAAAAGATGTACTCAATATTCCGTTTAATCTATGCACAAAAGCCATCAAATACATTGCATTGGATGAATATCTTGTCATTACCCGAATCATTTAACTGGGAAAAGGTTTTCTTATTCAAAATGTGTAAACTTAAAGATAATAGAATAAAACAATTTAACTTCAAATTACTTCATAATGTGTTACCTTCAAAAGAACATTTGTTTAAATGGCATATTTTGGATTCAAACTTATGTGCACGATGTAATGAGATCGAAACAACTTTTCATTTCATGTTGCATTGTAAACAAGTGAAGTTATTTTGGAAAATCATATGTAGATTCATATTTAATTTTTTAAATTTAGAAATGGATATAAATGAGCAGATTTTAGTGGTCGGACACAAGCTAGAAGAATCTAAATTTGATTTACCAAACCTTATTGTAAATATTGCTGAATATACCATTTATCAAAATTACATCCGTAATAATCTCAAAGGAAAGTTTACAAATGCAAATACAATTTGGGTTGATTTTAGATTTAATACAAAGGCATACTTAAACGTGAAAAACAGATCTATGTAATTTTCTTGATACCAACAAAACCGATCAATTGTTAGTAATTTTGTGAAAGGACACCTTTTTTCTGTACAGAAGTCTTCTTTATTATACAAATATACAATGACAATCGAGGATCTGGTTAAAACTATTCGCATCGAAGGAACTAGTTTTAACCTGTTCTGAGAATGAGTCATTGTATATTTGTTTTATATCCCTTCCACTATCCTTTCAATTTTTTTAATGAACAAAAAAAAAAAAAATTATATAGTCTATGCTTACCTTTCTTCTGGATCCAATAAGTACAAGTACTTACAAAGCGCCCGTTTTTGTTCGAGCACCGACGAAAAATCTTGCGAGCGCTGAATCGAGTGATTTGATGTCGATCTCATCACAACTCACACCATCAATTTGTGAACAAAATTCACGGAATATAGATACAGCATACTTAATTTGTTTCTGAGTATTAACGCTGTCAGTCGAGTTCATGAAATCCACAATTTCCTCGTCATTATACTGCTGAAATCTTCCGTTATTACCATCAATCTGGCAACTAGTGGAGGCAGCCATTTTGTCTGTTTACAAACAAAAATCAGCTGTTGCGCACCTGGTCAGTGCAGCTCGCCGAAAGTTTCCCGTGGCATGCGCGCATGCAGTGGAGAATTCAGGTAAAAGCAGCAGAGTAGCACCGCTCGTGCAACTCGCGCAACTCGTGAATAGGGTGGGGGGGGGGGGTCGGAAAAACGTATAGTCCAGTTTTTCCCTAGGGAAAAAATGTACTATGCGTGACGTCATGAAGAAAAACGAACTATTTCTTGAGAAACTTTTTTCTTAGTTATACTATTCTTTTTCTCCTTGTGTACACTCTCAATGCAAACAATCTTAGATAAGGGATATAATATGTTTTATGTTAATAAATACCTCGATAGAGGATAAAAGAAAAAAAAAATCTGGCTGATGCCGCTTGGAAATCCACAAATGGCCTCAAAATGGTCTCTATAACCATATGACTTCTTTGACGCCGTTTGCAAATCCACTAACAGCCTCAAAATAGTCTTTATTTTTTGCATCTCGCTGACGCCGATTGCAAATCCACAAATGGCCTTAAAATGGACTCTATAACCATTTGACGTCTTTGACGCCGTTTGCAAATCCACTAATGGCCTCAAAATCGATGCATCACTAGGCAGACCATTTTAAGGCCGTTTGTGGATTCGCAAACGGCGTCAGCGAGATGCAATACTAGACAAACGATTTTGAGGCCGTTTGTGGATTTGCAAACGGCGTCAACGAGATGCATCACTAGACAGACCATTTTAAGGCCGTTTGTGGATTCGCAAACGGTGTCAGCGAGATGCAATACTAGACAAACGATTTTGAGGCCGTTAGTGGATGCGCGAATGGCGTCAAAGAGGTCAAATCGATATATAGACCATTCTGAGGCCGTTAGTGGATTTGCAAACGGCGTCAAAGAGGTCAAACGGTTATATAGACCATTTTGAGGCCGTTAGTGGATTCGTAAACGTCGTCAAAGAGGTCAAATCGATATATAGACCATTTTGAGGCCGTTAGTGGATTTGCAAATAGGGTCAGCCAGATGCAATACTAAACAGACCATTTTAAGGCCGTTTGTGGATTCGCAAACGGTGTCAGCGAGATGCAATTATAGTAAACAGACCATTTTGAGGCCGTTTGTGGATTTGCAAACGGCGTCAAAGAGGTCAAATCGATATATAGACCATTTTGAGGCCTTTGTGGATTTGCAATCGGCGTCAGCGAGATGCATCACTAGACAGACCAGATGCAATACTAGACAGACTATTTTAAGGCCGTTTGTGGATTCGCAAACGGCATCATCGAGATGCAATAGTAAACAGACCAGTTTTAGGCCGTTAGTGGATTTGCGAACGGCGTCAAAGAGGTCAAATCGATATATATAGACCATTCTGAGGCCGTTAGTGGATTTGCAAACGGCGTCAAAGAGGTCAAACGGTTATATAGACCATTTTGAGGCCGTTAGTGGATTTGCAAACGGCGTCAACCAGATGCAATACTAGACAGACCATTTTAAGGCTGTTTGTGGATTCGCAAACGGCGTCAGCGAGATGCAATAGTGAACAGACTTTTTTGAGGCTGTTAGTGGATTTGGAAACGGCGTCAAAGAGGTCAAACGGTCATATAGACCATTTTGAGGCGTCAGCGAGATGCTAGACAGACCATTTTTAAGGCCGTTTGTGAATTTGCAAATGGCGTCAGCGAAATGCACAAATAAACAGACGATTTTGAGGCCGTTAGTGAATTTGCAAACGGCGTCAAAGAAGTCATGGTTATAGAGACCATTTTCAGGCCGTTTGTGGATTTGCAAACGGCGTCAGCGAGATGCAATACTAGACAGGCGATTTTGAGGCCGTTTGTGGATTTGCAAACGGCGTCAGCGAGATGCAATAGTAAACAGACGATTTTGAGGCCGTTTGTGGATTTGCAAACGGCGTCAGGGAGATGCAATACTAGTCACACGATTTTGAGGCCGTTTGTGGATTTGCGAACAGCGTCAGCGAGATATTTTGCAATAGTAAACAGACGATTTTGAGGCTGTTAGTGGATTTGCAAACGGCGTCAAAATGTGTTCTATATAGACGTCAAATAAGGCCTTAAAATCCTTTGCATACTACAGACGAGCGATTTGACGAATTTCGTCATTATCAAAATACCGGCAAAAGAGGTCTTAAAAATGCTTGATTTCTGGCCAGTAGGCATACTTAAAGCTTATTATATTATTGTCTGAAGTTTATCTTAAAAACAAATTTGGAGATTTGCCACTGAATTTCGGGAATTTTTTTTCTCCAAAGAGTGGAATTTGAAACACTGACTAACTTAACGTTAGAACTGAGTTAACTTAAGTTAGATTCTAGGCCAGTATACTATAGAATCTAGGCATAACTGGCTAAATTGTTAAAAAATCGTAACCTTTCAATTCGAAATTTCCTAGAAAAATACGATTTCGTCATAACCATGGATTGCTTTTTGTCTGTTTTTTGCACATAATCTTTGTGTACAAAAACAAACCGGGTATAAAATCGGACCCGTACTGGAAAATCGTACATGTGCGCTAACAGTTATGTCATGCTAATAATCCAAGTAAAATAAACATTATCCAATTTAGGAGTCAAAGACATTCATAACATATTCACAACAGATTCCACAATCATTACTTAAAATATTCAATATTGAGAAAAGCAATAATAAATTCATAAATAATTATGAGCAACATGAATGAATATCAAAGAATGAGTTATTTTTTGGTTGCTATGTTATCTCACAATCCTTTGCATGTTCTTATCGTTATTGCAGAGAGAGAAGAGAGGAAGAGAGATATGGAAAAAAAGGGGGGGGGTGGTAAGGGAAGCGGGTGGAGTAGAGTGGATTAGACTTTGGAAAGACGGACATGAAATGGTAATGAAGAAGTAAAACAAAATAAATACCGACTCAAAAAGGGCCTGAGCTTTTTACCCCCCGCTTGTTTATTTAGTCCCTATGCAAGGTCAGCTCAGGATTGCTTGCCGAATGGAAAAAAAAAAAAAAATTGAAAATACATGTAGATCTAGAAATACTACTAGTACGTAGTCTACATGTCTCAAGCAAAACATTGCTGGATGAGAAGTGTTTTGGAAAATCAAAATTGAAAAAATCCATGTTGGCCTAAAATCTAGACCCTAAGACAAAAAATGAATGATTTCATTGCGCATTTAGACTCTATTTTTTTTAGCGCAATGAAAATTACAACCAGTGATGATTGATTGGCACTCGGTCATTGTTTTCTTGAACAAACTTGTAAAAACTGTATTTGAACTCATTTTCAAATGTTCACCTAACTAAGCGTGTGCGTGTATGGGTATTATGTCTGCTCATTATGGAAAACTTTTTTGCTTGATGATACAAAGCTTAGTTGCTTTGCTTTCATAAGAGAGGTTAAAGGGACGTATAATTGATAAAACATGGGGAATTCACCTTATCTCGGGTGAAATGATAACATTCCAATCAGAGCCCGGCGTGTTGCGTAATCTCCAGGCGTCAGGGTGTCTGGAGTATAATCCTTCATGGCTAGACTAACTAACCAGAAGTCCGAAGTAAATCTTACCTATGTTTTGTTTTTGAAATGGAGCATTATACAAGTCCTCTCTTTGAATTAATACGAAGAGACCCGTTGAGAGTCTATAAACTAATCCGAAGCTATTGACCCTATTGATCGACTGAATTCGGCCAACTTTGTCATGTTCGTGCTGTCCGAATGTTAATCCCCAGTAGGCCGACCCTTGCGTAAGCCTCACTGTAGATTGTGTATGGGTCAATGGAGCTCAAGAAAAACGCGCATTCCCCACGATCTCCGACTTGCGGGGGCCTTTAAGAAAAGGGTGTGAACATTACAAGGTAGTGCATATCATCAACGCACCGTCTATTGTCTTCATCCCGATAATCAACTATTCTTTGTAGAGATCGGAGTCTACGTTCTTACTATTATGTCTCCAAGGTGTAGTCATGGCACCCATCATCCTGGTATCACAACCTGTTAATGAGTGATAGCCTTGCTCAGGGGCCGCGGAGCCGGGGGGGCTGGGGGGCTGCAGCCCCCCCACTTTTTTCAGCCAACGTGTACAAAAATGCAAAAATGACCATACATTTGTGATTTTTAGCCTGTTCAGCCCCCCCCCCACTTTCGGCTCAGCCCCTCCACTTTCAAAAACGCTCCGCGGCCCCTGTTGCTTGTGATTATCCCACAAAACTAACACAGGCAAAGTAGCCTGCTTTGAAGACAGATACGGTAGTGGCTGCGCAAATTGTATTAGAGGCTGAGAACTTGACACATCATATCGAGAATTGATACATTTCAAGTAATGTTGAATCCTTCCCTCATATTTTCCGACCTTTCTGACCTATAAATACATCTGTGCTCATAATGATAAAAAGTTACATTTATACATATATGATAAATAAATGTTAGGCCTACATGTATATTTCAACAATAAAATTTTATTAAACTCTGAAATATATATATGGCTGATGGTAGTTTAGGGGGATGTCTGATGCCAATCTTTCTACATTTGTTTCACTTTTATAAACTTCAATGTTTTTCAACCCCATTTCCTTCTACTTCTTTTTTTTTCTTTCTTCCTCTTTTTCGAGGATAGGATTTCACTTAATTCTCGTAATTTTTGTCCCCGCCGAACGAGTTCGAGCAGGGGACTATGAAACGGGCTCCGTACGTGTGTATGTGTGTGTGTGTGTGTGTCCGTCCATCCATCCGCCCGTCCGTCCGTGCGTCCGTATCTGATCAAAATCTTCAATTTGCTACTCCCTCACCATTTTTCATCCGATTTCGATTCTGTTAGCTTTATATGATAGCACTAGGTGATGGCTTCAAAACTTCTTCACAGAATTTTGACCTTTGACCTTTGACCTTGATTTTTGACCTATATTGTACATTGGTTACAAAATGCTACTCCTTCGCTATTTTTCATCCGATTTCGATTTTGTTTGCTTTATGATATAGCACTAGGTGAGGACTACAAAACTTCCTCACGGAATTTTGACCTTTGACCCCTTTGACCTTTGACCTTGATTTTTGATCTATATTGTACATTGGTTACAAAATGCTACTTTTTCTTTATTTTTCATCCGATTTCAATTTTGTTAGCCTTATATAATAGCACTAGGTGATGGCTTCAAAACTTCTTCACAGAATTTTGACCTTTGACCTTTGACCCTGATTTTTTACCTATATTGTACATTGGTTACAAAATGCTACTCCTTTGCCATTTTTCTTCCGATTTCAGTTTTGTTTGCTTTATGATATAGCACTAGGTGAGGACTACAAAACTTCCTCACGGAATTTTGACTTTTGACCCCTTTGACCTTTGACCTTGATTTTTGACCTATATTGTACATTGCTTACAAAATGCTACTCCTTTGCTATTTTTTATCCGATTTCAATTTTGTTTGCTTTATGATATAGCACTAGGTGAGGACTACAAAACTTCCTCACGGAATTTTGACTATTGACCCCTTTGACCTTTGACCTTGATTTTTGACCTATATTGTACATTGGTTACAAAATGCTACTCCTTCGCTATTTTTCATCCGATTTCAATTTTGTTTGCTTTATGATATAGCACTAGGTGAGGACTACAAAACTTCTTCACGGAATTTTGACTATTGACCCCTTTGACCTTTCTCACATACTCTGCTCTCTGAAAATATTTCATACTTGATTTCTCCATTTGTGTTATCATTCTATATGTTTCAATGAGGTCTCCCCTTTCCCTCCTCCTTTCCAGTGTTTAACTTGGCAAGCCTGTCTTCATACGAGAGTTTACAGATATCACGTATCATTTTCGTAGCTCTTGCTTCAACCTTCTCAAGTAATTTTCTTATTATCATTTATTACATAATTTCACATAGCTTGTAAGAAGCATTCTTTTTATGCCTCCGCCACCGAAGGTGGTTATTATGTTTTCGGGTTGTCCGTCCGTCCGTACGTCCGTCCCATTTTCGTTCTCGCGATAACTTAAGAACCGTTTAACGGATCACTTTCAAACTTGGATCATGTATGCATATGGTAGGGACAATGATCTGATT
>CALNVZ010003425.1:17777857-17801079 GCA_940671915.1 Paracentrotus lividus | reverse complement strand
CATCGTCCGTGATCGACTTCCAAGCCGGAAGAAACTTCCGAAGTCGACCACCCACCGGATCTCCAAGCGAACTCGGGAAGTCATCTGGAAGTCATCTTTGCGAAGCCTCGGGAAGAGCCCCTACCACCTCCACGTCCACGACGAGGAGTCTGGTCTTGAAAAGACACCAGACGATCATAAGAATCATGAGAAAAGTCGGTTACCCTACGATCCTGAGGAGGAGCTGCCGAGGCCGACTGGGCAGGATAGGAAGCCCTCTTGTCCTTCTTCTTCTTGCCCTTCCCGAAAGGAGGAGCTTTGAAGAAGCCAGGTATAACAGACCTAGAAGACGATGGGGCCTGACGAACATCTCTAATAGATGTAGACAATTCCTGGGCCTTCTAACGTGAGTCAACTTCAAAATGCAAAACGTCTGCCAAGTTGCTCCCGTAAAGGAAGGGGGAAGTCACATCAATCTCCTGACCATATCCGGGATGAGGGATTGCTTGATATGAAGAGTCTCAAGCATATGAACTCTACGGGCATTATCCAGCAAGGTGGATGTAGCCGCAAACTGAGAAAACAAGAGAGAAGAAACCTCCCTAAGGGCCAGGAGAATCTCGGCCTGGACTGGCGGAGAAAGGCCCAACTCGTGGACGAAAGTCAAAAACGGATTTGTCAGATTACAAAAGGTAATCCTGTACTCGAAGCTGAAAAGACGTAATAGCTTTCAACCTACCCGAAAAGAAAACTTAACGCCCCTCCGAAGTTTCAGGGGTCACTTCCGACCTCTGGAACGAAAAGAAAAAGAAATAAGCCTGTGACTCGCTTCGCCAAAGGAAGCTCTACAACGACTTCAGGTCAGTACTTCAGGTACAACTTCGTCGGATAAAATATCCACCGAAGTAATAACCCGGGAGGGATCCCGCGTATCAACCATAACCAAATGGCGGTACAAGGGAGTCGGATGAGATTCAAAACATGAGTCGTGAGAATCAGCCACCGAAAAGATCTCATCGTCTGACGAGGAAGCATCCAGCTCCTCACAAGGAGGGTGGGAACCACCCATAGAGGTGAGTCGGGAGTGGTGACGTACTCGCTGTCTCGTAAACCTCAAACCACTTGCGAACCTCCGGAGGTACACCCAAACTACCCGGATTGGCATCCGGGAGTTGATGTCTACCCGACAAGGAAGTGTCCAACCTGAGGGGGACCGGGTTCATAACGATAGCCGGATCCGGGTTCGGCAACGAACGAAGTCGCTCTGAACCCGAAGTGCCCGCCTGTAAAGGGGCACTGATCCCCGCGGGAACCGGATCGGGATCCGGAACTGCAAGTCTATGACGCTTCACTACGGAAGAGCCCGCCTCAGATGCTGTGCCGATCCGAAAGGAAACCGACTTGGAAGACGGGGTGTAGGCTTCAAAAAGAAACGCCCGCCTATAACGAACCCTGGCTCCGAAAAGAAATCGGAGCGGGATCCGAAACACGTTCACGCCTCACCGACGTAGTATCCGAAAAAGAAGGGGACACACCCGAGATTAAAAACGGAGAGAGACAGACCCCTGCCACCAAAGGTGGTGACCGGATATGTCGGGGACGTTCCCGCTTTACCGGATACCCGCCGACAAGTAACAAAGCGACGGCTTTGGACGTCTGTCAGCCGCGCTAGTGGTAGAACCAACGTGCGGCCTACTATCGAGGATACAGGTCGCCTGGACGGTATTCACTCCCAAAAACCGGTACGGAAAACCGACTTGCGGATCCGATTTACCTCAGTTAAGGAACGGCGCCGATATCCGTTTGAAAACGGAGAGAGACGGACCCCCCCCCCCCCCCCCACCAAAGGTGGCGACGACCGGATATGGTCGGACGTTCCCGCTCTGCCGGATATCCGCCCAGACAACAGTAACAGAGCGAAGGCTCTGGACATGTCATCCGGGCTAGTGAGTAACCGACAAGCGGCCTACTATCCGACGATATAGGTCCGTCTTGAACGGTACTCACCCCCAAAAAAACGCGGTACGGAAACCGACTCGCGGATCCGATTTACCTCAGTTAAGGGTACGGCGCGCGATAATCCGGGTCCGGTCAAACTCGATAAAGAAACCGAGCTCGATCCGTTATGCCAGGCGAAGCCTGAGGCACCAATGGGATTCGCACCGTGAGAGAAAATGAACCAGCACCTTCAGCCTGAACTGAATTAGCCAGTGAACCGGGCCACCGGTTGTGAAACCATGTATAACCGTTTTAGATCTTCCCGTTAGTCGAACGGCAAAGGATATCGTACTCGGACGACGAGGGCCGTAGCCGCTCATTTTCCTGGACGCTGCCAAACCTGTCAGATATCAACGGTCCCGACTTTGAGGGACCGACGATTCCGAGCAGCGAGGTTTTGTCCGCCAGTCGTCCCCCAATTATACTCACCCCCGCAAATCCGAGGTGGTGAAGACAAGCCTCTCACCCCTGCAAGGGGACTTCTCAGAAGAAAACACACGCCTGCTCGCTAATTTCTTCCCCCGCTTCTTCTTATTGAGAGAAGACCACGAGAAGAGAAAAAGACAAGACGAATCTGTAATAAAAAGAGAAAGAAAAGTTAGTTATACACAAAGGGCGTAAATAGGCGGGTCTAACAAAGAAGCGGAGCAACAAAAATCTGTGCGCCGCAAAACACACACAACACTCAAACGTAAACCACGACCACGTATTACATACACACAGTAATGAACGTACGAAAGTCTACGGGAAGAGAGAGCGTTGAAAATAAACGATCACGAGATATAAAACTATCAAATCTCGGTAAAACAAAAGACTAGAACCCAAAAAGAGAGCTCAGAATACTCAAAAAAGATTATCCTGAGCAATATATAACCTCGCAAAACACCGCAAGAGAAGTCCCAAAAGGGAGAAAAAACACGTATTTTTGGCGCGCGGGTAAATACTACGATTTACTACTATCTCGACGGAGGCGAGAGATTTAAGGAAGTGATAGGATCGCGCTTCGGCCGCATCCTTCGTCATATGCTCCGCTATCACATGGAGAGTGTGGGAGGGCTTAAATACGGGCGAATGATAGGGCAAAAAATTTCGGTGTAAATTTCGGTTTGGGGCGATTCGAGGTCGAATAGCAATGGTAGGCAAATGTATAGTTCTATTGAAGTAAATCTTTCCATCCATTGCGTCCGTGTAGTGAGTGGAATTACCCGGGGCTTTGGGTCCCTTTGTTCTCTCGTACCGCGCACCAGTACACAGGGTGCAGTGGTGCTTTGTTTGGGTTTGTTTTGTTCGTGCGAGTCCCTTTTTGACTTAGCACTTTCCCTCCCTGCCTCTTAGTTTACTATAAATTCTCGTTGTATAATAACCTTTGTGTGTTTATTTTGCAGAATGGCGGACAACTTCTTGCTAAAGGTAGCGAAGTCTCTGAGAAGTAGGAAACTGTCAACCTAACTGGTGTTCTCCGAAGACATTTCTATGCGCCACAAGTGTTTGTGCCGGATCATCGCTCCACTTTTACAAGTCATACTCGGGGATCGTGCTTCGATGATGTTGTTCAGCATAACCGCGACGTTTCAGTTCTGGCTAAGTTGTTCGATCAGAATGGACCTCAGAGTCGATTCTTTCAGAACCAGGAAGTATCCTCGGAAGAGGAAGTCCCCCATTCGGATCAGACCCCGCTGAAGCTTTCCGAGAAAGTCCTCGCTTTCTTTCAAAAATACGCTCCGGAAGCAGGATTTGAACCGGAATCAACGCTGGGTCGCATGGGGTTTCTGGCTAAAAGATCTGCTGAAAAACAGAACTTCGCGTTAAGACTCCCTGAAACTCACAAGGATGAATTAAAGGGAGCGGCTAAGGTGACAAAGATAGAAGTAAGACAACTAGGGAGGCAAGCATCTAATTTCACTTTCGTCAAAGAGGACGAAGAGGCCTTCCTCAACCCTAAGACGCTATCTCCCGAGTTGATTAGGACGGCAGAAAGGATGAGAGTTACTAAATCGACCCTCACAAACAAAAAGAGTTCACTTGTAGCTGATCTGATCGCTTCTGGAGTCAGATTGGCGGTGGTTAATGACATGTTGATCGAACTCCTAGCGGCCTCTGGAGAGCTGGAGATTTCGGCCGCTGACAGAGAAGAAATCTTGGAAGCCTTACGGGAAGTTTCTTCCCTGTTGGTCTCTCAGCAGACAGATAGAGACCGCAGGGAAGAGATCATGAAAAAACTTAGGATTAAGGATGCCCTGATCCCAGATATGCTGGACAGGATTCTGGTGGACTCCCAGTTCCTCTGCGGTCACGATTTTGCAGACATCTTCAAACAGGAAGTAGAAGCTGAGAAGAAGGCCAAGGAGCTTTCCGAATCGGTCAGAGAGTTTAGGAAACAACCTCCGGGACCCTTCAAACCTCATTCAGGCTTATACCAACAACCTCTCAAGTCGTTTGGATCTAATTCTAGAAAGCAGAAAATCAGACCGGACTCTGAACCGCACCAGCCTTCTCAGTCTCAATCCTCACGTCGACATTTCTCCTACCAGGACCAACCATCTGGCATTGAGTTCAGAAACGACCTATTAGGGTTTCAGTTCGGAGGAAAAACGTTCAGATACAAAGCCCTTCCGTTCGGACTTCGGCCCGCCCCAAGGGTCTTCACCAGAGTAGTAGGAACCCTGATGTCTTTCCTCAGAAGTCGGGGATTGAGGATTTTCGCTTACCTAGACGAGTGGCTTCTAGTAGCGGGATCGGAGAAACTTCTCGCAGACCAGCTGGAGTTCCTGATCTTGACCACACAAGACTTAGGCTTCATCATCAATTGGAAGAAGTCGGAGTTGATCCCAACCCGGACGCCCACCTACCTAGGTGCTCAACTGGACATCGCGAATCGTCTGGCGAGACCCAGCTTGGAGAGAGCAGAAGCTCTGATCAGTCTAGCGCGGTCGTTGATCGCATCGAGAACGGTTCAAGCGATAACATGGCAAAGATGGTTAGGTTGCCTAGCGAGTTTAGTAGACTTGATCCCAATTTGCAGACTACTAATGAGACCCTTTCAGATTCACCTCTTGAATCATTTCAAACCGAACATCAGTTCGCCTCAGACGATGATTCCTATTCCGGTGGAAATAAAGTCACTTATCCATCAGTGGTTGGACAAGGATTTCATTCTTCAAGGGAAGCCGTTTGCACTTCCCCTCCCTTCGGTCACGGTAACCACAGATGCGTCACAGATAGGTTGGGGAGGTTATTGCCAAGGCCACTTGATCTCAGGAATTTGGGATTTTCCGAGACCTCTACCGCACATCAACTATTTGGAACTACTAGCGGTGTGGAAGGTTCTTCTTCACTTCAAGGACCTTTGCAAGGGCCGGACAGTTCTGATTCTTACAGACAACACGGTAGTGATGTCGTACATCAATCGACAAGGAGGTACGCACTCCCTAAAGTTGAACAGCGTGACCTTTCAGCTCTGGGACTGGTGCAACCGCGAGAACATCGTTCCTGTCGCGTCGCACATTCCAGGAGTGGAGAACGTGATAGCAGACTTCCTGTCAAGAGGGAAGTGCCTTCCGTCAGAATGGTCATTGTCTCCCCGGATCTTCACGCAACTAAACCGCAGGTTCGATCTCCAAATAGACCTCTTTGCGTCATCAATGAGCAACCGTCTCCCGAAGTTCTGTTCAAAGATTAAGGAGGAGAAGGCGGTAGCTTGGGACGCGTTCTCAATTCCCTGGACAGGTCTGAAGGCTTACGCGTTTCCTCCCTTCAAACTCATCCCGCTTTTTCTCAGGAAGATTTGGGAGGACAGAGCATCAGTGATTCTCATCGCTCCTCACTGGCCCAGCCAGGCGTGGTTTCAGGACTTACTTCCTCTGTTAGTAGAGGAACCATGGCACCTTCCGTGGTGCAATGACCTGCTATACCAGCCATTGTTAGGGATACTTCACGAGCATCCGGAACATCTTCGATTGACCGCTTGGCCGTTATCGGGGAATCAGCCTGAGCGGTAGGTTTCTCCGAACGAGCGGCCTCACTGTTAGTAGAAAGTAGGAGAGCTTCCACTAGGAAATTACTCTTCCAGGCTGAACGCCTTTATGGAATGGTGCGAAGAGAAAGGGGTGGTTCCGAGGGAAGCCTCTCTTCCGTCTATAGCAGACTTCATCATCACTCTCTTCGACAAGGGTAAATCTTTGTCTACCCTTCATGGATATAGATCAGCTATTTCAGCGATTCATCTAGGCTTTGAGGATGGCTCGTCAGTTTCCTCTGCTCCACAGTCGTCAGCTCTTCTGCGTTCTCTGTCACTTAAGAGACCCAATTTCAGACCTTTGGTCCCTTCTTGGAGTTTACCGTTGGTGCTTCAGGCCCTCGCGAAACCACCATTCGAACCTCTACATTCGGCGACTATTCTGGATACGACGATCAAGACGTGCTTCCTCATGGCGATTGCGTCAGGACAACGCAGAAGTTAGCTGCAAGCTCTTTCAATCGCAAAGGGCCATACTGTATTCGCTGTTATTTTCGCGTGATTAATTTTTCGCGCTTCGAGGCAGCAAAACATATTTGAGGGTTCTTAAATTCACGCTGAATTTATGTATGAGCGCAATAAACCCCATTCCAAGCATGCATAAGAAATCATGCTCATATATTCGTGTGTTTTTAAATTTGCGCCGTACAATCTTTGCGCGAAATCCGCGAAAATAAATGTACCGCGAATATTTCCACGTTTACAGTATACGGTGGGAAAATGGGGGCGTCCGCCTTATCCCCAATGCCAAGTTCATGGCGAAGAATCAGTCGGAGTCTTCGGGGCCAGTGGAAATCTTTCTACGTCCCTTAAAGTTTTCATCGGTGTACGAAGACAAGGTGTGTTGCCCGGTGAGGGCGTTGAAATGGTACCTGGATAAAGTAAAGAAGGTCCGCAAATCTGACCAACTTTTTGTCATTTCCAAGGAACCTTTCAGTCCAGCTTCGAAGAGTACCATATCGAGATGGATAGTGGCAGCCATAAAAGCTGCGGGACCGAGTGCCAGGTTACCTGACACCAATCCTAGGGCCCACGATACCAGGAGTATCAGCTCCTCGTGGGCCTTATTTCAGGGAGTTTCTGTGGAAGAAATCTGCAGGGCGGCTTATTGGAGAAGCCATAACTCCTGTACCACTTATTACCTGAAGGATGTCACTGCTATTGAAGGAAATTTTTCTATTGTTCCTATCATGGCGGCGGCGTCATCCATAACCAACTAAAACTGTAGGGTTGTCCCTCCCCAGTGCCATTTCGGTGCTGGTCATATAGCAAAGTAGGCAAATACATGTATATCATTCTTTTGAAGTAAATCATAAAAATTATCACTAATTTTATTATTTACAATAAAGAATTATATATTTGCCTACAATCCCGCCCTCCATCCCCCGTTCCATCACTACATAGATGTTTTAGGGTGGAAAGAGACAAGAGGAAGATTATAGAAAGGCTTGTTGCTGGGTAGCCTATCGTGGGAGGGCGCCCTTTATATTGGCGGGGGGTATTAGGATAGGAAAAAATAGGGCAAAAATTTTCGAGGTCATAGTATCGGTCGGTAGGCACGATTCGAGGACGAATAGCAAAGTAGGCAAATATATTTAATTCTTTATTGTAAATAATAAAATAAGTGATAATTTTTATGATTTATTTCCAATCGGTATTTAACAATATCATGAGGGCAATTATTTCAAACTTTGCTTTAAGTGTGCAATAAAACTTTTGCTTAAACTTCAAAATTTGCTTTTCTCTTTTAAAAAAGGGGCACTTTTAGTGTCTTAATAACCAAATTTTCCCGCTCGGTCGCTATGTGATCTCGGACCATGTGAATTGGAACCCATATCCCCTGCAGGAGACAAATCTTGTGAGGGGGTAATGTCAGAATTCAGAAGCATTGGTGTAGTTATGCGGCCCGGGGTGGAGGGGGGCTTGGTGCTGCAACACACAAAATCTTTACAGCAAAAATAGGTTCCCTTTTTCATTCTTCTTTACCCTAATTTAGCTTTAAACCAAAACTTAAATTTGGTCACTAATTCATTCATTTGGGTATATAATGCACAATTCTAATTTTCAATTTTAGCTTAAAATTATGTATAATAATAATAATGCACAATTAACTTCAATTTCTAGCTCAAGATTTTCTGCTCGTGCTTTGTGCTCGCTTTACATTTTTCAATACTAAAAAAAGCAGTTTAAAAGAACAAAAACAAAAAAACAAAGCCACAAAGATTCTTGTACAGCATTAAAAAATTGTAAATTTTCTGCCTAGCCCCACCCTCTCCCAGAAATTTTGCTCCTATGTCACTAATCTAAAGTGCCCCTTTCTTCATAAAAGGTGCCTTCTTTTCACTGTGACCCCCACTTTCAAATTCATTCCGCCGCCTCCGGTTTGGTGTTTTGTTCTATAAAAATCGTTGGTGCCAGACATACTGTAATAATGCACTCTTGCCATACCTCAGATGATGGTTCATCAGGTTGAGTCCATAGCTATTGGAGGGTTGGTGTACATGTACATGTAGGACTTTGAATTATTGTAAAAATAAGTATGATTGATGCAAAAAATGAACTTACCTAATACCAGGCATGTACTCGAACAATAAGCAAGTTGTAACTCCTTTTCTGTGGTTCTACAGGGTTCGTACGGGTCATGGAAAACCTGGAAAGTCATGGAATTTTGCTATCTTGTTTTCAAGGCCTTGAAAGTCATGGAAAATCTATTTTTCCATTGAAAAGTCATGGAAAGTCATGGAATATCAAAATGTGTCAATATTCAATCATTTTCTGACTAAATAAATGATAATATTTCAACCATTTTATTCTTGTTCAAGGTGTGTTTTCTTTCTTTCGAAACATTTTACTGATTGTCTTGTGAAAATGATTGTTTTGAGCTCGCTAGCTCTATTCAGCTCGCTGAGCTAGCTGAGAGCGCGATATGTGTGTATGTACGTGTTCATGTACTGTGTGTGTATCGAGCATGGGTACTGTGTGTGTATTGGGGGTTCAATGCGTCGTTCAGTGTGTGTGTGTGCATGTGTTTCGCATGCGCTGGGTGAATTGCGTGTCGATCGTGATATGATTGTTTTGATATGTGCACGCACGTGCGTTTTCAAATTCTTGTTTCAAATTCTTAGACTTTTTGCCGCAAGGTTTTGCCGTTTTTGTGTGGAATTTTTACTGCTATATTTTGTGGAAGTAAAATTAAGAATGCCAGGAAATTGCCGCTTTAAAGATGCTTGGTTGGATAATCCAGAGTATCGGAATTGGATTTTGAAGGAAAGCCCGGCACTGCAAGATGTAACTTAGTGTTTGCTAACTATACACAGCCCCGTTGCCGAAGGCGACGGGGCTGTACTTCCACCACCCCCATTTACAGCGAAATTTTCAGCAGTGATGTGCGATCAGGTGATTATACTGGTCAATTTAATCAATCTAATGTTAAAATGTTGTTGTAAGGTTTCTATGATATTTCACGCGTAACAACGACAAAAAATGAAAGTATATAAGAGCTTCTTGACTTACCAAATCGAATTTTCCGTTGGCCTTGTCTCTTCTCATAGTGTTGGTGCCATCGCTGCCATTTTCTATGACGTCATTTTACTGTGCGAAGACGTATTTAACTCTGTGGCGAAGACAATGCACGCACGGAGAAATATACGTTGATGGACTCAATTTTCCTGTATTTTTCTACATTATTAGTTGATTACTTCATGTGAAACATTCGCAGATGTCACCAATTCGAGGAAAAACTTCAAAGATTTGATTCAATGGGAGTATGAATTCAAATAAGGTATTTTTGACCACGAAATTTGTGGTCATGTATAGATATTTTCAAAACTTCGCCAAATATGTCTACTGGTTCGTCAGTTCCCGTCGCTTCGCGACGGGGGCTGGTCGGTTTAAGTGTTTGCTTGACTAAATTCAGTGACAGTGTTCGCAATATGGGGGAAGCAGCTGTCAAGAGCCACATAACGAGTCAAAAGCACATCTCAAAGCTCAACAAACGTGGTAAGTGTATATTTTGTACATAAATTTTAACATTTTTATTAGCAATATTCCAAATATTGATTGATATACGAGTTAGCCGCCGCACTACGGCATTTATACCGCCACCGGTCTGTTCACCTACGCTACGCCGGATCGTCCCCGGCGCTCTACATTCACAAACCGTAGCCCACTCGCGCTCCGCTGGTTCACTCCCGGCCCGCGTTGCTAGTATAGACGTGATGAATCGGTGCAGCTCTTGATTTCGAATATAAATGATTGACTTTGATAATCATGTTCAGAATCCAGGGTGAAGCTGTATCTATTTGATTCTGTCTTTTTACAAACGTTCCCCTAGATTTTTAATTTAAAAGATTAAAAAAAAATGTGAAATCCTTTGCCCAAGATGGGCAACTAACGTGTTCTCATGTAGGCCCTATTGTTTTTTTTTGTCAGATAATAAAACTATCAAGCACAGGGTCGATACTCGTTTTTGATTTCTTTACTTACTCTGGGACTTAACCACCCTTGGCTACTTTGATTTTTTTTTTTTCTAAGGGGAATATCATGCCTGATAGTTGTAAGATGCCTGTGATCATTAGGCAAGTAACCATGCACACGATGACTCAAATTCTTACCAGCAGGATTTATGTTTTTCTTATTTTGATATTTCAAAATGGGTTTTATGAAGTAAACCAAGAATAAGCATTTTATTATTGAATTTTACTTGCAATATTTTTATATTACTTTAAACATTTTCATGTTTTTTTTTTCCTTCTAGGTTTGTCTCTCACACTTAACAACTTCTTCACTGCAAAGAATGCTGGAAGTTCATCAGTTTGTGTGTCATCTACAGATGCAACCACCAGTACTGCTCCATCAACCTCTAAATTGCCCATGACTATTCCAGTTGCAACAAGAGAAGACACATTGAAAGCAGAAGTCCTGTGGTGCCTAAAAGTGGTTGATGATCATCATTTCATTCGTGTCACCACAATAGCGACCTCTTTCAGAGAATGTTTCCGGATTCGTTGATTAAACATGCATATGATGAAGTGGAAAAATTATGTAGCCGAGAGCATTGAGAATCCAAGAGCTTGAAAAGTTGTTGAAAGGTCATGGAAAAGTCATGGAATTCTTTATTAAAAGGTCATGGAAAGTCATGGAATTTGACTTCCAAAAAAGAGTACGAACCCTGTTCTATCAGTCTCAAAATTGGTGATTTAAAAAATTGTACCTAAAATTTCACATGTTATAAATTCACTGCCGATTCCAAAACATCCCAATCCCACATGTACAAAAAATTGTACCTAAAATTCCACACATTATAAATTCACTGCCGATTCCAAATCATGCACAATTGTGCATATGTATGTTTGATGCTCCTATAGGCCCATGTACTAGCATGTAGCAGGTCCCAAACATTTTACAACCTTGAAAATTATATTTTTCATTCAAAAATTGTAATCCATAGAGAATTATACATTGTTTGAAAGGTCTGAATGTCCTTTACAAGAAAAATATATTTAAAAAAAAATAAATGTTTGGGTGATGTAGATTACTTTACGACCAAAACGATGCAAATATTAAAAAAAAATTTTTTTTAAACTTTTCTCAAATAAAAAAAAAAATTCCTCCAACTAGCCACCGTAACTTATTTATCTTGGGTATTTTGTTAACGCATATTTGAAGTCTTTGTAGGATTCCTTTTCACAAAATGTATAGTTTTTTTCAGTTGGGTGTATAGTCTAGAAAATGCAGGTTCTTGATGTAGGCCCCCAATGGAAGTCCTTTATGATTATGAAAGACCATTATTTCCAGCAAATAATTGATTTTCAAACTTCACTTAAATTACAAGCTACATGTAGGCTAGTTTCTATATCTTTTCATTTTAAACTACAATGTCCACCTAACTTTTAGTCGGCTATATCTTAAATGATTACCTGAACTTCTTTTCAATTTCAGAATCAAGATGTTTGGCCAGCATACTACAGCTGTAGCAGTTCTCCTTTCCCTTCTTGCAGTTGGATGGTGTGAAGGCTCCTGCATCATAGCTGAGAATACTGCAACTCAAAGGAATTTAGGATGTAAGTCCCATTTAGCAAAGTTCTGTTAGTGTTACGGGTTGGAATAAAAGGATGACTAAATAATTTGTACTATTTTTCTACCAGTGATTCTATTCATGTTGTTGATGGTGGTGCTGATGGTGATGGTATGATGATAATTAATGTGAATGATGATGTGAATTAAGATAATGGTGATGAAAATGGTGAGGATTTAAGCAGAAATTTGTTATTATTGTAGTTACATATTCGTTAACTGATTTATTATGATTGTAAACTGATTCTTTCAGCTTGTGCTGCATATCAGTGGATATTATACACCAATAAATAAATAAATAAATAAATAAATGATTACAAATGGGTCATTCCATGCCAATTCACCCAAAGAAAGTGCAATTTTGCACCCTTCCGTCTCAGAATTTGCTCAAATTTGGTACACATAAAGTTTAACATTACCTTCCCATGAAACAAAAAAAATTAGCGTAAACGGTCCGTCGGTTTCCGAGCTATGGCCCGCCCTTTTTGATTCGTTTTGGCAAAAATGGGTGTGACCTTCCATTTCAACGGCACAATGCACCCGAACTGGTTGACCAATTTTTGTGAAACTGGTACCATTCAAAAGGAAATTCAAAGAGGAATTCAAAAATGGTATCAAAAATATTATTGGAGCAATTTAAAGTGCTATGACCTTTGACCTTTCCTTTAACCTTGATTTTGACCCCCAGACGAATAATATTTTTACTTGATTTTTATGTATGTTAATTGTCAGTATAATATTAACATAATATGTAAATATCTAGGATGATATTTTATTTCTTCACCTTTAAAAACTCTTTTTAATGTAATTTACAAAGTTACTGTTACCCCCACATACTGATATTTGTGTTGGTAATGTGTGTACAAATGAATACTTTCAAACTAAAGTAACATTACAATCAAATGCCATAATGTATTCCATATCTGTTGCTGATGCTTTGAAGATCTCAAGGATGTATCCAGTTTGGGACAGTAGAGCTGACTACATGTAGGAAGCATTTTGTTTCTGTCAAAACCGCAGATTTCTGATGATTTGTATGTATACCTATTGCACCCCAATAAAAAGGGCTAAACAAATGTCTCTCTTCATAAGCAAATGGAGTCTACGTACATGTATACATTATCATTGTGTTTAATGTTTCCTTTATTACCTGAAATGTTTAGTTTCCTGTTTTAATTGAATGTAATTTAACTTCAGTTTGGAAATATTCAAGTAAGCCTATAAGGGAGACTTGTACACACATTACCAACACAAATATCATTATGTGGGGGTAACAGTAACTTTGTAAATTACATCAAAAATAGTTTTTAAAGGTGAAGGAATAAAATATCATCCTAGATATTTACATGTTATGTTAATATTATACTGACAATTAACATACATAAAAATCAAGTAAAAATATTATTCGTCTGGGGGTCAAAATCAAGGTTAAAGGAAAGGTCAAAGGTCATAGCACTTTAAATTGCTCCAATAATATTTTTGGTACCATTTATGAATGATCCTCTTTGAATTTCCTTTTGAATGGTACCAGTTTCACAAAAATTTGTCAACCAGTTCAGGCGCATTGTGCCGTTGAAATGGAAGGTCACACCCATTTTTGCCAAAACGAATCAAAAAGGGCGGGCCATAGCTTGGAAACCGACGGACCGTTTACGCTAATTTTTTTTGTTTCATGGGAAGGTAATGTTAAACTTTATGTGTACCCAATTTGAGCAAATTCTGAGACGGTAGGGTGTAACCCATTGGGTGAATTGGCATGGAATGACCCAAATCACAATAAGATTCATGTTAATAACTAAAATGATGGGGATGGTGATTATAAAAATATTTATGAAGATGGCAATTTTGATTATGATATTGACATTCAAATTCATGGGTGTGAGAGTTCAGGTTTTTTAGTTTTTAATTTCAACTTATTTTCAGCTTATGTTTCCCCCTCTGTACAAAAGTACATCTAGGATTTTTTTTATTTCAGATTTTTCAGCTCTTTTTTAGGTCTTTCAGCTTTTTTTTCAGATCTTATTATTTGTGTTAACTCACACCCCTGCAAAGTAATGAGGATGAAAGATGATGATAATATTAATAATGGTGATGATTATTATTATAGGATGGCAATAAAAATTATGATGTTCATGATAATGAAGATAATGGTAATGATTATGACAATAAATTTCACGATGGTGATAATGAAGAAAATGGGGATACAGTAAATGATGATGATTGATGATGATAGTAATGATGACAATCATACTGATACGGTTGATATGGTTCATGAATTTGATGATGCTGGTGTAGAGGATCTGTTGAATTTTGGAGAGTTAGAAACATGAAAGCTGGTGTTCTTTTGAAGAGGAGGATGATGATGAGGATGGCAATGGATGATAGTAATAAAGATGATTTTGAGAAGGGTGACGATTTTGATGATGAATATTTAGAGATGATGGTGTGATAAGGGAAGATGGTATACTTCTCTGAATTTTAGAAATTTTGAGAGATTGAATAGCGGTATGATGGTCATACATGTAATGAGGAGGATGATGATGATGATGCATTGATGGACTTTTTTTTTTTTTTTTTTTTAAAATTAGAGATATGAGGGTGAATGATGAGAATGATGTAATGTCATTGATGGTGGTGATGATGATGGTGATGATGATGATGATGATGATGATGATGAGAATGATGGTAATGTCATTGATGGTGGTGATGATGATGGTGATGATGATGATGATGATGATGATGATGGTGATGATGATGATGGTGATGATGATGATGATGATGATGATGATGATAATAATGAAGATAATTCTAAATTTTCAGAGCAACAATGATACATGTAATGATGATTATGATGACAGTACATTTAAAGGAACTAAATATTATATAATCTTCTTTGCATTCATATAGGTACATTTTCAGTATCAAATGTTGAGGCATCCAACTCAAACTGTAACACCTCTTTACGACAAGTGTTTAGACTTCTAGATGTCAACGATGCAAACATACTCGTGGGAAGCACCGAATGTCTGTATTCATTAACACCAGACTTGGTAAGCTACGATGACCCATACATGTATTCATAAACAATCATAAGGTCATTGATATGCTTTGTAGACATATACAGTGGTCAAAAAAAAAAAAAAAAGGAGAAGGAAGTAAACTCAACTTTGAGAGTCTCCTATCAAAATTTCGTTTTCCATCCATCCAGTATAATACCTGTGCTGTGATTAAAGACTGAGCACTTGAGCTTTCAAAAACAACATCAAAGTTAATTTCAACCAAATTTGGGCACAGACAATCCTCCAAAAAAAAGGGCAAAGGGAACATAATGGAGTGATGATTGCATTCCTAGACCTTTACTCTGTAGTACTAGTAACTCTAATACCCTAGGAGCCAAGGGCCGTAAATCAGCATTTACTATCTAAAGTAAAATTTTGCGCTGATTCAAAAAATGTCACTCTTACTGACCGTACCCGTGACACTTTGGCCATTTTGGCCAATTATTGTCCAAAAATGACCATTTTGGTCACTTGTGGTCAAGGGTATTTTATTTCCATAATTTTTGCCGATAAATGGGATTTTTAAAACCTATCTGATGTAAAAATGTACGCTGATTCTAGAAAAAGTGGTTTTATTGACTCGGTGGGTCATTAAAGGGGTCATTTTGGTCAATTTCGGCCCAAAATTGTCATTTTTATCATTTTGGGGGACAAAATTAGACCAAAATGACCATCAGAGTCATTGAAGTGATGGTTTTCCCACCCCCAAACCGTTTTAAAAAACTTCCTTGGGTCTTAAACAATACTCCCATACCATTTTCCTAAAATATTTGGACAGCCCGGGTCATTTAGGCCAGTTTGACCGAAAGTGACCATTTTGCCATTTTGCAGGATTTTGCTATACAGGCCTGTGTATTACATGTATTAGTGTATACACGTGTATATTATGTAGATGTATTATCCTTTCGTTCAACTCATTTCACTGAAGAGTTGACTAGTGGTGGAGAAGTGGCAACAATTGATGCTGATTTAAAAAAATAGAGGTCTTATTCAACCTACTCATAAGGTTCTGGTCACTTATTGGTCACTTATTGGCCGAAGGTTGACCATTAGCCCAAATGAAATAAATATACGATTTACAATAAATACAGTGCCTAAAACATAGTTAGACTGTGTCTCTAAGCACTTAACAGACATTTTTTTTTTTATCATTCCGGTCATCAGAAACAGATTTACCCCGCACACAATATGTGCACATTCTCCACTCCCTACTTAGCATGCTGACCATGAACTATTAAAAGAACAAACAAAAAAAAGTTTGATATTTGCTTTCACAACAAAAGACATGCACAAATATGACAAGCCTGAAAATCTGTGGTATTTCCTGTGATTTAATCATTGTAATGTCCACTGGGCGGTTCTTACCACTTTGACCCGCACTGACCATTCCTATATGCAAATGGTCAATGTGGGCTAGAATTGCAACAACCGCCAAAGTGTATACAGTAATCCATTATTTAGTCTACAATGCACTAATTGTCTTGATTTCAATGTTTGTTAATGCCAATCCGCGTTAAAACTGATTTTTTGTCCCACACATTAAGTCTGGTCATTTTTGGCCACTTTTGGGTCAAAAGTTAAGCAATAAATTTTATGTCATTTTTTATTTTATTTTAATACAATTCAATGACTCAGTCTGTATTGTAAAATTGTATGCAAAGAATAAAAATTGTAAAAGTGGCATGATCGTGTAAGCAAAACACAGAAAGAGAAAATTCCTAGCTGATCATGCTGACCCAAGCTGACCAGTAGTTATATGATTTCCATAACAACATGAAATCTAGATAGTGATATAATTAATTTTCATATAACTGTTATAATTGTATATCTGCATGATCTGTTGACGATTTGAAATATCCCCAAGAAATATAATAATTCAAGAAGAATGTCATTAAAATGTTATCTATGACTTAACCATTATAACAAGGCGGTTTTCATGTTGCTAGATATGTGTCCTAAGCGAGTCCAGTATTATAAACCAACATGACCAAGGTCCTCAACGCCTTTCTATCGGGAAAACATTTCAACTAGGGTAGAGAAGTCATGTCCTCTTGAATACTTATCGTTTGTGATAACATGTCTTCTTGTAATGTGAAGAGGCAAATGAAAGCTACAGGCATTTTGGTCAAGATCTTGAAGGATGTCCAGTCATCTCCTGGAAGAAAGTGTCTATAACTCCGTCATGGTTGTCTTTGATCATTTCTGCAAAAACACTAGTGTGACAAACATGGTGTAAATCCAGTTTGGGATGAAATGAGTGGACATGGTTGACTCTGTGTTTACTGTTCAGTAGACCTATGAGAACCATGTTGATCTGTTTACACTCATGATAGGAAAAACAATCAATGTCTTCTTTGAAGTGAACTGCCACAAGTAAGCATGCCATTATGTGCTTGTATATACTTTATATTTGGGTCCTGTACAGGGATACCACTCATCCTGGAATAATACATGGGTTGTCTGTTTCTGTTCTCGACGAACAATCATTTCATCCTTTCACCAAAATCAGGGAGTAACAAGAAATTTTATTTACAGTCAGCTCTCTTTAGAGTGGTCTTGATCCAAGCCATGAACTTAGTAGGTCCAAGGACAAGAAGTTCCCTGGAGACTTGAACGAGTGCAAGATATTGACACCAGAGTTGTTCACTTGAGGAGTCTTTGACCAATAATACTGAACTGTGCTTTCTAGCAGAAAGATAAAAGATGCCTGGTGATGTGAAGAACGACATGCTAAACCTCTTAACTCATTCCTTCAGGGATATATGAAATACCCTTCAAGGTCACAAAGAGCCTTGCTTATAATTTAAGTGAAGGATTCTGCCAAGTCAAAAAGATGACTGACTATAAATAATGCTTCTAGCCTGTTTTCTGATTTTAGTAAGATATGCTCTGCTTGGTCATCGAGATCCTGTAGCAGCCATGATGGAGGTGTCCACAGATTGGTCAACTAGCTGCCTTGCAAATAGCCTATCCGATATGCGTCGGGCTAGTGGGCAAACTACTGACGGGCGAGGGCGAAGCCCGAGTCCGTCGTCAGGCGAGGGCGTAGCTCGGGCTGCGCCCTCGCCTGACGATCTCGGGCTTCGCCCTCGCCCGTCAGTCAGTCTCCTTCGCGCGACCAGTAACTTGCCCACTAGCCCGGCGCATATCAGATAGGCTACCTTGCAAACGAATCGATGACAACTTCTAAGACACAGATAAGCCATCTCGTATAAGTTGTTCCATTATTTCAGGATGAGTGGTATCCATGTACAGGACCCAAGATAGTATATACAGGCACATAATGGCATGCATAATAATTATTGTGGCAGTTCTCATCAAAGAAGACGTTGTTTCTCCTATCAAGAATGTGAAAAGATCAACATGATTCTCACGGCTCTAATGACTGGTAAATAATGTCAACCACGTCCATGCAATTTATCATACAATTAAAACCTTGTTTGCCACCGGGGCCTCTATGCATTAACGATCAAAGACAACTTGAAGAAGTTGTAGGCACTTTCTTCCATCCTTTCAGGGGATGGAGATAACTCACTTGACATCCTTCAAGATCTTGACCAAATATTTGTGGCTCTCATTTAACCTTAACGTTACAATTCATTACTTGCCCATTAATTAATTAGTTTCCAGGAGGATATGTATTCTCCTCGCCTGGTTAAAATGCTTTCCTGAGAAGAAGGCATTGCTGGAGCCTTGGTTAAGGACACTGGACTCGCTCATGACACTTGTCAAGCAACATAATAACTGGCTTTGCTAAAATGGTCAAGTCATTGAAAGTCGTTGAAGTACATTTTCATGACATTCTTCTTCAATTGCGATATTCCAAATCGTCATCAGATCCCGGACATGTGTATTTGAAGTCATATGAAGCATAAGTCACTATATAGAATTCATGTTGCTATGGAAACTACACTATTGGTCATCTTGAATTCGTATGATCAGCTTGGAATTTACTCTCACTGTGATGTGCTTATAACATCATGGCGATAACACGATTGTTATTCTTTATATACAAATGAACAATATACGCTTAGTGATTGAAATCTTATTCTATTTAGACTTTAAAAAATGACATAAAATTAGTGCTTACGTACCTTTGACCAAAAAGTGGCCAAAGTGGCCAGAAATTTTTAAGTGGGGAAAACAAGAAGTTTTAACGGGGATGAGCATTTACAAACATTAAACTCAATACAAGAATTGTGTTTACTTATGGGTCATTCCATGCCAATTCACCCAATGAAAGTGCAATTTTGCACCCTTCCATCTCAGAATTTGCTCAAATTTGGTACACATAAAGTTTACGTACCTTCCCATGAAACAAAAAATTAGCGTAAACGGTCCGTCGGGTTTCCGTGCTATGGCCCGCCCTTTTTGATTCGTTTTGGCAAAATGGGTGTGACCTTCCATTTCAACGGCACAATGCGCCTGAATGGTTGACCAATTTGTGGAACTGGTACCATTCAAAAGGAAATTCAAAGAGGAATTCAAAAATGGATCAAAAATATTATTGGAGCAATTTAAAGTGCCATGACCTTTGACCTTTCCTTTAACCTTGATTTTGACCCCCAGACGAATAATATTTTTTACTTGATTTTTATGTATGTTAATTGTCAGTATAATATTAACATAACATGTAAATATCTAGGATGATATTTTATTTTTCACCTTTTAAAAACTCTTTTTAATGTAAATTACAAAGTTACTGTTACCCCCACATACTGATATTTGTGTTGGTAATGTGTGTACAAGACAACATTATACATGAATACTTTCAAACTGAAGTAACATTACAATCAAATGCCATAATGTATTCCATATCTGTTTGTTGATGCTTCAACGATCTCAAGGATGTATCCAGTTTGAGACAGTAGAGCTGACTACATGTAGGAAGCATTTTGTTTCCGTCAAACCAGCAGATTTCTGATGATTTGTATGTATACCTATTGCCACCCAATCAAAAGGGCTAAACAAATGTCTCTATTCATAGCAAATGGAGTCTACGTATATGTATACATTGTCATTGTGTTAAGTTTTCCTTTATTACCTGAAATGCTTAGTTTCCAGTTTTAATTGAATGTAATTTAACTTCAGTTTGGAAGTATTCAAGTAAGCCTATAATGGAGAATTGTACACACATTACCAACACAAATATCACTATGTGGGGGTAACAGTAAATTTGAAAATTACATTAAAAAGAGTTTTTAAGGTGAAGAAATAAAATATCATCCTAGATATTTTACATGTTATGTTAATATTACACTGACAATAACATACATAAAAATCAAGTAAAAATATTATTCGTCTGGGGGTCAAAATCAGGTTCAAGGAAAGGCAAAGGTCATAGCACTTTAAATTGCTCCAATAATTTTTTGATACCATTTTTGAATTCCTCTTTGAATTTCCTTTTAAATGGTACCAGTTTCAACAAAAATTGGGCAACCAGTTCAGGCGCATTGTGCCGTTGAATGGAAGGTCACACCATTTTTGCCAAAACGAATCAAAAGGGCGGGCCATAGCTTCGGAACGACGGACCGTTTTACGCTACTTTTTTTTGTTTCATGGGAGCGTAATGTTAAACTTTATGTGTACCAAATTTGAGCAAATTCTGAGACGGTAGGGTGTAACCCATAGGGTGAATTGGCATGGAATGACCCTTATAGATTAAATAGTAAATTACTTGCATCCACTTAGCGGTTGTTACCATTTTGAACCACACTGACCATTTGCATATACATGATATAGGAATGGGCAGTGCAGGCAAATGGTAAATTATTTGTATCTACTTTGGCGGTTGTTACCATTTTGACCCACACTGACCATTTGCATATAGGAATGGTTAGTGCGGATAAAAATGGTAAGAACCGCCACAGTGGACATTACAATGATTAAATCACAGTAAATGCCACATATTTTTAGGATTGTCATATTTGTGCATGCCTTTTGTTGTGAAAGCAAATATCAAACATTTTTTTTGTTCTTTTAATAGTTCATGGTCAGCATGCTAAGTAGGGAGTGGAGAATGTGCACATATTGTGTGCGGGGTAAATCTGTTACTGATGACCGGGAAGATAAAAAAAAATGTCTGTTAAGTGCTTAGAGACACAGTCTAACTATAGGCACTGTATTTATTGTAAATCGTATATTTATTTCATTTGGGCTAATGGTCAACCTTCGGCCAGTACGTAAGTGACCAATAAGTGACCAGAACCTTATGGGTAGGTTGAATAAGACCTCTATTTTTGAAATCAGCATCAATTGTTGCCACTTCTCCACCACTAGCCAACTCTTTTAGCTAAATGAGTTGAACGAAAGGATAATACATCTACATATATACACGTGTATACACTAATACATGTAATACATAGGCCTGTATAGCAAAATCGTGCAAAATGGCAAAATGGTCACTTTCGGTCAAACTGGCCTAAATTACTAGGGCTGTCCAAATATTTTAGGAAAATGGTATGGGAGTATTGTTTTAGACCCAAGGAAGTTTTTTTAAATGGTTTGGGGATGGGAAAACCATCACTTGAATGACTCTGATGGTCATTTTGGTCTAATTTTGGCCCCCAAAATGATAAAAATGACAATTTTTGGCCGAAATTGACCAAAATGACCCCTTTAATGACCCACCGAGTCAATAAAACCACTTTTTCTAGAATCAGCGCACATTTTTACATCAGATAGGCTTTAAAAATCCCATTTATCAGCATAAATTAGAGAAATAAAATACCCTTGACCACAAGTGACCAAAATGGTCATTTTTGGACAAAAATTGGCCAAAATGGCCAAAGTGTCATGGGTACGGTCAGTAAGAGGGACATTTTTGGAATCAGCGCAAAATTTTACTTTAGATAGGACCTTCAAACCTTCCCCAGCAAAAATGCTGATTAAAGACCCTTGGCTCCTAGGGTATAAGGACAGACCTCAAAAACTGAATAATTTGCAAAAGGTAACCCACAAATGTGACAGAATTGTATTCAAGTTTGCTGGGAAAATTGACATCGATCCTTCAAGATGCTTTTGACAGCAAAAAAGGCAAAAAAATAAAGCGAAACATAGGGATTGTTCCTACTACATACACTTATATTTACAAAGCATTTGGTAACATTTATTTTGATGGAGATAGATTGGTATGTAATCCACTTATTGTCACAGAGTTTGTTTTCATAAATTTTAAACATATTGTTACCTTTTTAAAGTTTAATTTGCAAAACTTCCATTAAGCAAAAGTTTACAGTATGTTACACACCAACAATCATCGGCCCCAATTTTTCTCAGTTTGATGGTTCTACAACAAAGATGAATTAAGATCGTTTGCAACATACAAATTGTCAATAATATTCTTATTAAAGCTGGGGTAGGTAAAGTTTTGATAAATAAAAAATTGAGACTTTAAAAGTTTGATTTTAGTGTGAGAGAGAATGAAGTTTTATTGTGATTAAAAAAATGCTCAGATTAAAAACTGTTCAAAACTATGGTAAAAATGTCTTGTCATACATTTTCAGCTTTGATGTGATATCACAGTTACGTTACTTAGAATGTAAATTCAAACTTTCTTTCTCTTTTCCTTGAAATTATAAGGCGTATGAGGATTCTGAAGTAATCAACAGATTAACTAGTGATTCTGCATGTAAGCAAGAAAACCCAGCAGAGGTATGTTCTTAATGATAACCGGTTACCACAATAACAAAAACGATAATGATTACAGTAGCAGACACAGCCTGACATTGCACAATAAGAAGTATTAGCCCATGTCAAACATAATAGAGCTGGACCTGCAGTTTCTTTACATATCCAATTCTTAGATCTGCACCTGAATAATAATGATAATAACATAGATAAGTAATGACAAGGTGGTCGACAGACAAGATTTTAGGGAGGGGGTGATAGAAAATGCATGGAAAAGTGCTATTTTCAACCAATTATAAGAGAGATAATAGTATAGAGAGATAGATAAATGTTTTCTATCTCACTAAGTATTTTTCTTGGCTAACTCTTTTGTATAATGTTTTCTTCTGGTTTTATTGAAGAGATTTTTTTAACAAAAAGATTTTGCTATGCCTGGGCTACACCAATTGTTTAATCTCTCTTCATTT
>CALNVZ010003425.1:17763292-17777757 GCA_940671915.1 Paracentrotus lividus | reverse complement strand
GACTATCAATAGGATTAGATTAATGATGTATTCAGTGAAAGAATGAAGGATAGAATGGATAATGATTATGTACAATAAAAGATTCAACGACGCTGATAATGATATGGAAGTAAAATGGGCATACGGTAAATATGATCTGGATAATGATGATAGTCATGAGACAGTCATCACTGTATATATGGTTGACATGGTTACAGTGAATATGAATGATGCTAAAAGGTGAAGATAGGGTCTATTGAATTTGGTGAGTTAGAAACACTGTAATACATGTAATCTTATAAAAGGAGGATGAATGATATTAGAGGATGGAATGATTTTGATGATAAGTGTATTCAATGATTGATGAGTTTGAGAAGGGTGACTCGAACTTTTGATGATGTTATAGAGATGAATGTGTGATTGTGGTGGTAAATTAGGGAGGAAGGGTAACACGCTTTCCGCTGAATTTTAGAAATTTTGAAGAATTGAAATATGAATCAATATTAATGAGAATAACAAATGCCTGGATCTTATAAGAATTTAAAGTGCAATGATACATGTATGATGGCGATGAATGGTAATGATGATGAGGTTGATCATAATAAGACATTACCAGGAGATCCCAGACATACTATGAATAAGTGACAATTACGAATGCAAGTACGAGTTTAAAGGAATAATCATTGTCTTATTATAGTAATCTCCAATTTGCATTACATGTCGTAGGGCACATTTCAGTATCTGATGTTACTCTGTGGAAACTATTCAAAAGTGTATCGCTTACATGTACCGTACAAGTGTTCGAACTTCATACAATGTAGTGTATAACGGGGCAACGATTCAAACATGACTCGTGGGAAGCACCTAATTCCTTTCTATGACACCAGGACTGGTAGAGGCTACAATAATGGAATCCCATAACATGTATTCAATAGAAGCAATCATAAGGTCATTGATAAGATGCTTTGTTTGTAGACCATATAGACAGGTGGTCAAAAAAAAAAAAAAAAAAAAAAAAAAAGGAGAAGAAGTAAACTCAACTTTGAGAGTCTCTAATGCGAACAATTCATTTCCCATCCGATACGAAACCAGTCCTAAATAACTAGTGCTGTGATTAAAGACTGAGACACTGTGAGCTTTCAAAAACAACACAAAGTATATTTCAACCAAAATTTGGGCACAAGACAACCTACTCAAAAAAAGGGCCAAAGGAACATAATGGAGTGATGATTGCATTCCATAAGACCTTTACTCAGTAGGTAACTAGTAACTCTAAGGACAGAACCTCAAAACTGTATAATTTTGGCACAAAAGGTAACGGCAACGAAAAAAAAAGCAGATGTGACAGAATTGTTATGTGCGAAGTGCTGGGAAAATTGGAACAATTGATGAAAGCAGATGCTTTTGACAGCCAAAAAAAGGCAAAAAAATAAAGCGAACCATTGACGAGCTAGTTCCGTAACTGACAGTACACGTCTATCAATTAAAAGCATATTGGTAACATTTATTTGATGAGATAATTGGTATGTATCCCACATTATTGTCACAGAGGTTTGTTTTCATTAAATATTAAAACCCATATTGTTAACCGTTTTAAAGTTAACCTTCTATGAACTTCAATGAAGACAACAAGTTTACACGCCATGTATACCACCTCAACACGTGCGCCAGAGTGTTTCTACGAGTTTGATGGTCTACAACAAAGATGAATTAAGATCGTTGCGTAACATACAACAATTGGGATCAGTAAAGATCTTAATTATAGCTGGGGAGGGTATAAAGTAATTTGATTAAAAAAAATTGAGACTTTAAAAGTTATACATTTAGTGTGAGAGAAGAATGAAGTTTTAATTTGTGATTAAAAAAAATGCTCAGGATTAAAAAACCTGTTCGGAATCACTATGGTAAAAAGTTGTCTTGTCATACACTTCAGACTTGATGTGATGTCACAATTACGTTACCTTAGAATGTAAATTCACATTTCTTTCTCTTATTTCCTTCGAAATTAGTAAGGCGTATGAGGATTCTGAAAGTAATCAAACAGATTAACTAGTGATTTCTGCATGTAGCAAGAAATCAACAGCATGAGGTATGTTCTTAAATGATAACCGGTTAACCACAATAACAAAACGATAAAGATTACAGTACAGACACAGCCTGACATTGCCAATAAAATATTAGCCCATGCCCAAAACAATAATAGATGCTGGAACCTGCAGTTTCTTTAACATATCCAGATTCTAGATCTGCACCTGAATAATAATCGGGATAATAACATAAGATAAAGTAATGCCACAGGTGGTCGACAGACAAGTTATTAGGAGGGGGTTGAAATAGAAAATGCATGAAAAATGCCATTTCAACCTGCATTTAAAAAAGAGGTTTTGTCATAAGGAGATACAACCAAAAAGTAAGTATTTCTATCTCTATATTTTCTTGGCTAATCTTTGTATAATGTTTCTTCTGTTTTATTGAAGAGATTTTAACAATAAGATTTTGCTATGCGGGTCTCACACGCAATTGTTTAATGAAAAAATATTACAGGGAAAATCATTGTCCCGGTGTTACATGACATACTTTTTAAAAACTGTACCTTGCCTCAAACTCAAGTTGTATTAATCAGTTCAAAATATGTGCCTTACAATTGTGTATTACATGTTTAATGACCACGGATAAAAGAAGGAAGTGCCAAGTCAGATCCTGCTTTTCAATTCAGAGTTATATGGAACACAAAGTACAAATTTGAAAACACAATTTTTTGTCCTGGTGGCCACGTGTCGTTACGGACCGAGAATAAATGTATTAATTATTATGAAATTAGATGTTATTCTGACCTATCTTTTATGTTTTTGTTGAAAGTAATCTTAGTACCGGTTTTACAGAATATCACTTACATCAATTGAGATTTCAATACTCAAAATTCTTTCCACAAAGCGCCAATTTTTCCGCTCTGAATTGTCCCCTGTTTCGTTCCATTAACACCCACAAATATAGCTGGACTGCCCTGTGATTTGATCTTGAGACTTTGTTTAATTTTTATCCAACCTCCTTGAGATTATGATTAAGACTGTATATCGGGCCATTTGTTTATTTTCTTCTCCCATTCATGAGGATAAGTGTACATTTTTTCTCCAATGTTTTTTCTGGCTAAAGAATCAAGACTTCGTCTTTGTAGAATAACATTACTCATGGCTTCACCATCGAGCAGACAACACGTTATCACAGTATGTGGGACTAAGTATCGACTGTGTCCCTAGATGTTTGCGCACTGTAGAGAAACAAGGCAATGGTATCGTATAATTGTAAATTGATTAACATCGTGGTTCATGGATACATCAATTCTTCTCTTGCATCCAACATATTCTCAAGTACCTCATAATATCGATAAAAAGTACAAGCTACCTGTGTCGAAAGTGTGCGATATTCTAATTTAGCTGTTTAATTCTCCATTGTCAACAAGTGCCTTGAGAACTCATTCTAAGTAGTGTTCTGGTGCACAATAATCACACTATATTATTATTATATGCCATCTGTTGTTGTTGTTCGTTGTTGTTGTGTTTGTTGTTGTTGTTGTTGTAATTATTGATAAAAGACTTTCTATTGCAGCAAAGTACTTATTTAGATATGAAATATAAATGCAATAGTCATTTTGACAATTTCGATAATGTTTCAAATAGAACTTTTCAAATCATGCCTTCAAACTTTTGTTACACAAGATGGATCGAATTGGGTTTTAGAAGACATTTCTGATCTGCTTAGTTATAACACCATGGTTCTGAAAAATCTTTGAATATTTAGTAAATGTTCTGTCATTTACTCTCGGGGATACAATTACTTCGAATCGGTTCTGTGCGTATCATAAAGGCCTTTAAGAAAGCAGTAACATTGAATGACATTCAAATCCATTTTAAATCGATTTAGCGTATTTTGTTACAAAGAATTGATCAAATTTGGGTTTAGAACAGTTCTGCGATCTGCTTATTTTAATACAACCAATGGTTCTGAAATCTT
Source organism: Paracentrotus lividus (assembly GCA_940671915.1). Lineage (NCBI taxonomy): Eukaryota > Metazoa > Echinodermata > Echinoidea > Camarodonta > Echinidae > Paracentrotus > Paracentrotus lividus. Next base: position 17,773,767 of record CALNVZ010003425.1, on the reverse strand, counting down.
TGTGTCTTTAAGTAATGTTCTGTCATTTACTCTTCGTTGGGATAAATTGACTTGAATCGGTATGTGCGTATCATTGGCTGTTCATAGGAAGCTTAAACCCAGTAACAGGTGTTGTCCTATTTCGGGGGCGACTTTGAGTTTTTATTACGCACTGCAGATCTTCACTGTCCCAGCCCCGGTGATGCCCGAGGAGCTAGGCCAAAGGAACTGGGTTTTTATGGTGAGTAACCAGGGAATCGCTAGTTACAATTCCCGGGTGGGACAGCTTGTTTGTGCATGTGCATGAAATTGGTAGCTTTGAAAGGACTTCTCCGGTGCTTGGGGAGAATCTTGCATTAATTAGAAAATCTAGAGGTATAAGATCGAAAAAAAGTCACAACACGAACCCAATTTCATTAAAAATAGGATCACAATAGCAAAGTTAATGAGATATTCATAATGTTTTGAATTTTTAAGGAAACAGTTTTTCCATGCGTTCATAATTGGCAAACTGATGATGTCTCAGTCCCCCTACTTTCTTTTGTATTTTATTGTATGAAATACCAATTATCAAGATTTTCTCGCCCCAGGACATAAACACAGGGATTAATCACTTGTGGAATGTTCAAGGTCACTAGTTCTTTTACCTATTTCAAAGAATGGGATAGATTTTCTGGGTAGTACTGGCTATATGAAAAAGATGAAAAAATTGGAATTTCAATATAATAATATATACACAGTAGTTAGGGGGACTGTGAATCATCATTTGCTTCATTTGAATATTCAAATATTCAAAATGCCAGACAATAGAAATGCAATAGAACCGTTTTAAGAAGTAAACGTAAAATTTCTAATATCCTAAAAAAAATCTGCATAAGTTTATTTTTTCAATAAGTCCTGGGAGTTTGATGAAATTTTTCTGTCCGTTGGTGCAATTGTTTAAAATTTTACTTTACATTTGACAAAACATTTTTTTCAAAATTTCAGCCCCGGAGTTCCTCCCTTTAAAGACAAATTGATACTATTTCCTGGGAAGTACCCACAGGAAAAGCCAAGACCCCACCTTTTAAGACGGGGGGGGCTAAAGGCCTTCCCCTCAGAATTTTCGCGATAAACCATTATTAACACGAAAAACACGGTATCATGGTTAGGAGAGTTAATCATAATTTCTTGTGACCGCGTGCTTCAAGACTCAAAACTTGCTCCATAATGTGATTTCATGTACTAGTCAATGCAACATTTGTGCGTTATTACAGCTAAAAGTTCATAAATAATGAATGGAATAAATATTTAGGCTCCTATCTATACAAATCCATTTGGCACTAATTAATTTGGTCATTAAAATCCAATTTAATTTGAACAATTTTTTACAACAAATCAGACAATAAATGGCTAAGTGTGTTATAAGTTGCGCCACCATTGGCGTTAACAGTGCCTAATTTCATACAAATGGCACTTTTTCAAGAGGCTGTATCTCGAAAAATATACATCCTTGATAGGATATAAAACCTATTAAAATTGTTCTGAAAGAGAAATTCCTCAGGAATCTGATCTGCATGATCGTCTGTTATTGGAAAGTCAGGAAATTTATTCTTTCATTGTTTTTTAATCTGTCAAGTCATCTATATCCCCATATAATATTATTTTCTGGTAGAGAATAAATAAGACCTTTCAAACTAGAACTGCAATCGTTGACATGAACGATGTGCGTGCATTGACGCCTTGACTAAAAGAGATTCAAATGATTATAAAATTAACCAATATAGTTGAAATATTATGGGAAACTATATATATCTATCATAATATACGGTGAACGAATAAGGCATTGTGTACTACCGTGCATTTTGAAAACTCCGCTTTCCATATTATCGGCGTGCCAAGGCTCTGTCAAATTTGCAATATATTACGGCAAGCGGTATAATGGCTCCTACAAAAATGTGATTTACTCGAATGTTTCTGGGAACTATATTAATCATTGTATCATGGACAGGCACTTATCAGAATCAATTGTGATGTCAATTTCAGAAGCAAATATGGAAGAATGACTAATGCATTGGTAAAATTCGCTATTTTTTGTCCATAAACTTTTTATGACGTCATCAAATTTTACAAAAATTGGCCAGATAGTTGTGATAGTATTGATAATATGCCTCCAAGTTTCAGCCCCTAGAATTGAGTATCGATAGTTTAGGGGAAGTTAAACTTGATTTCTGGTATGGATAATTTTACCATTCACACAACATTTTGAGCAGATTTACGATAGATGAATAGTATTAATTTATTTTTTACCATTGCTGGAAAGAACTAGTTTGAAGTACTAAATCCGAAAGGTACGGTTTTAACAAGGCCAACCGCATAATGAAAGTCTGGGTTTTAGCCATATTTTTGCGAACTTGAGGGCGTATTATGCATTCTTTCATATTTTCTGGAGCGTATGAAGACAATGTGGAGATGTGTGCAATTTTATTAGCAAAACAATGCCTGACGATTTTAGAAAGCAAATTAGAATTGAATTTTATGAAGTTATTAGCCATTTTGTTGTTTTTGGATCAAATTTGTTTATTTTCAAAGAATTGCCTGTTTTTGAAAAATGGATATAAAATATGACAAATGGTTTTGTAAATAAAAAATTTTAGATTCATATGAAAAAGGACAACTTCATGGGACTATTTTAATGCATTATTGGTTAGAGAGTCTGTTGCATTATAATGACCATAGATCATTGAGACTGGAAGAATGGCTTATTTCATGATGGCCGCGAATAATTGACAAAATGGGCGCTGTGCGTTAGGATCAGTGGTGAATGTGAAAATGTCGAGGAGGACATAGTGGATTATGATGTCATGTCCTTAAAGTTGATACGAATTTGGTGTGGTAATTTTGACTGACATGGGAAAGGATCATGTGTTAAGTGAATGCTTTTTGTGAGAAGAAGAAGAGCGGAAAAGGAATGGACGATAACATAGCATTGAGCGTCAATGCAAACAAGGTATATCATTATAATGGTTTACATTTTTAGAGTGAAAATACTAACATGATCTGAAATTTTTAGCCTGAAAATAAAGCTTTTTTCAAATTTATGAGGAGGGTTGGTCCTGCATACTTTCGCAATCCAAACATATTGTTAAAGTGAATATGAACGTATAAAGCAGATTTAAAGACTTCAAATTGGTTTAAATTTTGGTGCTAACTTTTACCTTTACAAATATTGACATTTACATTTGGCCGTGAATAGAAAAAGTAGTAACAGACCGACTATTTGGACATGATGGTTATACACACACGAGCCATGATAGATTCTGCAAGTTTTACGTCACGGTGAGTGTGTTGCAATTTCATCGCGATCATATAGGCGAGGATCGTGAGGGGGGCGCTTTTAGCGCCCCCGCCACCCCCAGTCTGGTCAGCTCACAAAATACCAGCTAAATTAGGGTTAAAAAGAAGTAGATTATTCTGTGACTTTCCATCTTTTTATCATAATTTTGAACCAAGTGAGGGCAGTTGAATACTATGACTGTTGACTTCTGAAAGTAATTTTAAAGCTTGTTTTGTATTCTCTCTACCCATTTTCTTGTGGCACCAATAGCCTCTGCAATAATAACCATGCAAGAGGTAATTAGGTCTTCATGGGAAGACCAACTTTACCAAGTAAGGCATGCAATATTTGCATTCCCTCCCATACTACTTGCTATGCATGATCATCTCTTCATGGATTCCTCTTAATATCATGAATTGTAATATAAGATCGCTATTTGTTTTAACAGCATCTATCTTGAAACACTGGCCTGATGATAGGCGAACCAACACGCTTTAATGCCAAGCAGATCCCATTGAAAACGTACAGGATATGACCGAGGGAAATCTTTCTCAATTTTTATCTAATTGTTTATTTTAATTGATATCTCAGATACCAGAGCCATAAATCCATATCTAGCGGTTATTCAACTGTGTAGTTTTCCTTCGCAAGTGATAGCGGACACTCAAAGGAATGTATCCACGTTCTTGAATTCTCTGCCTGCCATAAACATTACGCGACGAAATACCCGCAAAAAATAATACGTAACTTGCGATATGAGGTTATACAAACGATTACAGTATACCTATTGCAGGTGGAGACCTAGCCTGCCCCTTCCTCATAAGTTTGGTAGCATCTCTACACTTTGGGTCATCTTCCCAAGCATTCTTAGTGTCAGCATTCCGTCCGCCAATCAATTGAAGTGTGAGCCCATAAATTTATTTTAAGATCAAAATTTTATGCCTACCTCTCATCGCCCCCATCAACATCTGCTGTTGACCTCACGTTTGCGAAGAAAATCAACTGAGTAATCTACAACATTGTATTCAGGGTAGTCAAATATTGTATTCAAGATTCAAGATTCAATTAGTTTTCTGTTCAGAAACATGAAGGTATAAACATTCAATATAAACAGATTCAATAATATATTCAGATATAATAAGCAAAGTTGTTCAGGATGAAATAAAAGGCATATTTAACAATGCAAAATGTTATGAGAAAATTGAACAGTAAAAAAATGACCCTTGTTGGATATACTTAATTATTTATGCTAAATTGTACAAATCTAGATACTCCAAACTTTTAAAAGGCTGTGTATGCATACAGCTATTTATATTAAGCTGCAACCGTGTCTACAAATCAAATTTTGGTACCACCACTTTTTATTGGTTCAATTCCACCAGACATGATGTAAAAACAGTATCCTGTGCATAAAATAGAAGTAAAGAAGCTCATCAAGGAAATTATTTGTTGTCGGTCTTTCTTTGCTTAAAAATGTATTTCTATCTCTTACTACATGTACATGTAGTGCATAGGGATTTCAAGTGATGCACGATATGAATGTTGTCATACATTGTATTCCTATTCAAATATTCATATTCCTTGTTAAAATATTACAGTGTGACAATTGTATGCCTTAATTATATTTATTTGCTTTATTTCTTGTTTTGGGGGTCTCTTTTTTGAATGCAGATGGTAGTAAGTTTTTTATTGGAGGGCGACAATCAGCGAACAACCTGGGAACTCCTGATTATCAGATTTCTAGAGTAGACGTCGAATCGGGAGATGAAGAACTCAGTACGAACGATGAGGACCAAGTAATAAACAGTGAGTATGGTGGTGGTTCCTAATCTACTATGCTTTAGATACCTCTTTAGAGTATAGTGGGTATAAAAAAAATTGGACAGTTTTGGAAAGTCTGTCAAAATTTTGTTTCATGTTAATATGATTTCTATATTTTTATGTTAATAGGTGCTCTGAAGTTGCATCTTTCAAGTCCCATTAAAAAAAAAGTTTTGTTCATGCTTGAGCGAACACGGAACGTTCCTGTTGGGGGTATAAAAAAAGGCTTGCATCAAATTCAAAGGGGGCTGAAATGTGACATTTTGTCATTATTCTGAATCAGTGCCGAAAAAATCTCTTGAAAATTGAAGAAGAGCTTTGTCATTTTTCTTTTTCAGAGTGACGTTATTCCTGGAAAAATTATAAAGTCTCGTTGACTACATCACATAATAACATTGTGGAAAGTTTTGCCGCTCTCATGCAGACAGCGGCCTTGATCTAAGGGGAGCCATGGTGATGGCACCCCCCCCCCCCCCCCCCGTCTTGACAGCTCTCAGTCTGATTGTGGTTCGACCATAAATTATCCTGTTATAAGCATGCCTCTCTGTTATATTTCTGATAATTAGACCATTATTTACAACATATGTTTACGGATGTCACACACGATATCAGCTTGCTTAAATAAAAGATGGGATAGTGACAACAGTCATGGGCATTTTGTGGGTTGGGGCTTGTTTGAAATTTGTCCTTGCATACATGTATACAGTTGTCCGCAAAATTGTTCATACCCCTGTCCAATTTTTAGTTTTTTGATTCGTGCTTGTAACTGAATGCGTTTCCTCAAACTTTTTTGTGATCAATTTGCTACCTACAACTGAACAATGAGGAAAGTTTGAAATTTTGAGAAATTTGGTGTTCCAGGGGTATTTTAATGGACCGGGTACCCCTGGGGTATGAATAATTATGAACATGGTGTTTTTCATAAATTTGTCAATAAAATACCCCTGGAGCACCAAATTTCTCAAAATTTTAAATTTTCTGAATTGTTTAACCCTAACAAGACTGGGCTATTTTGACACACATAAAATTGGCACGCACGTTACCCACGGCATCCTCTCCAAAACTGAAGAGTCATATTCTCTGAAAAATTTCATCACTAATTAATTATGCTAATTTATGCATAAAATCTAAGATTTGCTCCAATTAATTAAATAAAGCTCTAAAAGCGCTAATTTTTGGTTTACAGGCTTTTTGTAGGCTTTTGTTGAAATGTGTTTTAAAAAGAATTCTGCATCAAGATTTTTTTCTTATGTATTCTATTGTTTTTAAAATTTCTTATGTATTTCTTTGTTTTTCGACTTTTTGTTTTTTATTGTATTTTCGATGGAAATAATTGGTGACACTATTTTAATCATAAACAACCTTAAATCGATTGATTTTAATCAGTAAAAGAGAAAATAATGATACATTTATGAATTTTGCCTGAAAACACAATTTGTATTGGATTTGTACACAAAATCACATACTTGAGCTACTTTGGGTCTGACGCACGGTTACAAAATGTTACGTAATTTCGGAACCGCGTACCCGGGCATTGCAAATTTAGTCTCAAAAGTTGCGCGAGACTTGAAAGAAAATAGTCATGAATTCTCGGCAATTTTTTTTCCCGCGTTGCGAAGTTATCGCGAAAAATGTCGGGGGGGGGGGCTGAATGAGCCCCCGGCCAGCCCCCCAGTCTTTTTAGGGTTAAATGTTGGTAGCACATTGATCACAAAAAAGTTTGAGGAAACGCATTCAGTTAAAAGCACGAATAAAAAAAAACCTAAAAACAAAACAAGGGTATGAACAATTTTGCGGACAACTGTACGTAAGGTTGGCAGCATTTTTTTTTCTTGTGAGGCATCCTTCCTGTGATGTCTTGGATATGTCACTAAATCTATACATACCTGGGCATGTTCAGCTATGCCAAGGGAGTCCACTTGTTTATATAACGTCTGAAATTAGACATTTAGAAAACTATATGGCTTATATTTAGAAAGCCGGTTCTTGAATTTTTCTTTCAGCACCTGTTGATTTTGTTGGCGAACCTATTGAACATGGCGATTTCATTTACATGTTCTTTCGAGAAGTGGCTTTGGAAGATTACCTCCAAACGACAGTATACTCACGGATTGCTCGAGTTGCTAAGGTTCGTATTATATGCCTATGGTTATTTAAGTTCAATGTGAGTGTAGAAATCTTTGCATTTCAAAAATTTGTACCTAACTTTGGGACCTTCCATAAAGAATATTTCACCTAATTTATTTATTGTACAAAGGAACTTTTACTGCATGTAGTTAATTTTGCAATTTACCTTTTTACAATTTTTGTCCCTCTGATGGCTCACCTTGTATATAATGTTTTTGCATGTGATGCATGTGTTATACTTGTCTAAAATTCGTACTACTGAATCTTTATCACCTTTATATCAATGAATATTTTGCTGTTACTTTGTGAAAACTCTTAGAATTTTGTCATTCCAGAAATGATGAAATTAGCATGCCCAACATGTCTTGCTTTAATATGAATATTGAGAAATATGCATTCAAAATACAAGCACTTATTTTTGCTAGATCTATGAAAAAATTTACACATCATTTTTTTTACCAGAAAAGGTGATATTTGTTAACATTTGTTACAGGCTGACTTTGGAGGCCAAACCAATCCACTGAACGGCGGTTTCACCACTTATCTCAAAACTCGCTTGATGTGCTCATGTGGGGAGACGTACCCCGTGGTGTACAATGAAATCCGTAAGTCCAATTTGATCTATAGATACATGTATGTTAGATACTCTTTAATATTTGCTTTGTTTAAGTGATAGGTTTCGACTGCGTGCTCTGACCGCAGTTGGTGATAAAGAATAGGCATCATTTAACGCTACGATTGCATTTATTTACAATACAGTGTATAAAAGCTTTTGTCATTGGTACATATGTGTTTAAACCAGGAACTTTGAGATAAGCTTTCAGCAAGTCCGTGTGGCAGATGGCTTATATTTGGGTGGCACATACATTTTTTTTTTGGGGGGGGGACCTTATTTTCCCATTTCAAGCATTCAGTACAATTAAGTGGAATCAAAGTTAGTGTATTTTGTGACTATTATTATTATTATTTATTTTTTAGCAAAGAAAAACTTTCAATTCAGTGTAACAATATGAAATCAGACATGACGACCATCAGAATGTGAGGGACATAAAGAATTAAATTGATTAATGTTACCATAAAGCATATTAATCATTATATATGCTTTTCAAAATAAGATAAATAAGTACAGTCATGTCTTAAATCCAGAGTTGAAGGTGATACAGACCAGTAACAATTAAAAATTATGTTGTGGCATGGAATGTACATGCAAAAGGATAACATATGATCTTATCACATGTGAAATATCCTTGCTAGTGTCTGACACGCAAGTGTTAATGATGTTAAAAAAATCATATAAATTTGCAAAAATAAAATAATTTTGTTTTATTTGTTTGACAGAGGACATGGAGGCAGTGAAAGATGGAAATATTACATTTTTGTATGGACTTTTCACGAAAAGAAAGTAAGATTAAAGATAGAATCTCAAATAAAGTGACATAATAATGGAACGCTTAAAACGCACATTTTGAACAGATACTGCCCCTTCCATTGATTATTGAAACCCTGTCTTAAACATTATGCAAATTATGCTATTCCACTGATCTGCACTTCCAGCTGGGAGACATATTCAAGTTGCATAATTACCATCAGGGCTATATTCTAAGAGGTAGGATGTTGTTTAATACATAGTGAATAGTTATATGAAGAAACAAATGAGGAAAGATTACATCAATTTCATCAAAGTATCGTTATCACATTGCAAATTTGAGATATTTTTTTATGATAGATTAAAATATTCTCTGTTTGAGATCTCGGATTTGTTTTTTGTTTTTTTGGTTTTTTTTAGCTTTCTATAAAAAATTTTACTCACAAGAAATCACCTTTTTCTTTAATTTATTCATATTTAGCTCAATGAGTTCTTCTTCTTCAGCTATCTGCCGATACAACATGACAGAGGTGGTTGAGATATTCAACAGTGCCAACAGGAGAGGACCATCGGATGACAACATAAACATAAATAATGACCGAACATGGTCTGAGCGTCCAAAGCGAAGTGAAGATGAAACAGATGACAGAGCAACTGTAGGTTTTGTGTATACCCCTAATGGGGCTATGCAACAGGAGGCGATCATCGTTGCGACAGGCTCTGCAAACTTACAGGCAATTGGACCTGCACTTAATGGTGACGGCTAGTACATAGGTTGTCCCTAAAACGATCGCCTCCTGTGTGACTGGCCCTTACTTTAGAAAGTGAATATTTAATTGTGTGTTTACTATCGTTTTTATCAGTACTATCTTCATCATCTTTACTACCCTTTTAGTAGTTCCCTATTATCTTCACAGTAATTTTTATCCATATTCATCTAAGTTTTCCATCTTGTCCGTACCATTGTGATCACTTTTATCATTATATTTGTGGTACCATCTCTATAATATTAATGATCTTTCTCTTTATGACTATTGTTGTTTTTGCTGCTGTTGCAATTGTTATGCCTACGCCATGAAAGGTGTTGCCGGAGGCATCATGTTTTCAGGCTGTCCGTCCGTCTGTATGCAGGTCAAAGGTCAAGGTCACAGAGGTCAAATTGTGAAATTCCATATATTGAGTTCATTTTCGCGATATCTCGAGAACCAGTTGATATATGGGCTTCAAACTTGGGGGTAGTATGTATCAGTGTAGGAAGATGGTCTGGTCAGAATATAGATTACAGGCCTTCAAGCGCTGCTACTTTTTCACTACTTTTTTGTCAACCTCCTACTTATCCTACTTTTTCTTTGAAATCTCCTACTTTTCCTACTTTTTAACCCTAATCAGACTGGGGGGGGGGGGGCGCCATCATGGCCTCCCCTCGACATTTTCCGCGACCACTCCCCCGTACGAAATTTTCTGATCGCGCCGCTTGCTGACTTTTTACTTTCAAGTCTCGCGCATCTTTTGAAACCATTTTCGCAAAAATCGAGACGCTGCACGATTTTCAAAAATATCTGTCAGACCGAAAATGGCTCAAAAACGTGATTTTGTGTACAAAGTCAATGCAAATTGAGTTTTCTCACCTAATTCATAAAGATATGATTATTTTCACTTTCATTGGCTGAAATCAATTTATTTTAGCATATTTATGCTTAAAAATGGTTCTTAAATGATTTTTGCGTAAAAAAAAAGGAAAAACAGAAGGTCGAAAAAACAAAGAAATACAATATAAAGAAATTCATAAAACAATAAAATACATAAGAAATTGATTTTGAAACGAGAATTTTTTTCTAGTACAATTGTTAGGAATGCTATAAGGAA